>OX422184.1:22674916-23274916 GCA_949130485.1 Agelas oroides
TCCTCTCGTTTGAGGTACTTGAACTAAGCCTTGAGTTTGCTGATTTACAAGAAATATAACTGGCAGCGTGCTAGCGCCGAGCTAGCTATATGTACAGCTCGTGTAGAGGGGCGCCAGGTGTAGCCAAGAGCGCTACTGCATGCATTACATCATTACACGTTGCGGGCGAAAATAATATTGGTGGATTTTAATTTGACAGTTTCAACCCAGACCGCCAAACCGCCAATTTTAATTCCCCGCCAAATTTTCTGGCTATACAGTATTCATATGTTTACACGTCATGTATGAGCCCCGCCCTTAGCGGAAGCTCAGCGCTATATCGCATCAAACTTGGTGATGTGCTCAAAATACGCAACGGAATAATATTTGATTTCTATATATCCGGGACTCATATGTGTTGCATAGACTTGTGAATACTGTACATGTTTATACAGCATGTACATGTCTGAGCTGCACCCTTAGTGGAAGTCCTGCACTATGTACATGCAGTGCTTTGAATGCAGTAACACAATCAAAATACACTACGGAATAATCAATTTCTACCCGGTAAAAGGCAAGGCTTTTTGCTTACTTAACACCAACTAAAATTACCTTACCTTATCTGTAATTTTCATTGTGCTATTTATCAAGCTGATGGATCGCAGCGGGAGCGGGCAGATGAACTTCCTTGCTTTTTGCCAGTTGTTTGGAGTCATGAGCCGATCCCGATTACAAGAGAGACTAAAGCTTCTATACATCCTCCATGTGAAGAAACTGACCAATCGGGTTGCAGCACCAGATCAGGTGACCAGAGAGGACAAGATGAAGAAGCAAGATATTGAAGGTAAGACAACTAAAGTTCCTCCCTTTCAACATAAAAAGCCTCATTTTAATTTTTACGCAAAACTACTGCCCACTGTGTCTCCAGCTACCTCCAAACCCGAGGAGAGCTGTGAACGCACAGAAGATGCAGAGGAGCCTCATGAGCCCTGCTGTGACACAGAATTGGCAGAAGACAAAATGAACACCAAGTCAGAGGAGTTGAACCCAGCTGGAATGGAAGGTAGAGAAAAGTAGTAGATAAGTACTTTAGTTTGCTATATAAGTATCACCACAGTACAGTGCTTTCAGGGTCTTACACATACCAAGTAAAACTTCTTAAGTGACAAAAAATGGATTGTAGCCTGAGAAGTAAATGGGATAATATCATGATTTCTGTACTGTTACACGGCCATAACCATGCCAAAGGCACCAAACTAGTAATATTACATAATTATGTAAGTACCTAGGGTGGTAGTGATAGTATCATACAAATCTTAGACAGTTCTTCATTTGGGCTGTGGGCATGAATTTTTCTATCGTACACTTAACAATGTTTGCAGTCAAACTAAATTGTGACAGTCAACCACTAGTATACACTCTTTGTTTGAGGAGCAGTCCATGTAGACGTTGGGAGGTGTTTAGGTGGGAAGGAGAGGAGGGAAGGCAGTGATGGGGAAGGGGAAGAGGAAGAGGAGGGGTAGGGGGAGGGAGAAGAGGCGACATGACATTGGTTGATTCCCCTTTTTCAAACCTTTACATACCTGTGTACAAATGAGCATTACAATAATGACAACTTTTTTGTCCAATGTTTTTGTTTTGCTCACACTACAAATGTTTGTGAAGATACATCAGCGGAGACATCTCCACTAGATGCTGCTTTTGAACCTCCACCCATTAACCAGGTGAGATGTAAGATAGGTAGATAGATAGATAGATAGATAGATAGATAGATAGATGGATAGGTAGATAGATAGATAGATAGATAGATAGATAGATAGATAGATAGATAGATAGACAGGCAGGCAGGTAGATAGATAGACAGATGGGTAGATAGATAGATAGATAGATAGATAGATAGATAGATAGATAGATAGATAGATAGGTGATTGGTTTCACTGCCTATGATAATTGTGTTTGTAAGCTTTGGACGGAGAGCATGGAGTCATGGATGCTGCATGAGGTGGTGGATAGTGAGAGTATCCGCTCAGTCTTTTTGGTTGTATACCGTATTTCTTCAATCAGATGCCACGGCTACTATTTATTTTGCTGCTTGTTTTATGTGGCTACTATTCGAGGGTGGCGTTTATTTCTTTGGAAAGCCCAGAGACGTCAACGACGGCTTGATAAGGTGCGTACGAGTAAGATGGTGACGGTTGCTAGATGCTGTCAGTAGTACGCACAGCCTCTCGGTCCTGCTGTCAGCCGTGGGAACGACTGGTACAACACAAACAGTCCTAGCGCTAGCGTGGTGACTGTCTTCAGAAATCATTCGCACACGTGTGTGCGTGCCTTAGCCTCGTTCCCAGGCCAACCCCACTTTTTGTTCTTCGGTTTGCGTTCAGTATAATACACGGAGGCGGAAGAGCGTGAAAAATGGGGAAGGCCTGGGAACACTTATCACGTGAATGACGTCAGGTGGACATGAGGTGGACGTAGGGGGGGAGGGGTCCGCATTCAAATTCATGAAATAACGTACTAGACTTCATCATCGAGCGCTCTGACACTAGGCAAGACCCCAGACGTCCACAAGATCGCGAGTACTCCGCTTAACCGCTAAGAAACCCGCTCTCAGGTTTATTGCGCACGTACTCGTTGTCAGGCAACGCCCCCCCTACGTCCACCTCGCGTCCACCTGATGTCATTCACGTGATAAGTGTTCCCAGGCCTTCCCCGTTTTTTGCGCTCTTCCGCCTCCGTGTATTATACTGAACGCAAACCGAAGAACAAAAAACGGGGTAGGCCTGGGAACGAGGCTATGCGTGCCTCATTTACTAGCCACAGCTACTATTCGAGGGCGGCATTTATTTTGTTCAAGAGCTTCAGATTGTGCGGCTACTATTCGAGGGCGGCATCTATTTGAAGAAATACGGTGGTCAATCCACCCAGGCCTGCAATCTTGTTCAAAGTGGATTGCTACCGTATAGTTTCAAGGGTCTAAATTTTCGCGATTAGCAATTTTTGAAGATTTCGTTGAAATAATTTCGCAAATTCGTTGCACGCGCACACTGCACGCCGCATGTCAAAATTTTCGTTGAAATATTTTCACGAATGGTTGAAAATTCGCAAAATTTGCGAAAGTAAAGACCCGCGAAAATGTAGCGCTATACGGTATACACTTTCTATAGGCAGTGTTAGGGTTAGGGTTAGTGCACTGCTTCCGCTCCTCTGCCGTGGTTCCAGCTAGTGGCTCAGTGATAACAGCATATGACTATAGTATTTGGATTTCTTTCTCAGCTGGATCACAGAAGTTTTCTTTCTTTTCAAGTTTTCATCATGTGATGGATAGGTACAGTTTTATGTAGATTGAGAGATTCACAATCCTCACTTACCATCTTACAGGAGGAATACATCCAACTTTGCAAGACTCTGTATGTGCTTTTGCAAGACTTGCCAGACGAGCAAGATCTCTTCCGGGCAATGGGTAGGGCAGTGAACTATCTACTGACCCAGGGTGAGCAGAGTATAAGAGATTCTTCTGACAGCCCTTCTGGTCAGCCAAGAGAAGAGAAGTCATTGCTAACAGCAACAACAACACAAATTGGATCTATTCATGACAGGCACTCAGACGACGATGACTGTGTACAGAGAGAAGGTAGCAGTGATATGGGCTCTCAAAGGTACACAGAAGAGCAATGTGAGAGTAAAACTGTGTCAGATTCCACCGAGCATGAACATATGAGACAAGATGAAGGAGGTGGGTTACATTCCAATAAAGATGAGAGGTTTGAAGCCAAGACCAAGCTTGTCAAAGAACCTCACGTAAAGAAAGAAGACCAGAGTGAACTTGCTGTCGGTGAAACTCACCTTACTTGTCAACACATTGAGAGAACTAAGCTGCAGGCTACTGTATCACCAATGGCACAAGACACTGAATTACCAGTGGATGTAGCAACTGTGGACCAAAGCAGTACTACTGAACCACATGGTAGTATAGGCTCTGAGGGTGGTGTTGATGCTGGTCATCACATTTCACAGGGAGAAGTCCTTGAAGGTAAGGGGATGGTTAGCCTTTCAGGAATACTACAGAACAGAAACTTTTCACCATGAAAATTTTTTTTTTTTAGTTTTTGTTAACCAAGGGTGCATGATGATGTCATTTTACATCATCATGCAGTCTTGGTGTAACAAATGCGCGTAAACCATTAATATCCACAAATCATAAATTTTGTTAAATGTTCTCATCCACAGTATCACAATTTGTTGTGCCTAAAATGATCACCATGAGACCAACCATTCTAAACTGGTGGTTGCTTTCTACAGGTCACTTTGCACAGGATTGATTTCCAAGATTAGTGGCCATAACGAAAAAAAAAAGGAAGCTAGGTACTTACAGCAGGTACAGCAGTAGCCTCTATAGTTAGTAGCTGTAATGAAAAATGAGGTACAGCAGTGGCCTCTATAAACAGGTTTACTGTAATCCTCTGCAAAGTGACCTTCAGAAACGCTAAAATCTCAGTCTAATGATGGCCCATGTAGACAGGTTTCACCATATTGCCATGTACACTTGTATTCCTGTGGTTAGGCTGTTGAGATACACTAAATGCACTAAAAAAAAAGCAGTATTATTTATTTTGTGTACCTATACTTTCAAACAGACCATTACGTGCATGCTACAATAGAAGCTCTAAAGAATTTCTTGTGGGGACAGGGACTATATGGATAATTACAATCCCATTTATAGTATTCCCTTTGGCTTAGCAGGTGGCTCCCCTGCATACACAGAAAAGGGATTTCATCGCTTTGACTATAATAGTAGTGAAAGTGAACTAGTATATGTTTTGACTGTATAGCTGTCATCAGTGAAATCAAAATTACATCCCAAGTGGAAAGGAAAAAGTATTAGCGAAGAAAGTAAAGGCGACACAAGTTCAGCATACACAGTTACATGACTTGTGTACACTCTGTATTCAGTGTGTAACCACAGTGTTTGCCAACTGCACTGAGTGTCTTCATCATCAAGACTTGTATACTCTGGCTTCTGTACATGCTTGGATGTGCAAGTACTTATTTCAAAATTGTACACCGTTTTCTCTCCACTTGGGGTGTGGTTAGTCTCGAATAATATAAGTATCACCATAGTACAGAGGCTCGTGGCGTGGGTTCAAGGTTAAGTATCATGTGCAGTTGTTTTTTCTTCTGACACAATGCAAACTACAGTGCAGAGCATCACAAACGAAGAACTGGATGAAAATTGGATGTTAACCTTTGAGCAGTTTGCAGCGGCAATCCAGCAAGAGCCAGAGCTTTGCCAGTTCTTTGCCGAAAAGAACAGAATGGATTTAGAAGGCACTAGTGTGGACCCAATTCTTAACCCTTATACAAAAACTGTACTTGCTGTATCATAGAGTTGTAAACTAATATTGGGTTTTAGAATTGGCAATTTTAGAGAAACCATCTTTTTGTTAACTTTATATCACTCTATTCTCAACTGTGTACATCTACATGATACATTAACAGTGTGTTAAGAAACACTCCTGGCAGCTCACACTATTGTTAGCAGCTCTACAGCCAACCAAGACTTTTAGTCCTATGATACAACTCCTCGTTTCTAACTCTTGAAACGAAGAAACTGCTGTACTTAGGTCACTTTTTTGGTTTCAATGTCTCTGAAATGGGGGGTTTCACTGCAGGTACATAGTAGAGTGTACCTGACCTGGCATTGTTCAGCAGGTCACTCTCAACTGAGAATTTGCATGATAGGCCCAAAATGAAAGTGGCCTAAGCCATTCACTTGCTGGCAATCTATTTCATTGAATCAGATACTTACTGTCCCAGACCTGTGGACATGGATATGACTGCTAAATGTATGTGTTTATTTTATTCTATTGCTAAAACTTAAACATGACTAAGGTCTGTTGATGTGTTCACCCAAAAATATTTAGCTAATATTAGTTAATGTGACTATATTTTTATGACATGCTAATAGTCACTACACTGAAAACCACTTAGTTGCAAACACTCGACTGAATTACGTATAGGAGCTCCTAATTCTGCATGAAGTCATGTGTTTGTAAGGCATAATTGTCATCTCTTTGTAGCTGATGAGGCCTGCTATTGGCCTAAATACATACATCCTGCACAGCAGGGTAATTATAACTCATAATATCATGTAAACCATGCCTTTCAGCATGAAGATGTGGTTGATTGTTCATACTATGCACACTATATATACGTGCAGTGCATGTGACAGTAAAAGACTGTTAGCTTGGCAACACAGTCATCTACCCACATGGCTTCAGAATTATAGGAAGCCTTCATACGACTTTGTGATGCATGAGAAGCTAGGGTGTCCTGGCAACCTTACTAATGGCAATATTATTGTAGCCATCAACCCATTATACACTAGCTGATTTTCATTTTCTAGAAGTCTTTCTATGGATACCTTGTATGATTCCACATCTGCTGTGAGCTAGCACTGGAAACATGAGCCAATTAGGGTTCTTCCATCAATAATTATTCTCTTGGGGTTCATGGCCTCGGCCACACCTACTCATTAGTGAGCTTACAATGGTCAGGGCTCTTCGACCAGCAAGCGATTATCTAGCCTCGTACCCAGGCACTTGAGGCCTGGGTACGAGGCTAACGCTTATCCTGACTGAAAACTGTCTACAGTGCCAGAAATGAAGCCCCTAAAAGAAGCAGAGGAGTGGTTTCATGATGTGTGTGGTAAAAAGGAGAAAAATGGCCATTCCAGCCAGTGCTGACGTCAACCAAGGCCTATCTTCAGCCAGCCAAGACAGCTGCACTGGCTGTACCAGACTTGTTGTGGACATGCATGGATATGACATGCTAATAATTACTACACTGAAAAACACTTGGTTGCGAACACTTGCATACAGGAGCAGTCCTGTGTTTTCAGCACAATTATTATGGTCATCTTCTTGTAGCTAATGAGGCCTGCTATTGGCCTAATACATACGTCCTACACAGCAGGGTAATTATCTCCTAAAGCCTCCTCTTAGCATGAAGATGTGGTTGATTGTTCATACTATGCACACTATAGCTACATGCAGTAAAGTGTAAGCTTGGCAACATAGTCACCTATACCCACATGGCTTCAGAAGTATAGAAACTTGGGTGTCCTGAAAGTATTGGCAACCTACCAATGAACAGTTTGCAATTATTACAGCAAATAAAAGTCACAAACCTCCAACAAGTCTGGTAACTAACAACAAGTCTGGTAACTAACAAGTCTGGTAACTAACAACATTGAAGTCTGGTAACTAACAACAAGTCTGGTAACTAACAAGTCTGGTAACTAACAACAAGTCTGGTAAATAACATGTTGCAACATTTATGGAGACTACCAACATTTATGGACTATTCCACTCTGGCTTGCGAGACTACCAACATTTATGGACTATTCCACTCTGGCTTGCGAGACTACCAACATTTATGGACTATTCCACTCTGGCTTGCGAGACTACCAACATTTATGGACTATTCCACTCTGGCTTGCGAGACTACCAACATTTATGGACTATTCCACTCTGGCTTGCGAGACTACCAACATTTATGGACTATTCCACTCTGGCTTGCGAGACTACCAACATTTATGGACTATTCCACTCTGGCTTGCGAGACTACCAACATTTATGGACTATTCCACTCTGGCTTGCGAGACTACCAACATTTATGGACTATTCCACTCTGGCTTGCGAGACTACCAACATTTATGGACTATTCCACTCTGGCTTGCGAGACTACCAACATTTATGGACTATTCCACTCTGGCTTGCGAGACTACCAACATTTATGGACTATTCCACTCTGCATGCATGGTTCTGAATCCTTCAAACATTTACTACATGCAATAAAAAATGTTAGGGTTGGCTACTTCAAGGATAATTCAGTTGCATGCCTGCTGTGTACATGACATGTCACAAGGCATGCAAGGTTCCAGGGATGCTTTTAACTCTTTCACCCTTAGGCTAATTTACTGGAAGTCTTTTTTAGGCTATGTATACCTTCTTTGGTCCGTAGCCAACGCTTCTTACAGTCCGGCTCTGTGCAGACTGTGGGTTCATGACCTTAACCACACCCTCTCATTAGCGACCGTTCAATGGTCAGCGCTCTCCGACCAGCGAAGGCTTCACCTGACTGAAAACTGCCTACAGGCCTGTGAATGGTGCCCCTAGCTACAAGGGCAGAGGAGTGGTTTCTGCGCCCATTTGTGCTAACAAGGTGAGAAATCGTCCAGCCAGTGCCGACCACGCCGCTGTTCTACGATTTTTTTAGTTAGTTAGTTAGTTAAATTTTCATTTTTAACAGGAAAAGTCCCTTCAGCCTGAAGGCTGGTCCACCAGGGAGTCCTGCATGACAAGTACACACAACAACAATTTAGACTATAATAATATTACAAGTTATAAAAAAATATATATCTACTATAAATCCTGTATAATTAGTCATTGTTCTAACTATAACTTGTCCAGGAGGTATTTCTTCAAACATCTCTTGAAATTGTCCACCGAGCCCAGTTCCTTTAGTTCAACTGGCAGTTTGTTTTCCATTAACGACAGTACGTTAGCATCCGTAGTGGTTAGGGTGGGGTTAGGGTTGGGTTAGGGCTGGTATAAATACAGTATAGCATACGGATGCTAACGTACTGTCGTTAACGGCTTGTTGTTCTGCAGCCAGCCAAGGTATAGCCGCCATGTGCACAGCATGTCTTGAATATGCCCGCCCACCTCCCTCTATCCTACCTCCCCCTTTCCAACTCCCTCTATCCCACTTTTTTGCTAGCGCAAAACCTACCTTCAAAACTGATTGCGCCAGAGCCAACTGATTATCTGATAACATGCTGCCAAAGTTAGACGACACCAAAATACGTCATCGGTGCTTAAGGTTAATTTGTTGTTGGGACTCCTTTCAGAATTAAGGCCTATAAGTCAGCATTGTTGTTGTTTTTTGTTTTACACATCTGTCCATGTATGGATGAGATCCTTGGTTGCGTGGTTACAGTAGAATGCCAGGAATGTAGTTAAATAGGACTTCTGGATATTAGTCACACTGATGAAAATGAGACAACCTAAAAATGTAGTTCAAGTAACCCAAGTGTTTTTATACAGCGTATTTGTATCAGCTACCAGTGATTTCAAGCAATGTAGCTATAGGTCAAGCTGTATGGGGCTATAGGTGGCTGCATGATATATTTAGTGTGGATGATGCCTGACTTTGTTTGTGGTATTAAGTATCTAAACAGATGACTGGTAGAGCTGGTCATTATCGTGCACTCCACGATGGCCCCCACTTCTCTGAGAACATCAATGCACACATGAATACCTAAAAATGTCTGGTCAGGGTAGATGATTAAAATTTATATACGTTAAGTGGGTAAGTTCCATACGTATATACCCACACCTATTAACCAGTTGAATTCACTTCCAATTAAAACACAAACAGTGATGTCTAACAGTGGTTAGTTGTAGTCATCATGCACACACTGTAGCTTCTGATTGGATTTGCAAGTATAAACCCAATTAATTGTATTATCCTTCAATTGTTACTGCCTGTACAGAACAAAGTTGAGAGAAATAGTTAGCTGGCTTTCTCTTGATCACTTGATCTGTGTATACATTATGAGGTTAGCAGGCAGTCCGTGCAGTGAGCTAAATTGTGCACTAATTTATATACAAGGTACACCGAAAAGTGCATGGGCATATATAATTATTATTTGTACATCTTTGTTCATATTGGCTTTGTATTGAGACATGCTCTGTATTGAGACACATGCGGTACGTATGCAGTGTAAATGATCACTATAAGCTGCATGGAACTATGCATGGAGCATTTCTAGGTATCTTGTTGCTAGGGGAGTTATTGAAGCCCCAAGCAACATTAAGTTAATTGCTGATGGCTTCAATGGGTTTGAAATTTAAAGGACCAAACAAGGTTGACTTTTGCAGGATCATTAAAGGTTGTTGTCATGCAGATTATGTTCATATTGCCATCAATTGATGTGACTGACTGTCAGCAGTGACTACCTCTTGGTATGTTGTAAATAATTGCTAAGACTATCTCAATTGGCATTAATTCTGGCCTGGCAATAATAATTATGTAAAAATTTGTACATTTTGGACGATGTGCAATACACTGGGCTAGTAATATAATAATGTGCCTTTTGCTACTTTAAACACATGCTGCTTATATATATATTTGTCATTGAGACCAGCTAGGAGCAGTAACAGAATAGCTATTAGACCAATGCAGCTACACAAAGGTTTTAGGATGAGGTGATAACTTTGTGTTGTGTTGTATCTCTATTACTGTATAGCTGTTTTGGAGAAAATTTTCGTTGTTGGTTTTTTGTTGGCATAAGCTAACTGGTGAAGGCACTGAGCACAAGTTGTGTAAACACTTTGTTGTATGCTGAATGCATGCAGAGTTTAACACAAAGCATGTAAAACTGTTCGTAAATGACATCTACTTGCTTCCCTTGTCTTTTTTGTTTGTTTGTTTGTTTTATTTATTTATTTTTCTTTGGGGGGTAGTATAGAGTAGCTCAAGCTGCCAGATATAACAATGATATATATACTGAGAATTATGAATTTCTACAATACACACGCTTTCCACATGCAGTAACTTTACACCTGGAATTATGGTTTCCAGAAAGCACTGCACTCATCAGTGGGTCTTCCTGGCCTGTGCATTAACAGTTTGTTTGGCTCAGCAGGTCTACTACGTCACTCCAAACAATGCAACAGCTTGCCCAAGCACTGCAGCTCATTGCAACACCCTTGGAGAATATGTTCGAGCAAACGAATTCCAATCAAATCGAAGATTTTTCTTTCTCAGTGGGACACATATCCTGGATACTGATGTGAACATACAGGGTGTTCTTTTTTTTCCAATTACAAACCTTAGCCTGATCGGCGATGACAAGAAGATTCACTCTTCATTTACTTCAAACACACCAGCTAGCAACATACAGTGTACGGGAAAGGTTGGGTTCATATTTATTAGCGTGCAATCTGTGCTGATTGCAAACCTCGCTTTCACTGAATGTGGAACACAGGTACCACAGCTCTCCAAACTACTTCCACAGAGCATTGGAGAATATGGCAATGTCAGTGTTGCTCTAGGCTTTGCTCTTGCGATAGATGTCACCATATCTGGTGTCCTGGTACAAAACAGCACTGGTTTTGGAATTGGTGGTATCGATCTTCTTGGAAGTATATATATTACCAACTCTGCCTTTGTCTACAACAAGGGCGATGAAAACAGTATTGGTGGAAACGCCATATTCTTGTTTGACCTAGGACAGCTACTCTGCCCTTTAATTGGCACCCTTTATCCACCTGTAGATTTTACCGTTAGCTCTTCACACTTTCTCTATGGCAGTTCTAACCAAATTCCTAGTGGTCTCCAAATTATCCTTCAACAAGAATGTTCCGAGGTGAAAATACGAATAACAAACACATCCATATCACATAACATCAACTTAGGGAATAGTTCTGGTGCTAACCTGGCCATTAGTGTTGTTCAGCAAGATGACAGTAGTGGAGGTCATCATATCATAGTCGAAAACTGCCACATAGAAGGGGGAAAAGGATATGGTAGTGCTGGAGTCTCACTTACTATTTTATCACTCTGGCAAACTATGTCACCATTGGGAAACTGCATCATAAACACTACAAACAAACCAAGTGTTTTTGAAATTTCAAACACATGGATAATTAGAAATAATGCCACTCATACAATTGGTGGTGGACTAGGGATTATTCTTGATCTTTGTCATTGGTACAGTGTCAATATTACCAATGTCACATTGACGGCTAACGTTGTTCAGACCCAAGTTAGTTTAGATGACATTAATTACAGGGACTACCTCTCAGCAGGAGGGAATGCATTCATAGCCATAGCTCCAGCACTGCCAGTGCATTCTGTGATAATCAAGGACAGCACTTTTAACTCTGGAGTTGCAGTACTGGGAGGAGGGTTGGCACTTGCTGTCCGACCCCCACCTTGTACCGAAAGGTTAGCTGGTAACTCAAGCACAGCATTTTTCCATGAGTTAGTTTCAATCTCAAATACCTCCTTTACCAACAACACTGGTGCCTTTGGTGGTGCAGTTGGAATCCTTACTGTATCAGAAAAGTTCCCTTTGGCTGCTAATGGTTGTAGTGTAGCAAATGCTCTTACTATACTGATCTCAGAGTGTGATTTCACAGAGAATTATGCAATAGTTGGCTCTGCATTGGCTGTGCAAGAACAAGACACTTATGACAGATTTGCTTTGTTAGCTTCTGGCTATTTTAGTGTAGTGCTGTCAAACTGTTCCCTCTCAAACAACCAGAATCTCAAAAGCGATGATCAGTCCTTTCAACATGTCTACTTTCAAATTGGAAACGCAACCCAAGCAACCGTTTTCTTACAGAATGTGCAAAATGTTTCACTGACAAATTGTGAGTTTGTCAACAACAACAACACTGCACTCAAGGCAGAAAAGTCCAACATATTACTAGAAGGTGATGTGACATTCATGAACAACACAGCACAGAGAGGAGGTGGAATTTCACTGCTGTATTCCTACCTCTTTCCAAAACCTTACACACAAATATACTTTACTGACAATCATGCGAATGACGTGGGGGGTGGAATTTACATCCAAGAACAAATTTTGCCTTTCAGTATACACCCATGCTTTCTTCGACCTTACCTTCCCCAAGATGTGGCTCAAAATGAAACCGGTATCCTGCTCCATTTTGACAACAACTCAGCAGAAACCGCTGGTAGTGCAATTTATGGAGGATACATTGATATGTGTAGTACACAGTCATACAATTCTCTTGGTTTTCGGGTGATTCCAACACGTTCCCAATCTCTCAACAGCCTCAATTTCACCAACCAGCCAGGCTCCAGTGTAGTGTCCTCTGACCCCCTAGGTATATGCTTCTGCAATGTCAACAATGAGCAAAATTGCTCCTTAAAACAGATAACTATAGACACATATCCTGGTGCTGATTTTAATATCCCGCTTGTTACTGTTGGTCAAAGGAGTGGCATAGTGCCAGGAGTTGTAAGGGCAGAGTTGAGTAATGTATCTAGACTTCATTCACTTGGACACTCACAAGATTCTCAGTCAGTTTACCATGGATGTACCAATGCCACCTATACTATATTCTCAGGAAGTGAAGTAGGACTCTTGAAACTAACAGTTGAAAATCCTGCAGCTTACTATGCATACTTGTTTGAGCCTCCAGTCATTTTAGTTGAACTGATGGATTGTCCCTTTGCTTTCACTCTGAAGAATAGTTCAGCACCCGAGTGCAATTGTGTACCAGTTTTGAGTACCAGTGGTGTCACATGTGATATAACCACACTAACAATCCATCGACCTCCAGGTGTGTGGCTGGAGTATGCCTCCAAAACCAACAGCAACCTATCTCAAAGCAGAATTTCATCCATTAATGAAGAGGTAGTTGTTCACAAGCATTGCCCATTTCACTATTGTAAACCTGGATACATTGACCTCAAGGTGAAAGGCAATATTATTGAGGACCAATGTTCATTCAATCGCTCAGGGATTCTCTGTGGAAGGTGTCGTTCAGGATATAGCATCGTTCTTGGAAGTTTAAGATGCGAAGAGTGTGCAAACTGGAGTATTGTACTGTTGTTGGTGTTTGCAGTTGCTGGATTGGTATTGGTGGCCTTTCTAGCCATCTGTAATCTAACAATAGCTGAAGGGACATTGAGCGGACTGATCTTCTACACGAATATTATTCAAGCTGGTCAGTCAACATTCATTGGTTTTCCATGTGAAGTAACTGTCATGAATACAGCTTACAGCAAAGTTCTTTGCGCATTGTCAGTACTGATAGCATGGCTCAACCTCGATATAGGAATTGAAACCTGTTTCTACAATAGCATGGACATGTATGCCAAAGCATGGCTCCAGTTTCTCTTTCCAGTCTATGTCTGGATTCTTGTAGCCATCATGATCATTAGCAGCCATTACTCCATAAGAGCTTCAAAACTTTTTGGCAGAAATTCCCCCAAAGTGCTTGCAACTCTGTTCCTATTGACATACACAAAGATACTTGATGCTGTAATTACAGTCTTCTCCTTCACCTTCCTGGATTACCCTGATGGAAGACGTGTTGTCTGGTTGTATGACGCCAACATTGAGTACGCGAGAGGAAAACACATTGCCCTCTTTATAGCTGCATTCATCTTAACTGTAAGTTTCTTGCTTCCGTACACGTTTATTGTACTGTTCATTCAGTGCCTACAAAAAAGGTCTGGATATCGCCTGCTGTGTTGGGTTAGGAAGCTCAAACCAATCCTTGATGCCCACACTGGTCCATATAAAGACAAGTACCGCTTCTGGACTGGGCTGCTTCTGTTAGCTCGTTTAACTCTCTTGCTTGCTTACGCTGTAAATTCTCTTGGAGACGCATATCTTAATGTCTTTCTTACTGGAATAGTTGTTATCATTTTGATTGCATTTGAGTGTATATTTATGGGGATCTACAAACGCTGGTTGTTGAACATTCTGGAGACTACATTTCTGCTCAACCTTGTTCTTCTCTGTATTGCAACACTGTACGTTTATGGAAATGATGGTGATCAAACTTTAGTCGCACTGATATCCACAGGCGTGGCATCCTTCACATACACTGGAATTCTTATCTGTCATGGATATATTCGTATGAAACAGTTGATCACGAAATGCTTTCGCAAGCCACCTACATATCATCCAATGATGCCAGTTGATGCTGAGAATGGTGACGCAGTAAGTGAAGAGGAAGCACCACCACAAGTAATTGGTGGAGCTGATCACAATCAAAGAGTTAGGCGCCAACGTTTAACTTTTGATGAGTCAAGGGACGAAGTCATTCTGGTCACTGACAACTAAACCCAGTTAGACCAGCATTTGTTGTTTTTGTTTGCTCATGTTTGTTTTTTTTGCACATATGTACAAATATAACATTTTTAGTAAAATTCTGCATTGTATTTGTTGTACCTGTACAAAGGCATGATAAAATCTGGTTTTGTTATGTAATTTGGCAATTCATGTATCTTTAATTCTGAAATTTGCAATAATTACCTATGGTATTCATCAGCATTAATAGCTACAAAACCTGCTGCCAGTGGAGCTCTATTAACTTTTGCTACAATTTCTGCAGTTGTTACGTAACTGCTACAATGCATATACGTACTGTACACTATAGGTTGCATGCCTTCAACATAGGTAGAGTGTAGTAGTACTTGTATGGTAGCCTTGTTCCTAGGCCCCTTAGTAAAATCAGAAAAGAACCTTGTCCACCTGCAATATGATTAAGTTTGAATCAGTGGTCTTGATTTGTAGAGGAAGATACAAATTTAAACCCCATGGTCTCTGTCTTTAGCTGCCAGTACCATGTGTGCAGGTGTATGTTCATTGATTAATAAATTCACTAAAGGTGCATGATGCATTAACAGTAACTATATGATGCACTTAATAGATTTAGTGTCTGTTTACTTTGAGTGGCTATATAAACTCACCAGAGGAAGGCACAAGTACATACCTATAGTGGATATGGTAATTACCAGTATTATGAACAAGTAGGATCAACAGCACTATTTCGTATTTAGACAATCATGTTATCATTTCTGCACACATGGACCTCATGTAGCTAGCTACAGAACCTTGCTAAGACGTATGGTTAATATTGCCCTTGCATGCTTGTAGTCTTACTAGTTCCAGGTCTTCTGCAGGACAAAATTGCTTATTGCATGCTAGCTACCAGCTACATACAATCTGAATGAGGTAATGCAGGTGCGAAATTATATCTTATGCAGTTAAGTATGCTACCAGATACCAGATAGCGCAGCCACACAATAAATCTGTTAAACCTACAACATAACTCAGATAACTTGTGACACTGAGACATATGTATGTAAGCCTATCAGTGAGTTATCCAGAGCTAAAGCACTTTCTTGCAGATATTAATCTGCGTATCATAATATTCCTTTTGTCATTTATATCTGTAGTTAGAACATGATCCAAGTCAGACTACAGACCTCTATCTGCCACTGACCTGGCACAAGTAAATGTATCAGTTTCTTTTGAATGGCAATGCTTATAAAGTTAGCCTCCCATATCAGAAATGGCATGCATTTGTTAAGTGATGGAAATGTATCAGTTTCTTGTGGCAATATTAATGTTTATAAAGTTAGCCTCCAGTATCAGACATGGCATGCATTTGTTAAGTGATGGAAATGTATCAGTTTCTTGCGGCAATGCTTATAAAGTTAGCCTCCAGTATCAGACATGGCATGCATTTGTTAAGTGATGGAAATGTATCAGTTTCTTGCGGTTCTGAAGCATTCTCTTTTGGCTGAACAATATGACGCTAACATGGTAAAAACAACAACTGATTCCATGATGGCAGCAGTAAGTTGTAAGTAGCCGAATTTTATCAGCTACTTGCAATGATGGAAACATTGTATTATGCATTTTGAAACTTGTTGAATGCACTCCAATTGACTATTATATCATAACAAAACATGTTTTGAAACTTACTTTATGTGATGTCACAACATAATTACCGCTTGATTGCATCACTGAAGATGTTACAAGTTTCAAAACATGTTTTGCTTTAAGTATTAAATTACTGTCTCCTTGTGATGGTGACAGTCTTGAATATCATAAAGTGCAAAGGTCATTCAACCTACAAGTAGCAAGATGGCAGCAATGGCAACTATATCACAGTCTCCTCAGATCATAGTTTACCTTATCAAAGCAGCTATAAAAAGATGATACCTGAAAGTACACCTCTTCCTTCATCCAGTGCCCCAAGGTTGCATGAATACTTTCTCTACGTAAAACTGATGCCAGCAAAGCACACTACTTCCTTCATAGACTGTAAACAATTGGTTGGAAGCTTATAAAAGAAACATACCAAATCCTGTACATCAGTTGAAGATAGACATACTGCAAGTCAAGCGAAAAAGACTTTGAAACAGCTACTTGCAGCATGGATCTCAGGCTACCTGTGGTGATGCTTCTCACTGCTTTGTACTTCTGTACAGCTGCTGGTATGTTCTGCCATAATTGATTGCTACTGTACATTTTGTTGGTCCAAATGCAGCTAATGCTGTATTCTGCATTGTTTGGCACAATTATTAGCTATATCTTGGACGCATGCACAAATCAGTGTTAAGTACTCACCTATCTTCCAGGGCAGCTAGTGTAACTATAGTTATGCCATTAATTCTTGGTGAATATCAATTTAATGACAACTGACTAGCCACTGTCGTATGAAATATGTTTCAGACTGACTTTTCCAATACTTGTACAGTGGTCTCAAATTTACTTTAGCTAGTATTAGGTGGAAATATCATTGTTGACTACTTCTTTCTCACCCAGCGGGTGCTCTACTAAGGGAGGAGAGAAGCGTGCAGTCTTCACAGCTTAATGCTACCAGTAGCAACTTGGTCACCGCACCCAATATATATACTGTTCAGGGGCCAAGAGGGAGGGATGGTCGGGATGGGTTGCCAGGACGAGATGGTCGAGACGGAGTCCCAGGGAGAAAAGGAGAGAGGGGAGACACTGGTCTGCAGGGACCGTCTGGCCCTCAAGGTTTGTGATAAACTTGTCCCATTAGTGCATGGCTATAAGTGGTAGTGTTTGTTCACACTTCTTCACTTTCATCCTGATGACGACTGGATTTAGAATCTCGACAAATGTTTCCAATTTTATCTTCTTTTCCATTTGTCTCAAAAGTGTATATATGCATTACTATACTCGTAATGCACTCACAATGGTATCGTATCAGCATACAATAGTGATTGTATGGTACATACTACTACAAGTTTTGAATGATGGATGCTCACACACATGCACACACACACACACACACACACACACACACACACACACACACACACACACACACACACACACACACACACACACACACACACACACACACACACACACACACACACACACAACATAGGACCCCCAGGCCCCTCTACAGGTGGTGTGGTGTACACCGGGTGGGGGAGGACCACATGTTCTAACACTTCTGGAACACAGCTACTGTATGCTGGAAGGGCAGCTGGAAGTCACTATACTAACAGAGGAGGTGGAGCAAACTACCTCTGTCTACCAGAGCAGCCAGAGTACTCTACCTACACTGCTGGGGTACAGAGCAATGGAAGAGCACACCTGTATGGAGCTGAGTATGAGACTGGAAGCTATACTACTGGACCACTTATCTCAGTCCACAATCACAATGTCCCATGTGCGGTGTGCTATGCTTCAACACGAGAAACTGTTGTCATGATTCCTGCACGACTTACCTGTCCCACATTTTGGACCCGAGAGTACTACGGATATCTCATGGCAGAGCGTTATGATCATCATCGTTCAACATTTGAATGTATGGACCAATCTCCACAGTCAGTATCTGGCAGTATAGCAAACACAGATGGACTCCTATTTTTTCACACTGAAGTGAAGTGCAATCATGGAATTCCCTGTCCACCATATGACACACAGAAGGAAGTCACATGTGTAGTGTGCACAAAGTAACACTTGTAAAATATCAGTCACTAGTTTGTGAACTTGCTAGGTCCAAGACTTTGTTATTAAAATAGACAACTGCTAATTGGCAATGTAATAGCTACTATAATTATAGGAAGTGTACATTGTTGTTGAGTATATTGAGTTCCTTGAAGAACACACAAAACTTGCATGTTGCAGATATAGCTACACAATTAAAGTATGACAATTATGATGACGTCTGTATACTAATTAGCATAAATTATATGAAAATGTGATTGCCATGTAGCAGTGAAAATTCAAAGTGCAAAAGTCATTCAACCTACAACAGCAATGGTAGCCTCGTTCACAGGCCATGTGGGAATGAGGCTACCAGTAATGGTAGCTAGCTGTCATGACTTACAAAAACAGCCATATAAGAGCATTTGTATCTTATGGTTACCTGTCATGACGTACTAAACAGTTATAAGAGATGGCATTTGTAAGTGTTCATCAGTAATCCAAAGTTTCATGAATATTGTATCTCTGAATTAAATTGACACCAGCAAAGTAGCTACACTATTTCCTATACTGTAAACAATGAACGGATAGTACCAATATTGTGATAATCTGCCTACAGAATACAAATTGTAAAGGCTATGCAGCAATTAATCTACAATACAAGATATACGTCTCAGCAATGCGAACTATATATCACAGCCACTCATGTCATGATTTTGCTTGCCAAATTCTCAGCTGGCATCTGAAAGCACATCACGTATTCCTTCATCAGCTGCCCCATTGTTTTGTGAGAACATATTTCTGAACAGAACTGGAGCCAACAAAGCAAACTATGTTCTCCATCCTACTCCAGATGTGAAGCTATAGCTTACCATCACATGACTTACTAAAACAGGTATGAGCTTAATCAATGTTTTATGAATATTGTGATGCAAGCAAAACCCGTACACTATTTCCTATTCCTATACCAGCCTGTCTGCATTGAGCTAAGTAGCTTGTAAAAGAAACAAACTGAACACTGTACATCATTTGCAGAAAGCAATAGCTACAATCATGGATAAGACTTGAGAAGATGGATCCCTTGTGACTATATAACTGTAGTAGTCCTTGCAGCCTTGGTACTGCAGTACAGCTGCATGCTGCTGACATATTATTTTAGTTTGTTCAATATATCCCAGATGCACAAAATGTAAGTTAAGCTTAGAGAAGTATGTGTTCCAGTGTGCCTATATGCTGTTAGTACATTTCTGGTACACATGTCACCTTTGAAAATGTAATATTACCGACAAACTTAACAATAGATGATCCTAGCTACAAAACTTCTTTAGCTACTTGTAGGAGTAGCAAGATTTTTTTTTTTTTTTACTCAGCTGGTGTTTTGCCCCTACAAGTATGCTATACATGCAATAAATACTAAAATACTGATCTCATTACTTTAGAAGTTGTATAGCCAAAACAACAGCAACCAACAAACTGCATGGGCAAGAGACTGATTGCTAACTTTACTTGTGCATGCACACACAGGGTAACATGCAGTGACTAGCTAGATGAGGTGAAAGTAACATCACTGTTCAGGTAGCACAATTAAAGTCATAGAACAATCAATAGCAGACACAAAGTCATGATGTAACTGCAAAGTCTTATAGACATCAAAGTTTTAATTATAGGAGATCACCCACTGCATGCATGAATGTGGTAGCTACATACAGTTTTAACAAATTGTTTGTGTATCTCCGTAAATCTAAGAGATGTGAACAGCAATCATAATACAGTAACAAATTAAATTAGATAGGTATTTGACATGAATGATAAGGTAGACTCAAGTGCTATTCAAAGAAATACATTATATATATATATATATAACTCTCTAGTTCTAACAGGTTCATAGGCACAGCAAATTTAGAACTGATGAAATGTGTTTTGACCCAATTAAATAACTAATAACAACATGTGCAAAGTTTTGAGTAGCTACAAATTCTCCTTCATAAATATCATGGCAAGTATCACTTTGCTGGCAAGCAAGACTTGACCATGTTGAAATTCACCTGAGACAGACGCTGCCATTACCACTGGGCTGCTAGAACTAATGCGAATTTCCTGTATATGCATTCCAGAATATTTCCACTACTATTGAGTGTTATGAACATACTGGAAGCTAGTGAAGTTGTCTGTCAACATCGTTAGCAAAATTGTGAAACATGCTTGGGATGCAGTGGAGAAGTTCCAATCAAACTGGTAATTTCACACTCCTCTCTTCATGCTTCTGTTTGTGTTAGATTGTGTACCCTTGCATGTGTGTGTGTGTGTGTGTGGAATACCGGTAAAAGCTAAAATTGCAATTTTATCAAATGATTTTACAACTGTTGCATGGTAATCTTCAACCGATGCAGTGCTAAAGTGTCTGGACTAATCTATGGTGGAAAAACAGACTACATTAACCAGCACGACAAAGTGTTACTGTTAAGTGAACAAAATAACAAACAGAACAGATCAATTAAAATTACACAAAAAATATATATAACAAGTGTAATAGAACTATCATAAAAACATTGCAACTTAGTGGGAATTTGGTAATTTGTGTCAAAAACATAAAATTGGTTTACAATATGTGTGAGGCAAAGGAGGTAATTACAGTTCTAGTTAATGGAGCCATAAGTATACACAGGAATTAGCCTTCTCTGTGCTTCATTTACCAGTTCTGGTGACTCGGCAATGGCATGTCCTTGTGGAGTATGGAACGGTGCTTCATACTCCTCTGGGTTTATCAGCCGATCTGGCAGGGAGCCAATATCTGGAGGCTGTATGTCTGCTTCAGCTTGATGTGCATTTCTGATTGCTACAGCTGCACACTTGTTTTTCAGGTATTGGGCAATGCCAGTCACCTTTGCCAGCTGAAAGGCAAGGATCCCAATAAATGTAGCAAAAGCAATTGAGATAGAGGTGTACCCCACTATTAGCTGGTTTCCTTTTGAAAGATTGATATGGTAGGTGGTAGCAGATAAGATTATCAGATTCAGAGCAAATGAACCTTCCAGGGCATCTAGAAACCTCATTCTGTAGACACCACCACTGATCCAGGCCCACAAATGGAGCATCCCTGCTCCCACTTGAATTGCTAGCAGGTTAATACTGGTATCTTGCTGAGGATTGAATTCGAAGGCAAACACTAGGAGAAGAACAAAGCGAAGCACAAGCAACAGTCCAGGCCAGTAGCGATGTTTTGCTTTGTATGGAGCATGGTATGAATCCATAAATGGTTTCAGCCTGTTGACCCATGAGAAGAGCCTCAGGTGTGAGATGGCTTGCAGCCACTGACCAAAAAAAAGTAAGAGAGTGTAAGGAAGAAAGAGAAAGAAGAAGACGACCACTGCAACTAGAAATAGTGGAATGTGCATGCCATGTAAATAGTCAATGTTAGCATCATACAACCACACCCATCTGTTATATGTTGGATATTCAAGATAAGTAATGTAAATCACTGCAATCAATGTGCGGAGGATCTTTGTATATGAGAGGAGGATGAGTGTTGCCAAGATAGAGACTGGGTTGTTGCCTAGTAGGTTTGCAAATCTGCTTGAGTATCTGCTTACAAGAATCGTGAGTCCTACTATCACCCAAATATATACTGGGAATACAAACTGCAGCCACGTTTTACTGTAGGCATCCAATCCATTGTAGAAACATGTCTCAATACCAAAGTCAAGATTTAGCCATGCAATGAAGACAAATAATAAGGAATCAGCTGGTAGGAAGATGACGCGATTGACTCCAACAATATTAGCATAGAACACTAGGCCACTGAGTGTTCCTGTTGCCACTGTCAGTTTGCAGACAAGGAGCAAGAAGACCAAAACCACTCCCATTGCTGCAAAAAGGATGAGCAAAGCAAGATAGTTGTCGGTGCATTTCCTACACTGAGCTGTGCCTAGCATCAGACTGTAACCTTTCTTACAACGTCCACACAAGAGGCCTGATCTATTGTACGCGCATTGAATGTTTGTGGTGTTAAGTGAAAAGGCCACTGTTTGAGAGACACAGTAGTCAAAGGGGCAGAGTGGGTGGAGAATCAGTCCATGAGATTGATTATCATATCCTACCCAAAAGTGTAGGCCTGAATCACGTGCTATTCGTCCTACTCCGTTTGTTATATTGCACTGATGTGTATAATTTGCAAGTCTTGGCTCACATACACATGATCTTGCTGACTTGGAAAGATTAAATCCGGGTGGGCAAGTCAGAATTACATTAACTTCAATGTAGGGCTCATATTGGTAATCAAATTTTGAACACCAGCTACCTTCTGCATGTAAATCTATGACCACATAATCTGACAGTGAAAATACAGTGTAGTTCAGCTTAGTACAGGTGTTGTTTGCTTTTTGGAGATATTGAGAATCTAGAAGTGTACCTGGAGCAAACCTTTTGTTTGTTTGTTGGATGTATGGATCAGCTAAAATGGCAAGTGGAGAATAATTTATAGTACTTCTCACTGTGCTAGGAGCTGTTCCATCCCTTTGTCCAACTGCTACTAGAGAAACTTGAAATGTTTCACCAGGGTAAGCATCAAGGTCAATGAAATAAAGGCTGTCCTTTTCATGATGGCAAACTGGAATTTTGTAGTGGTTTCCACATGAGCATATGCGAAATGGGTCAGAAGAAATTTTTGATGTTGTGCTGTAATCATTGTCAATGTGAGATATCATGTCAAACACTTCACCCGAGCTATGTGAGTTTATGCCAGTGAGTTTGCAGTTATCTATTACGCCACCGTACAGCACACTTCCTGCAAAATCAGCAGAGTTATTTTTGAAAATGAGTTGAACATCAATAAGAGTTTGGCCAGGAAGTTGAAAGAAACATTCTCCTTTTGGTACAAATTTAGCAGCTGAAGTACAGTAACTTAAAGGGCTAACATCAGTAACATAGATAGCACCTCCTAATGCTGCATGATTGTTCTCCCAATACATTGTTGTGTTAGGTAAAATGGAAAAAGTGGATTTTAGCCCCAGAAACACTCCACCACCATAAACAGTACCTACATTCAGTGCGTCTGTTCCATCTCTATTGTATCCATTGTTAGAAAAGGTGATGATTCCATTGAATGTCAATGAATTATTAGTATTTGCACAGATAGCTCCACCACGACCTGTTGCCGAGTTGTTGATAAAATTGCTAGTTCCATTAACGCTGAGTAGAGTATTGTTTGATGTGTAGATTACACCTCCATCGCCAGAACCATAATAAGCCGAGTTGTTGATGAAGTTGTTCGTTCCATTGAATCTAACTACAGTGTTGTCTGATGCGTAGATTGCACCACCATGGCCACCTTCCATATCTTTTGCTGTGTTGTTGAAAAAGTTGTTGATTCCATTGAAGCTAAGTACAGTAATACCTGATGCATAGATTGCACCACCATCGGAATAGTCTACAAAGTTGCTGATGAAGTTGCTGATTCCATTGAAGCTAAATACAATATTATTTGATATGAAAATCGCACCACCACCAACACCATCAGTAGCTGAGTTGTTGATGAAGTTGTTGGTTCCATTGAAACTAAGTGCAGAATTGTTTGATGCATAAATTGCTCCGCCATCAGCAAAGTCTACAGTAAAGCTTGCATTATCACGATCATTGTATGCCAAGTTGTTGATAAAGTTGTTGGTTCCATTGAAGCTTAGTACAGTATTGTCAAATGTGACAATTGCACCACCATAACTTGCTGAGTTGTTGATGAAGTTATTAGTTCCATTGAAACTAAGTACTACATTGTCTGATGAATAGATTGTACCACCACTACCTAAAGCTGAGTTGTTGATGAAGTTGGTGATGCCATTGAATCTCAGTACAGTGTTGTATGATGTATAGATTGCACCACCATAACCAGCTGAGTTGTTGATGAAGTTGCTGGTGCCATTGAAACTAAGTATGCTATTGTCAGATGATTGGATCGCACCACCACCACAATCAATATTAGTACTATTGTATAATATACTATTATTAAAGAAAGTTGTGTTTCCAGTAAATGCTACATTGCTGTTGACAACATTTACACCACCTCCTCTTTTCAGACAAAAGTTAGATCCACAGTGGTTATGTGTGAACTCATTTCCTGCTAGAGTGATGTTGGTGTTATCCACTATAAGTGGAGTGGCAAGGTTGTCATGGAAGGAACAGTTAACTAGTTCAGCATACCGTATAGATCGCAAAAGCAGGGCATAGTTGAAGCTAGCTGGAAGAGTACCATAACTTCTGCTGCAAGATGTAAAAGCTAAGAAATATATTTTAAACTCCATCATACTGGTAAAGTTCAAGCCAACTGACCCATTGCAAACAACTGTTGCAATTTTACCCGAGGAAGGCTCTCCATGCATTGTCAGCCTGGCTACATTGGCAACTGTGATATTCGTATCAAGAGTATGGTCACCTGGCAAGAAAATCATAGTGGTGTTGGAGGTAAAATACTGTTCAGCTTCTTGTGCATACTCAGTAAGTGTTGTGCAGTTGGATGAATTGTGAGGACAAGATGAGCATAATGTGGCAGTGGGTGTGACACAGTACACATTCGCAGTAGAACAGTAGAAGAGGGTGCTAATTAGCAGTGCAATGAATGGTGTGGATGGGGCCATTATGGGTTGAAATAACTGCAGAAAAGTAGAGAATTTTATTATATAGTGTGTTTTGTAACTATAAACTTAACATGCTTTGTATAGGTAACACACTTTGAATGACAGCCAAGGTAATTATGATGTTATTCCTGAGGGATTTAAGAGCCTCGTTCAAGAGTCTTAGTTAATTAAAAAATGTGAATGGTTCGCTCTGTCCCATAGCTGTTTGTAAGCTTACGGATCTGGATACAAACTTTCCTAGGGAGTACATTTGGGGGTACCGTATATCCTAAGGAAAGTTTGTACGGGATACAAAATAACCTAGGATATTAGGTAAGGGGATGCGAATATCCTAGGATACCTGGATTGGTCTGGAAGTGGGAGCAGAACTAATCCGTGCCATTGCAAGCGGACCCTACGCCTGAAAAGTATACGGTTTCGTTCCCAGGCCTTCCCAACGTCCAGTTTTGGATCACTCAACAATTGCACCTGCATGGCTTCTATAATTGTCATTCTTTGCTTGTTTGTTTATGCAAATATAGCAATGGATACAAAATAGCATAGATGGCTAGTTGAAACTGTTATTGCAAAGTCACTTTTTGTGGCGTTTCGCGGTACGAACTCTCCAGCGTTCGTCAGGCACGAATACTCCCTCGACTAACCACTGGCGAAGCTGTTTACGGTAAAAAAATAATTAAAAAAAATTGAAAAAAAAAATGTTAAAAATAAATAAAGTCTTTTTTATTTTGATTCCAAAAGCTTCGCAAAAAAAATGTATCCGTGACCTTCTTGGTACGTGGGCATGGCCATTGGTATACGGCGATCGACGACCTTGAAACTTTTCAGGCCTTCATGCTTTTGTCGCATGTAGTGCAGCCACGTAGCTCTTCGATAAGCTATATACTGAAGTAGCTGCTACAGTCATTTGCTTCACTCTTAAAGAAAAGCCGGCTGTGGCTTGGTGGTATAGCCTCCACGTTTCACTGGAACCTAATGGTAACGACCGCCCGTCCGCATGAATTCTAGAGAAGGTTTTCGTGAAGTGCAGACAGAATGTCGCTAATAAACTAGGGCGATGCAGTGCATTGTGGGGCGAGTGTGAGGGAGTTACATGGTGCATTAGCGTTTCATAGTACTACCGTTTCCCACTTGCAGACACCTCACATAACAATAGTCTCATTCCCAGGTCTTCCCCACCTTCAATATTTGCCTATGAAACTGGAGGCGGGAAATGCCTGGGGAAGAGGCTAGGATATCAAATGTATGCCAGTGTTCATTGAGCAATGCAGCTGAGTATGTGCTCATCTTGGGTTTAATTTGCTGGTTAAGGGGACATTTCCAAACTATTTTTTTTAGGCCGTGTCTATTGACACCGACTCGGTGGCAATAAGAGCCACGGAATAGCTATTGATACCGACATTCTGTCTGCACTTTACGAAAACCTTCTCTAGAATTCAGTAGTGTAGACACAAGCTCAAGGCCAAAGGATGATTCGAAGTTCATGCTAAAAATAGCGTCATGGCCCTAACCCCCTAAGAATGAGGGTTCAACATCTTAGTATGAAAAAGTATATTCCGTTGGTTCCAACTTAGGCCAGGCAAAGTAGATTTATTGTTTCGCATCAGCGCCCGCTTCCCCTGAGACCTGCCGCCTCAACTGTCATTATCGCTTTCCAAGCAATGATACGCCCACTTCTAATGGCCGTAGCGCCGAAGATATGCCGAGTGTATACAGCATTTGCCAGTAATGAATAATGAATAATGACCGCCCGTCCGCATGGAAATCGAGAAAGTGGCTCATGCGAAACAATAAATCTAGTTTGCCTGGCCTTATTCACATCCTGGCACTGTCTTCTCAAGTGCCAATGTGGATATTTGCTGAGCACATACAGCTGTGGGGTCAGGACTCTTTTGCTGTAGTCCATCGCTCTGTACACTTATCGATGGCCGACTCCCCGTTGGCGGCAGAGTCACGAAGCACGTCGTTAAATTATCAGTCACCGTCGCGCTAATCGTGCCTGCCTTTACCTCACCGTTTTCAAGTCCCTGTTGCGTTGGTTCCCCTGAGGGTTCAGCCTTTCTGTCTTGCTAGTCTTTTCGCTTGAGCAAGGGTGGCTAGCTACATGCCTAGCTATATGAACCAATGTGCAATGTGGAAATATTGCATCGCGCACAAATACTGAATGTATATACGGATACTCACGTACCGTATATATATATAAGCACGTCGGGCTCTCTCTCTCTCTCTCTTTCTCGTGTGCGCAGTAGCCTGTCTTCCTTGTCTTGCGATGGTTTCAGAGCACTTCTGGAAGTATTCAGAATATACATGTTCACGTCAAGCACTACATAAATTTCACTATAAAAGCGTGCACACGTGTTCCCAATTTGATCACGCGCATAGTGTCCGTAGGCGGCGCGCGTACACGTGCACTGGACGTACGTACGATATATATATATATATATATATATATATATATAAACCATGCACGTCTTGATATTGCTGTAAATGGCTTCTGGGGCGGCAGATATGAGCGATCCTTCCTTGACGTGAGAGTTTTCAACCCATATGCCCCCTCCAACAGGAACACATCAATTGAGAAGTGTTTCAAGAAGCATGAACAGGAGAAAAAGAGGGCATATGAGCAAAGAATCCTTGACGTTGAACATGCCTCCTTTACGCCTCTTGTCTTCTCAGCCAGTGGTGGGCTCGGTAAGGAAGCTACCACCTTCTATAAGCGACTCGCCTCTCTCCTCGCTGATCAGTGGGACCAGCCCTACAGCACCACAATGAACTGGCTGAGATGCACCCTATCCTTTTGCCTGCTTCGATCCTCTATACAATGCATTCGTGGTGCACGCTCCTCGATTGGCCGATTTGCCAAAGCAGTTTCACCAGTTGATCTGGTAACTGCGGAGACGAACTTTCTGTCATGTTAAATTTTCATCCCGTTATTTCTCCCTTTTTTATTGCACTGTACCTTCAAATAGTTTTGGGTATTTTGTTATAAATATATAATAATATTTTCCGACAGTAAAAAAAAAAAAAAAAAAAAAAAAAAAAAAAAAAAAAATATATCAGAGAAATTCCGCCGTTCAACTTACTAGTGTGGGGCTCGCTCACGCTCGCCCCAATTATTCACTAGGCGAATGCGTTGCATTGTATATTGGGTGGCGAGCGTGAGCGAGTTGTTGGTGCATCGTTGGTGTTGCACTAGGCAGTATGGTAGTTACGTATGTACTGAATGTTTGCAATGTGTATGCACATTGCACAACGAAGAGAACCACAAAATTATGCATCGGTAGTCTGGGCAGAGAGCCCTACCGCTCTCTCTCCGCTTCGTTAATCTTTGCTCGGCTGTCTCTGCCGCACGCCGAGCTCTCTCTCGTTCTTTCCTGTACCATAGCTTGTCTTCCCTATGTTGCGGTGGTTTTGGCGCTCTTGAGGAAGTATTCAGCATTCATGTTCACTACAAGTAGCAACCGAAGAATTCGGAACGGAATTTTCTAGCTATGCACGTGCTGTGCCGTATGCGGCGCGCGTACGCGTGCAATGGACGTACGACGTACGATACATATATATATATACATCTACAAGAAAAGAGAAATCATTAAAAATGAACAGAGATGTAGGGATGGCATGACAAAAAATAACACAAACAAGGGAGGATACAAAAGTGAAGGTAAATATACAAAGCCTTATCCACCCATACATCTTTTACACTACAGTTGCACTTTATTGTGAGAAAGATGCAGGGATGGGGCTTTGTATATTTACCTTCACTTTTGTATCCTCCCTTGTTTGTGTTATTTTTTGTCATGCCATCCCTACATCTCTTTTCATTTTTAATGATTTTTCTTTTCTTGTTTGTGTACTTTATTGATGATGTTTTTTAATCAATTAATTAATCAAACAATCAATCAATCAAAGTTTATTTATGTGTCACTTGTGCATGTACACAAACAGCCTTTTTTGGTGATGATTTTTAACATGTTCAATATTCTCAGATGTGAACACTATATCAAGTGCAACCACAACCCCATAACTTGAAATAGTACTCAAAGTTAAAATAATTGTTCAGGTAAGTCCAAGCATGTAACCATGGCACATACAGGTAGTTTGGACTCCAGACCCTACAGTACAGGCTTTAATCCACCTTGCTTTCAGTGCTCCAGACCTTCATTCTAGCTTTTAAAAGCTTGGAGTACACTATTCTTATAAACTGTTAAGGCCTAGGCTTTACAGTGAAACAAATACCGTTACTGAAGCGGGCCTTGCCTCGTCTCCAGGCAGGCCCCCCCCCCCCCCCCACCCCGAGAAGCAAGGCTATACTGCAAGTGACAGAAAGCTGAGCAGGGGCCTGGGAACGCTCTATGACATAGCAGTCAGCTGCGCCTTACCTACTCAGTGTCAATAACATTGTGCATCATCCTCGGTCTTGGGGGCTAGCAAATCGCAAAATCGCGTGCGCTAGTCTCGCTCCCAGACCAAATGCAGTAATCCGTGGTCTCGGAACGAGACTATGTCTACGCATGCGTACAAAATCACAAAATGGCGTCCTACGCAACGGACAGCAGCTGCAGTGTGTCTAGAGTTCAGCATAGCTTTGGTGAACAGCTATGAAGACACTATGGGTCAGGAGAACTTCGCGCTGAGGTATGAATCGTTTTCGTGCTACAACCACGGTGAGTACTTAAGCCATTCTCGAGATATTTTGGTTGACGAAAGAAAGAAAGAAAGAAAGAAAGAAAGAAAGAAAGAAAGAAAGAAAGATAGATAAAATAGCAAAAATGGTACTTTCGTTACCGCACACTTTTGCGTTTAGCTGTCTTCCGCGAGGCTTTTGGGCAACTATAACAGTCTTGCTGATCACAAAGGCACTCAAAGGGGAAGCCTTGACGCTAAGCTTTTAGCGTAATTGTGGTCAAGTTACACGACTTTTGCATTAAGTATTGCATATATTGCGCGTCGGCGCCATCCCTACATGGGGTTCACTAAGTTCACCCAACTCCATGTGGTGACATCACAATTTGTAATGTTTATTCCTTGCGCATTGCGCGAGCGGATCGAAGATGGAACTGGATCCAGACATGTTAATTGGACCCGAAGAAGCTCAGTATAAAGTCCCTTGTGAGGTAAACTTTCACTTACAGCTTGCTATAGTTTTACGGGTCGTGGTTTTATACTTACAGTAACTCTGTGAACTAAATTCAGCGTAATTTATGAGCTTCAGTACTTTTCTCATGCCTTTTTTGTAGCTTGTGACTCGGCTTGTGAGTGCAACAGCTAGCTAACATGCTGTGTGACTTACTAGTCTAGTCTTTCACGCTCAGGTCTAGCTTCACCAGTCTATACTAGTGATCATGAGCCATGTGCAGATTTTTTATAGTGAGTTCTAGTTTGCATGTGATGACCTAAATGTTTACTACAATCTGAGTACAAGAACAAATTTTGTGCAAGCATCTTGGGGTACGGTTTCACTTGGCCGCATTATTTAAGATACTAAAAACTTAGCAAGTCATGCAAAACAGTTGCTGGAAGGCATGCAGCAAAACAAAACACCAGAAAAAATCACAGAGTCTGTATTGTGTCCAAAGATGTGCAACATTTTAACAAGAATACTGAACTCTAGCGTACATAGACTATTTTCAGAGAAAACTGCTCTTGCAAACTGAATCATGCACAGCAATCTGTTGAAGTGTACTCCCAAAGTAGTCTCATTGCCATACTCTCACAAATGTCTCATGTTCTGAGGGACATGTCTTGTCAAATGTAATGGTTGCTTACTACACAAAGAATGTCATAAATTGCATTTAAAATCTTGATCTCAAAATGCCGACAGTTTAGTGCTGAAGAACATTTACATCTTCTTTAATTTTACCTTGCTCCTCCCTATCACAAAAGCCTCTCTGCCCCCAGTTTCCATGACAATGTTCTCGTTTGGGGTACAGTGTGTGTCAAATTACTCCACAGATGTTTAAACTAAGCCTTAGCCTCATTCCCAGCCTCCCCCGTTTTTACCTTCTGTTTGCGTTCACAATAATACACGGTAGCGGAAGACCAGCGTTCACAATAATACACGGGAGCGGAAGACTAGCTGGTCTTCCGCTCCCGTGTATTATTGTGAACACAAATGGAAGGTAAAAACACTGGTCTTCCACTCCCGTGTATTATTGTGAACGCAAATGAAAGGTAAAAATGGGGAAGGCCTGGGAACGAGGCTACATAAGCCTGATGCTAAAACACTTATCCTGGTTTCTATCCAACTTTAATATGCTGCTTGCAGTTTCTGCTCTGGAAACAGCAAGCAACCAACGGTGGGTACATGACTATATGGCCTAACTAATTTCCGGGCTCCACTAATAAGCTTGCAATAAATCAAGTGAGGATACACTGAGAGTCCGGGAAGGAGGTTACACTTTGTCATAGTAAGCCGCAAAAACATGAGGAATCCTGTCTAACTGGGACCTTAGTCTTACAAGGGGTAGTCACTTATATGTCCCATGTAGAAACATTTGCGACCGGGATCAAAATTGAATCAAGTGATCAAAGCCCTTTTTGGGGGCTGATCAAGGTGACCTCTGAACTGCTCAAATCAATGGATCAAGAACACAGAATGGAACGATCAAGCAATTAAGCACACTTTTGCCAATCAAAAACCTTGATCCCAGTCGCAAACGCTTGAACACACGGCATGTGACTACCCCTTGGTCTTAGTAGGAAAGTCTTAGTCTTAGTAGGTAACAGGTTAGCTCACAAGCTAGGGACGAACATGATCACAGTATTCAATATTAAAATACTGACTGAACCTGTTGGGGGTTTTTACACGAGTCCAGTATTAGCTACATAATTTTTCTTGCTATAAAATTAAGTTGCACAATCTCTTTGAATACAATACAGACTACCTGATGTCTTGTTCAACTGGTGTTTTGTTGCTGCATGCCCTCCAGCAACTCACCCTTCGCAGAGAGGTGTGGCTTGCGAGACTAATGTGCTACATGTCTGGATCCAGTTCCATGGCGCTCTGCGCGCGCAATGCGCACATTACAGTTTATGACGTCACCACATGGAGTTGGGTGAACTTAGTGAACCCCATCCCTACATAGTCTACCGACTCTCTGATATATATATATCAGAGAAATTCCGCCGTTCAACTCACTAGTGTGGGGCTCGCTCACGCTCGCCCCAATAACTCGTTATTTTAACCCCGTACATCCTGTATACTAGCAACAAACTAACAGCGCTAGCGGCAAGCGTTCTAGGGAAGCTCTCATATATCCAAAGGAGGTTAAAGCAAGCTCTTTCTCTCTGTAAAGGTACAGAATCTACATATAATACTGTTGTAGTGGACGTTGGTCCAGTTGGAAGTGTTGGTTGTGTGGCACGAGTTCCAAGTATGGCCCGTCTTTGATACTCAGTCCTCAACTAATCCGTACCTTTTATGAGCGGGTATGGCGTAAAATGTTTCGAATGTTGCTAGGTGACACTGTCACAAAAGTGTGTGCTAGCCCAAGAATTTGACTTGGTTCACCCAGGAGCTTATGAACCGCTACGCAAGAAGGAGCGTCAAACTAGCGTACTCATCCTGTATCAATCACACTTTAAAACGCGCCATATATGGATTTTAACTTACTCATGTTAACGAGCTTTGAGGTTACTACTACGGATTCTCAAGAGCCGCCTGCTGTGACAATAGCCACCTGGTTGGCTTCTTAACAAAGTAGGTGCGAACATGCAGCTACCTCATAAGGCGCGTTTTGGAGGCGCCAAATTCTGCAGAGGATGGGGCCAACTAATGTATGGTAGTTTGACGCTCCTTCGCGCGCCGCTTCGCGGCACTCATAAGCTCCTGGTTCACCAGATTGTTTCTCCTCGTGAGAGGGTGGGGTCTGGGGACGAGACTAATTCTGGTGATGCTCGGTTAGAGCTAAGCCTACCAACTATTTGCTGGATTAAAGTTGCACTTGAGTTCAGAAGTGTGAGCAAAGTTGCAGCTTCCTGAAGGGGCATTTCTGAACTGCTATATAAGAATACCAAAACCCAATTCTAGATGCAGTGGTCTGCCTAGCTAGCATAAGTGCCTATTTGCAAGTACATCGCAGTCGGATGGACTGCATGGAGATAAAATTTATACAATTTTTGCAAGAAATTCTTCTCATTGTAACTCGTGAACCTTGTACTCAAAATGAATGTGGTTTTCACCAAACAAAGCACACATCTTTTCTCAAACAGAAATTTAAATGCATTTAGCGTAGACAATGGGTATGTGGATATAACGCTACATATATACTCTAAGAAGAGGTTGTCGCCAAAAATTTGTTATTTTAGTTGCATCAGTGAACAGTTGAAATGTGCAGAGATACTTTTGTGAGTTGGTTAAGAATTCTTGTATTCCCTAGAGCACTGTATGTAGTGTCTGGGGACAAGTACACATGTGGTATCCTCTGTAAATGAATATTATTTTGTAGTCCATGCTCTGGGGATTTTGCATTCACTAAATGTCTGTGCCTTGGGAGTTTGACAGATGTTACTAAGCAACATTTATCACCAACTCACAGTAGCTAGCATCTTATGCACTTCACCTGATGCTTACATGCCGACTTGTCATACCTGAAACTGCTTTGCTTCTACACACACAACACTGTAGCACTCAAAAGTCCTTCAAGCAAGACTACTCCCATGCAAGACAAATCTAACCTCATCACCAAGATTTGATGTTCGTGCAGGAGAGCCTGGGAACAAGGCTAGTTGTTTAGTTGAGGACTGAGTATCAAAGACAGGCCATACTTGGAACTTGTGCCACACAACCAACACTTCCAACTGGACCAAAATTCACTACAACAGTACTGTATGTAGATTATGTACCTCCACAGAGAGAAAGAGCTTGCTTTAACGTCTTTGGATATATGAGAGCGTTCAGTAGAACACTTAGCCGTTAGTGCTGTCAGTTTGTTGCAAGTATACAAGGATGTATGGGGTTAAAATAATGAGTTATGAATAATTAATTAGCGACATTCTGTCTGCACTTTACGGGAACCTTTAGAGAAAGTCCCTGATGAGAAACTAACATACAACAACTAGTGGCCTAACATTATCGGCGTTGATAAGTGACAGGCTCGCCTACACTGGTGGGCCAGGTGGGGCACAGCCCCTAGTTGCTGGGGCCCGGTGTGGCTCAGATACCAGTGGGGCAATTTGATCATGATTACCAAATTTGCATGTCACACATTATGTGCCGCTAGCTAGTTGCTGCAATTGTTCTAAGTAGCTATGTGTTGACAAAAGCTCTGACCAAAAAGCTGGCGAATAATACACTGCACTTGCATCATCACAGAGTTGGCTATGCCTTAGAATAAGATGTAGCTAGGTCTTACGCTCATATGGCTACTAACCAACCTCCAGGTGTATGTGAGTACAGCAGATGAGATAGAACTCCAATTTATGCTGTGAGGTAGCTACAGTTGAACACACCAGTACAGTTGAATACACCAGTGCAGTTGAACGCACCGGTACCAGTGCAGTTGAACACACCGGTATAGTTGAACAAACCAGTGCAGTTGAACACACCAGTGCAGTTGAACACACCAGTGCAGAGTTTCCCACTTTTCCAGGATCAGGATGGCAGTGTGAGCAATGCTGCGAACGTAGGGCACACTTAGCAGTTACTGTTGGTATGTTTGTTTTGGGGAGCCAGTGACGACAAAATGCATGTGGCCACTTACCACAAATATTTTGTCTTTCATAGCAGTTAGCATGTAGCCCACAGTAAACATTTTATAGGTGATTAGTTTTGAGTCTATATAGGTTTGTAGATTCCATTGCTTTTGTTTTTCCCATGGGCTATTGCATGTGATTGAGTTATTCCATGTGAAATCAACACACACACACATACACACCACACATACACATCACACATCACACCACACATCACACACACACACACACACACACACACACACACACATACACACACACAAATTACACCCCAGTGGAAAAAATAATATAGTTAGAGGATAGTTATAGTAATGTTGAGAAAAGCCACAAAAGTACATGTGTATGTCAAATGTTTTAGCCTTTCTTAATTTCCAATCCTAAGAGGACTTAGTGAAGCTTGAGAGGTAATCCACGGAGACTATACAGGGACAAACATTTGCCATCAACAAATGGGACCTCTGGTGACACAGGATTTTACAGTGGCCAAACTAGCTATCCCTGACATGAAGGTACTTGTGTTTGCTAAAGATGAAATAACAAAATACAACAAAAACTTTATTCTCACAGATTAGGAGGAAACTTGTTCTTGCACATTTTCTATAAACATATTCACCCATATATAGGGAGTTTCATACACTAGCCAGTTAGTTACTGTGTTTATGTAGAATTTGTGCTAATTCATCTACTATTCATGTACTGCAGAACTGCATCACCTACACTACATGAAGACCACTTTGACACTTTGTGACATTCAGGAAATGTATATACCCAGCAATGTTGTACCGCCAGAATGAAAACACAAAATTAATGTGCAAAACCCTCTCGGCACATTTGAATGGCATCAGTATTGATTATTGGTACATAGTAGACAGGTTTGTAGGTTTCAGTTTGTTATAAGCCACGAGGACTTTAATAAATTATTAATACCACCTTTAAAGGCTGATTTTGTCAAGCTTTAAGGCAGTTTTTGGACAAACTTTTGTACTGCAGGAAAACAAAGCAATGATACAAAATGGAACTTGGTACATCAATCTTCAACCAATAGCTGCATGTTGGTGCAATTTAGATAGATACTAATTTTACGTAATTTGGTTGTGTAAATTATAGAGATGAAACTCTTTGCCATACAAAATCAATTGGTTGAGAACCTCATTGACGTGTTTTGCATCATAATTTCAAAATCAAAACAGTGGTATAGGAAGATATTTCAGATGAGGGGTGGGGGGGGGGGGGGGAGTGGGGCTGAGTAATGGTGCGTGTTTATGCATGCAGCAGCTAGGGAGTTCTGGAGGTATGCCTCCCCAAAAAATGTTTTGAAATTACATGCTACGAGATTTCATTATTGGTCCAAAACAGCCACCTGAATCGATTCACAGCCATAAAAGAGTGCACAAGCCAGGCCATGCGTAAATGTCGCATTTCATGTCATCAATTGATTGGACCCAAATTTTAGGAGTCTACAACTCCGTCGGTAGCTACACCGTAGCTACGTTGAACAGTTGTGAACTTGAATGATGCCAGCCAATAGCTAAATCCGTACTACAAGTCAAAAATGTAGCTATACACGGATATGTTATAGCCTATAGCTATACTCACAGGAGCAAACATTGGGAGGGCTGAGCCCCTCCAGTGCTAGGAATGGGGGACTACTTACTGTGATGGAAACATTGTATTATGCATTTTGAAAGTTGTTGAATGCACTCTAATTGAAAATGTATATTATAGCAAAACATGTTTTGAAATTTATGTGATGTGATGTCACAACATATATTCCTTGATTGCATCACTGAAGATGTTACAAGTTTCAAAACATGTTTTTGCACTGAGCAATAAATGGTGGTGGTGACAGTCTTGAATATCATAAAAGTCTTGAATATCATAAAGTACAAAAGTCATTCAACCTACAAATAGCAAGATGTCAGCAATGGCAACTATATAACTGTCTCCTCAGGTTATGATTTACCTTATCAAAGCAGCTATGAAAAGATGGTATCTGAAAGTACACCTCTTCCTTCATTCAGTGCCCCAATGTTGCATGAATACTTTATCTATATATAAGTAAAACTGATGTCAGCAAAGCACACTATTTCCTTCATTCTACTAGACTGTAAACAGTTGGTTGGAAGCTTATAAAAGAAACAAACCAAATCCTGTGCATCAGTTGAAGATAGACATACTGGAAGTCAAGCGAAAAGGACTTTGAAACAGCTACTTGCAACATGGATCTCAGGCTAACTGTGGTGATGCTCCTCACTGCTTTGTACTTCTGTACAGCTGCTGGTATGTTCTGCCATAATTGATTGCTACTGTACTTTTAGTAGGTCCACCTTTTGTATTTATGCCGTTAATTCTTGGTGAATATCAAATGGCAACTGACTAGCCATTTATTGTATCAAATATGTTGCAGATTGATTTTTGCAATATTTGTAAAGTTGTCTCAAAATTTATTTTACTATAATTAGATGAAAATATCATTGTTGACTGCTTCTTTCTCACTCAGCTGGTGCTCTACTGAGAGAAGAGAGAAGCGTGCAGCCCACACAGTTTAATGCTACCAGTAGCAACTCAATCACCACACCCAATATATATGCTGTTCAAGGTCCTCGAGGGAGGGATGGTCGGGATGGGCCTTCCAGGACGAGATGGTCGAGACGGAGCCCCGGGGAGACAGGGAGAGAGGGGAGACACTGCATGGTCTGCAGGGACTACCTGGCCCTCAAGGTTTGTGATACACTTGTCCCATTAGTGCATGGCTAAAAGTGGTAGTGTTTGTTCGCCCTTTTTCACTTTCATCCTGATGACGACTGGATTTCAAACGTTTCCAATTTTATCAGAGAACCTTATTTTCCATTTGTCTCTGACATGTTGTATATTTGTTTACATATTATGCATCACTATGCTCGCAATGAACTCACAATGGTATCGTATCAGAATACAATAGTGATTGTACGATACACGCACGTACGCACGCACGCACGCACGCACGCACGCACGCACGCACGCACACGCACACACACACACACACACACACACGCACACACCAGGCCCCCCAGGTCCCACTAGTGGTGGAACAGTGTACGTTTAGTAAATTTAGATTGAGACTGGTAATGCTTTCAAAGTTAAGATGATAAAGGAAATGCATCAGCTACTTGCGGCTCACATTTCATGATGGCAGATCCAAGTTGTAAGCAGCCAAATTTTGTAAACTACTTACTGTGATGGTATTATGCATTTTGAAAGTTGTTGAATGCACTCCAATACGTATATTATAACAAAACATGTTTTGAAACTTACTTTATGTGATGTCACAACATAACCCTTGATTGCATCACTGAAGATGTTACAAGTTTTTCAAAACATGTTTTTGAACTGAGCATTATTATTACTGTCTGTGACAGTCTTCAATATCATAAAGTGCAACGGTCATTAAAGCTACAACTAGCAAGATGTTAGCAATGGCAACTATATCACAGTCTCCTCAGGTTATGATTTACCTTATCAAAGCAGTTATGGAAGAAAAAAAAAGATAAAAGATGGTATCTGAAAGTACACCTCTTCCTTCATTCAGTGCCCCAAGGTTGCATGAAAACTTTGTCTACGTAAAACTGATGCCAGCAAAACACACTATTTCCTTCATAGAGTGTAAACAGTTGGTTGGATAGCCTATAAAAGAAACAAACCAAATCCTGTACATCAGTTGAAGATAGATGTACTGCAAATCAAGCGAAAAAGACTTTGAAGCAGTTACTTGCAGCATGGATCTCAGGCTAACTGTGATGATCCTGCTCACTGCTTTGTACTTCTGTACAGCTGCTGGTATGTTCTGCCATAATTGATTGCTACTGTACATTTTGTAGGTCTAATGCTACTAATGCTGTATTCTGCATTGCTTGGCACAATTATTAGCTATATCCTGGATGCATGCACAAAATGAGTGTTAAGTACTAAATGTAGCTTCCAGGGCAACTAGTGTAACTATAGCGTGCATATCAAATGAAAACTGACCAGCCTTTGTTGTATCAACATGCTGTAGACTGACTTTTCAATAAGTGTACAGTGATAAAATTTAATTAACAGGTGGAAATACCATGATTTATTACTTCTTTCTTCCCTCTCCCCACCTAGCTGGTGCTCAACTGAGGGAGGAGAGGAGCGTGCAACCCACACAGCTCAATACTACCAGTGGAAACTCAATCACCACACCCAATATATACACTGTTCAGGGACCCCGGGGGAGGGATGGTCGAGATGGGGTGCCAGGACGAGATGGTCGAGATGGAGCCCCAGGAAGCAAAGGAGAGAGAGGAGACACTGGTCTGCAGGGACCACCAGGCCCACAAGGTATGCACTTTGACTTGTATGTATCACCATTATGATGGATATACTGGCAATATTTAGAATGACAATAGTTCTGTTGTTGATAGCTAATCTGAAGTACTTTATAGTGTCGGAAATTTAACTACATTAAAATTTAGCGATTTTCGAAAGACAGTATTTAGCTACATTTTAGTTTAGCGATTTTGGTTTTTGAACCAAATTTCATGAATAATCAACAGTATTACAATAAGATCACATTAAGTTCAAACCTCAAGTTCACAGTTCAAACTTCCAATGTCTCTGAGTAAATTCTCGAAAAAGGATCTGCAGGCGGAATTGTAGTTGTTCCATCCATGCACTTACTCCAGCTTTCTTCCATCCTCTACCAATGATTGGTGCTCCTTTACTGGAGGTAAAAAATATTGTACATGCTCACAAGACACTGAGCATGGAGTGGTTTGATAGCCGTTAGCCTCAGATCAACATCAATATCGTCAACCGTTCTCCAATTCATGTCGAACTATCTCACTGTAGTACATGACAAATTGCTTTCGCATGAACTGTTTGGCTGATCTATTGACAGTCAAATCAAGGGGTTGGAAAAGTGGGTCATATTCGCTGGTACTGCAACAAATTCACAATCAAGTGACTTCAACTTTTCCAGTACTTTTTCAGTAACCTGCCCTTTGAAGACATCTAAGGCCTTTTGTGTTGCAGGAAGGTTGAGCTCGGATCTTTTCTTAACAATGTATGGAATAATGATCTTGTCAATCAAATTCATGGTTTCTTCCTCATTGGACCAATGTTTAGGGTTTTGAGAAATACAAAAACCCGATGGAAATCGAAAATTTGGGTGGCATCTCTTTGTTTTACCGGCATAAATAATCTGCAGTGGTAAAAAATCACCAGCTAATGTAATAACAAGTGCAGGTGTGAACAATCAACGAACCACATCTCCCTTATAAAACAGGCCTAAATGTTATGCAAAGTCACCCACTGCGCAGGATGCATGCGAATTATCGGTGCTGATAGTATCGTTGTCGATCGCGAATCAGGCGCTATATAAACGGTCTTGAAATTGAACAGCGCGGTATCGCTATTTATAATCCACAGAATTACGAGTCTCATACGCTCACCATACGCGAGTTTGCCGTATAAATGATATACACTGTACTACGATATGGCTTCAGAACCGACCTGGAGGCTGTGAAATTTTCTGGGGGAGCATGCCCCAGACCCCCTAAATGCTTCTGCATGCACTTCGCGCAGAAGTTCGTACAAACGTAGTGTGTCCTTGCTGTGCCCTAGCATCCGCGATGTCCTGGCTACGCCACTGGACAGGACGAAAGCCATACTGGAACAAAGACATTCCCCAACCTCGAGAAACGTGAATTGTCAAACCACGAGATGAACCACGTGTTGCACTGATTGACCACGTGATTAGTTAATCTCTCTTTAAGCTAGCTACCTATTACGTTCTGTTCTCGGTTCTGTTCAAGACTTACCAATTGTTTATCTACCAGGACTGAAAGAGTGTATTACATGTTAGATGTAGTTTTTCTTTTCTATCATTTATTTTCTTTTCGAGTACAGAACAAGATGGGTCCCACAGTGCTCCACGAAGTGTTGGAAGTTAAGTATGAAAGTAGAAACTGTCACGACAGGTATGCTATTGCTGTCATGAAGCATTTACCAGGAACATTAGTTGCTTCCGTGGTGCCCAGAGAAATTTCAAGGTGTACTTATTTCATTATTATTCACGGAGCAAAAGTGTCATGCAAAGTAATGGATGTGCATCACAGGAGATCACCGCTAGTGCAAGGAGGTTTGGAAATTCCATGTCAATTAATTGTTGAGATGGAGATGACCGACAAAAAGTCACTTGCAATAGCGGAGTACAAACGCCTTGTATCTGAGCAGTATCAAGAGCCATACTTACCATACCATAGAGTTTACTGCGGTAAACGGAAAGTTTCCAGATGATACACAACAGATATTACAGGCTTTGCAGTCACCATCTGACGAAGAACTAGACTACCACTCAGACTCAAGCACGAGCGAGTCAGAGCCAGAGTGTACTTAAAAATAATAAAATTGTGAACTGTGAATTTAATATTTCAATGAATATTGTTTCTAATTAAATGAAATATGATGTCATTCTAAAACTTTAGCCTCATGTTAATTCAGCGATTTTGCCCCCAATCGCTAAAATCGCTAAATTAAACATTAATGACACTAAGGTATTCTCACTCTTTGTTCTGCCCAGAATTTTGCAATAGGTGATCGATAGCTTAACACTGAGACAATCAGCTGCCTGTGTAGTCGAGTGCTTTTGGTGATTTTATATTAGTGGTTACACCTACCCACTGCCTACACACACACACAGGTCCCGCTACTGGTGGTGTGGTATACACCAGATGGGGGAGGACCACATGTCCCAGCACTTCTGGAACACAACTTCTGTATGCTGGAAGGGCAGCTGGAAGTTACTATAATCAAAAAGGAGGTGGAGCAAATTACCTCTGTCTGCCAGAGCAGCCACAGTACTCTAACTACACTGCTGGGATACAGGGTGGACGGTCATTACTGTATGGGGCTGAGTATCAGACTGGAAGTCCTCACCCTACAGACACTGGACCATTTCATTCTGTTGCTCAACATAATGTCCCATGTGCAGTGTGTTACACTTCAGCACGAGAAACTGTTGTAATGATTCCTGCACGACTAACATGCCCATCATCCTGGACCCGAGAGTACTATGGATATCTGATGGCAAACCACCACATTTTTTATCGTACAATGTTTGAATGTGTCGACCACTCTCCACAGTCAGTGCCAGGCAGTGTAACAAACACAGATGGCGCCCTATTCTACCACACTGAAGTGAAGTGCAATGGAATTCCCTGTCCACCATATGACACACAGAAGGAAGTCACATGTGTAGTGTGCACGAAGTAATGACTTGAACCATTAACTAGTGATAGTGTGTTAAACTATCAATGTAGCTATAGCCAGAAAGTTTAGTTGTTGGTGTTCTATACATGAAACTGTAGGAGAGATATACATAAAAATTACAAGTGATGTTGCTAGTTATAATCTCCAGCTAAGAGTAGATGCATGTCAGTGTCATCTTTAGCATGTTGAAATAAGTGACTGAGTGCACTCTTAATTTTAGATGCAGATGGCCAGTGGTATTTAGTCTTAACCACAAGTAGGGACTGCAGAGGTGGGGCTGAGTGGCACTGGTGATGGCAATATAGCCAATGGAGGAGTGCTGAAGGAGAATTCATCACCAGATATGTAGAGACCAAGATGATCAGTGTATCTGCAAGGAATATCTGCATCTAAACTTCCAGAAGAATGGATGAGTAGTTTGATTGATTGATATAGTGGAAAACCTACCCAGTTTTAGCTATACTGAAGAGGAAGAATCATCAACTTTTAGCTAATACCAGACTCGTGTTTCTTAGAATTTTGTAGATTCCTTCTGCAGAGATATTCTGGATTTCAGTTGAGGATGGGGTCTCACTTACTTCTTCTGTAAGCTGTATTGCTTCAGTTAATTGCATGAAGGGGAACAGCCTACAATTACACCTCAATGTAATGCAAAGGACATTGACTGTGAGCACATGATAGATGTGCATGTACCCATATACATTTGAGGAAGCACACAGTCAACTGAGCAATTGATTTAGATCCTCTGATTTAAGAGAACATCAAGAAGTTTTATTTTCTCAGATATTTATGTAATTTGAGCTTTTGCTAGCTACGTCACACAAATACAGCTATAGGCATGGTTTTTCACCTGTCAGTTTGCATCAGAAACAATCTCGGGGGACCTAAAATCCCACATTTTTCTTGAGGAGCATGTCCACAGACCCCCCTAGACTGTATAAAAAGCAGCAAGCATTAAATACCAATAAATGTTACTCTCTTACTTGCTTGTTATCAAAGAGTGAATGTCATGCTTGGATAGATCCAGTCTCCAGAACCATTAGCTGTCTCAGTCACAGGTGAGCAGACATGGACAGTTAATTGCAATCTACTAAAAATCCAAACCATCCAAGCTTGCTATTCTCTACTCATCTATATCAAAAAGGGCAGGCTTGGATGGAGAACTTGTTGCTGGAACATATTTAATCACCTGAAACTCAGATAATAAATGGCTAAATTATAGTTGCAAACTTCATCCTACAATCCTGTCAACTAAAATGCACAGATTGCCTGTAAAAGAAGCAAACCTGATACATCAGTTGAATCTAGAATTTGAAGGAGAGTGATGGGATGAACACTGAGATACTAGATGGTTTATAATAAAAGACCATATCATGTATAGACTTTAAAGGAGAGAGATGGATCTTGGGCTGTTTGCATTTCAGTTGAGTATGTGACCTCATTTAACATTTCTGTGCCGTAACCCTTCAGCTCATTGTTGCCATGGAACAAAACATTTCTTTCAGCCAAATTTCACTTCAATATGATGGGAATGACATTGACTGTGAACATATGTGATAGATGTGCATGCACCCAAGGAAATGTATGGTCTGGAGTAGAGGTATCATCCCCTCAACCACTGTACTTTGACACAAAGCAGTGAAAGCACATGTTCAACTATTGAACGGTGGTGAATCTGCTGATAGCACACTGCATGTAGCTATAGTGAGGCTGAAAATGCTTTAACTGTACCTAGATGTCAACATCAAAAACGTTTCCAATGAAGAATGTAACCAGCTTGCAAGGCATCATATTGTTATCTGAGTCATGCAGGTGAGTGAGCATTATACATATACATGGATAGTTCAGTGGCGGATTTAGGGGGGGTAAGGGGGGTGCAAATGCACCCCCCTTTGGCGGCTAGTAATGTATTTTGCGTACATAACTGCACGAGTCCATCAAATGATTATGCAGCAGTGGCATGCAGCAACAACAACTAGGCCTAGAGTTGCTTCGAGACATTCAGTGCGGCCCGAGGGGTCCGCCACGGCGCGCCTCGGCGTACGAGATTTCGAAATACACTGGATTTCACGTGGATTTCGGATTTCAGAGTGGATTTCTGGATTTCACAGTGGATTTCTGGATTTCAGTTTGGATATTTCTGCCGACAGGTTTCTTCTTGTATGTTCTTGGATATTTTAGTTATAGTTCCCAGCTTAGCAAAAATTTTAGTTAGTTGTAGTTTTGGTTAACTAAATTTTAAAAAGGCCATACTAAAATGTATTTAGTTAAAGTTATAGTTAACTAAAACAACACTGTCGGACAGTGTACGAGATTTCTTTTGTGACAGATCCCTCGGTTCGGCCTTCCAGCTATTTTATTGTATGAATGCGTTCACGTGAACGAAAGTGGGCGAGGCAACCCAAAAATTTTCCAGCGTGAAGCGCGCCGGTGATTGAACCCCCCTTTCTAAATTTCTAGATCTGCCACTGCAGTTAATGTGTGTAAGTTCATTTGCTTACTCATCAGTATCAAAACATGCAAAGCAAACATGAGAATATGGTTACATAGTCACCATGGGCTTACTCATATTCATATCAGAAAGTTGGAGGACATTAAGGTAATTATCACTGTAATTCTCACCTTCAGGACATGAAAAACACCAAGACATGCACAAATCAGCATAATTTTTTGTATTCTTTCCATCATATCTTTTGCTATTCAATACTTATTGAAAAAGGTACCCTAAAACCCTACTCTTGGAACCTTTAGCTACAGTTTGGTGCCTGATTTGAGCTTGTCATGCAAAGTTTAGTTCCGTCAAAACGGGATCTTATTGCAGTGCTTCCAGGAACAGCCCATACAATTAACTATGGAGGTAATTCCTGTAATCTCGCACTATAATACATATTGAAGTTTATCTGTTAAACCGACGGTAATATAAAAAAAGGTACCCTGGTGCGAAAACCTACAGTGTTCAACGATTCTTTTGACGTGTCACTTGTTCGATTTGGAAGCGGGAAAAGTTCGTCAAATTCAGGTCAAAAAGTCTGGTCCTTTGCAGCGAGATTGGTGTACCTACCTGTTTGACCGTGCTTGTGCTTTGCGTGGTGCTCTCTGAGCCAGCTACAGCTGCTGGGGGACAGAAGGCCTCAGACGGAGCCGCAGTGGCTTGTAACTCGTTAGCTGCTGTGATAACGTTGACCATCACCAAGTAAGTTTATGCATGGTGGATGCAATAGTAAAATAGCTACTATATATCTTTGGTTATTCGTGACTCGAGCTTTAAATAATCATAACTTGTGAGTAGTAGCAATACGTGAGGGTGCTACTGTAAGGGGTTGAATTACTAGGGTTTATAGAGATGGGCGATACATTAGCACAAAATGCATGCAATATGGATGCCATGAGTAAGTACCACGAAGGAGCATTGAGAAGAGCATTGAACTTGAGTGTTTTGGCTCTGTCCAAAATTCAGGAATGGGCCAAGTGGAGCCAGTATTTCATCTGGTATCATATCACTATTTCAAGCAAATACTAGGTATTGTAGCAAACTCAGTCTTGGCTGGTATCGCCCACCTCTACTAGGTTAACTTCATATATGCAGGTTTATTCCAAATAAAGCACTCCCATATATGAAGAATATCATCTGCTTCATTCTGTTCCCTCTACAATTTGTTTTAGTCGCTGTTTTTATGAGCTCACACGAGGTGCCAAGCGCTCTCCTGGAAAAGAAGTCGTTCAGCAATGGCTTATTGCAATTAGTGAGTGGACTGGAGTTGAGCCACGGTTAACCCCCTCCATTCATGCCAAGCTAGCAGATCGTGCTCATGTGGTTCAAACAAAGGTCAAGAGTCTAGCTCATCGTGGTGGACGACAGATGAATGACTACTTAGACCTAAAGTGGACATTTGAAGTTCCAATGATGGACGTCATCCAGAAAGTAGTCGATGAGAACAAAAAACTCACACAAAGCTTAGATAAAGCAGAGACGAAAGTTCAAAAACTTCGAGCGTGTTTGGCAGATCTATCTAACAAAAATTGTCAGGAAGAAATGGGAAATAGTGGTACTCAGTGCAAAAGAAAGAGTGTAGATAGCTGTGGTGAACGACATCTCAGACGTATTAAAAGAAAAAGAGCTGCAAGCTGTGTAGCGTCACTTGCCTGGCTAGAAAGTGAAGATTGTGTTCCCCTGAAACTTACAGTTCAGAACAGACAGAGTGGTGCAATAGAAACATTAGTGCTGAATGAAGAAGCATGCCGGGCTGTTTTTGGTCAAGAGCACATCCTGGACCAAGAAATGGACATTATCAATATGATTCTCTTTGTAAAGGATCGTTTTCACATTTCTGGACAGGCCTATCATGAATTGGCAAAGATTTGCAAGGCTCTCCCTCGACATTGGAAACTGAAAGAAAGAATAACTGAGCTAAATCGCTTATGGAATGTTTATCCTACACCACATGGTATTTGGAGGAGCGCCTCCTGATACGAGTCAAACAGCTCCAGCAGGTGTCACCACCAGGTGCAGAATTTCGCCAAACAAAGAAAGTAAGGGTGAAGTTATCGGGAGATGGGACTAATATTGGGAAAGACTCCATGTGATTAACTTCACATTTACATGAGGGCTCAGTAGCATATGGTTATGAAGGAAACCATACACTGGCAGTTTTAAAAGAGCCAGAAAACTACGAATCACTAGCTAAAGGACTCGAAGATATTCGGCTGGAAGTTGAACGCCTGAAGCAGATTGTAGTTGATGGTCAAATATATGACGTGGTGTACTTTTTAGGTGGAGATTGGAAGTTTTTGGCACTGTGTACAGGCATAGACAGTGCTATGTCCAACTACTCATGTATTTGGTGTAAATGCCCAAAGTTTGATCGTTACGATATGGCGAAGAAATGGTCAATTTCGGATCCTGAATTTGGAGCTCGTACTGTTGAAGAAAATATAATGCTTAGCAAGAAACGAAAAAAGGAGTACAATGTTTCCCATGCCCCTCTATTTCCTACTATCCCATTAACGAACGTCATAATCGACAATTTGCATATGTTTTTAAGGGTGTCAGATGTCCTTGTAAACCTCCTGGTAGTGGAATTAAAATGACAGGATGCCATCGACAAGGTGAAATGATTCACATGTTTTGATGCTGTGAAGTACAAACACTTAGACAGCTATCAAATGTTTGTAGCTAGTTGTGGGGTTCCAGGTTATCAATTTTATATTGGGCAGGACTCCAAACAGATGAAGATTAGAAGCCTAACAGGGCCTGAACGGCTGAAGGTGTTCACAAACATATCTATTGCTGACCTTCTGCCCACATTTTCACCGTCTAAATGTCTTGCAATACAAGGACTTTGGTTTGACCTGTTGCAGCTGAATAGAACATTTTCAAAGTGGCCTGATGAAGTAACACCAGAAGATGTATCAAAGTTCGCAAGTGACTCAAAAGCTTGGGTCAGAAGATTTTTAGATATATACCACGAAAACAATGTGACTCCCTACATTCATGCAATGGCTAACCATGTGCATGAGTTTATGACCATGCACGGGAGTATACTTCCTTTCACTCAACAGGGATTAGAAAAGTACAACGATGTAATGACTAAGGAATTTTTCAGAGCCACTTGTCATCGAAACGAAGATGCTTTGATACAGATTATACAGAAGCAAAACCTACTAGAGCATTTACGAGACAACGGAGCATCTACTAAAAATTGTTTTGAAATTGAATACCTGCATGCCTGCTATCAGATGTATACAGATGAGTGAATGTCAGGCTTGGCTGGAGAAATGATTGCTGTGATGTGTTACTAATCCAATTATACGCTTATGTGTCCCAGCACATGATAGGTCCACTCATATAAAATTTATTAAGCATTATAAATTTACATCTTTAATCACCGTAGGCTATACATTTTTATTAGGCTATGGATACATTCCTTGGTCCATATTTCCACTTTTGCTTGGGTCAAAGCTTTATTGACACATTCTCTGTGGGTTCATGACCTTAGCCACAACCACCCATTAGTAAGCATTCATTAGTCAGGGCTCTCCGACCAGAGGCTGCTCCTCCGGACAAAAAGCAGTCTAAAATTCCAGAAATGGAGTCCTTACAAGGTGAAAGGAGCGTTTTCTATGCCTGTTTGTGCAAGAAAGCAGACAAATGGCCCACCCGGCGTTGACCAGGGCTTTTCTACAGCCAGCTACAACAGCAGCCATGCACTGTCACCCAGAGGGGTGCACCCACCCACCTTCCCCTGTCCCACCCTTTCTGCTAGTGCAGAACCTATCTTCAAAACGGATTGTGCCAACTGATAACATGCGGTCAAAGTCAGACAAAGCCAAAAAGTGTCATCGATGGCTAAAGGGTCAATCAGAGAACAAAACAGCCCATAAAGCAGCCATTTAATGATATTCATGAGAACTGTGCAGACAGGTAAGGTCAGGCTGCATCAAGACCTACCACACAGACTTGGCTGTCACCAGTCTTTTGCATGGCTGTTAATGGCATTCATGACCCACAAACATGCCTAAACATAAAGCTAAAGGCTGTTAATGACGAGTAGCCTTATGATGACATTCATGACACACCTGACACGGGTTACAGTCAGTGAAGGGTTAGACAGAGGCCAAAGGCTAAATTCAAGTTTAGCTTGCCAGCTACTTCAAAATTCTGACTCCAAATTTCGCCTCTTTTACCAACACAACCTTGAATCACAAATCTCCAAGCCATGTGGACGGACTGATGGGTAATGTCTAAGCGTACACAAGATTCACAAAACTGCTTTCTCTAGCTGATAATGCCAAAAAAACTCAATTTTTAGTCCCTTAGCTAACATAAAAATTTGCACCCTCTCCAAGGCTCCACCCCCAGTCTGACCACATCATCAACACACACACAAAATAAGTAAAAACTTTACGTATGGGTATGTCCTGGGACCACTTCAGTTCCAGTCTACAGGCCAAAACACACATTTGACCTCAAAAGCAGTAATTTTGGCTATGCTGGCTTTCAAGAAAAATTTGACACACCTCCACTCAAACCAACCAACACTGAGCCCAGTTTCAGAAAGCTCAACTCACCCCCTACAAAACTACGTATGCTTTTTCCCGCTCACCTCCAGGCCAGGGAGTTATGCCCACAAATCTACTCTACTCCCTGTCATTGCCCCTAGAATGGAGCCAAGTTACACACATTCCCGCTAGCATAAAATCGGGCGGGGCCTACAAGCCCGAAAAGTCAGCTTTCTACAGTACCTTTGCCAGACAACTGTGTGATGACACCCGTCTTCCAGGAGGGCTCTCTGCCTTTCCACCACACTCACAAACATTCAAGCCCACTCAGGCAAGCTTTGCACACATAAATAGCCAACCATCACATTCAACAAGCTAGAAAATCTTTTTACTGTTTTTTTTTTTTTTTTTTTTTTTAGTGTTGGAGGATTTCTTCAAAGTTCCGCCCAGCCACATGAAAGTGCCGCCAGACCACTACAAAGGGCCGCAGGCCACATCAAAGGGACACGCCCCCCCTTGTTGATTCCGGTTGCCGCCATGGGAAAGTGTAAACAAGCCAATGAATTTCAATCGCGCCATTATGGTCACCCGACTTATTAATTATTCATGAGCGGAATCGGCCCGATTCGCGATTCAAGGTTGTCCTACTTTAACCACCGTAGGCTATTTACTGGAGGTCTTTATTAGGGTATGGATACCTTCCTTGATCCGTATTTCCACTTCTGCTTGGAGCTAGCACTAGAAACGTGAGTCAAAGCTTTATTGACACATTCTCTGTGGGTTCATAACTTAGCCACACCCACTTATTAGCGGGCTCTCCGACAAGAGAACGCTCCTCCAAACTAAAAGCTGCCTAAATGCCAGAAATGGAGACCTTACAAGGTGAAAGGAGCGTTTTTCTATGCCCGTTTGTGCAGGAAATGGCCCACCTGGCGTTCACCAGGGCTTTTCTACAGCCAGCTGCAACCGCCATGAGCTGCCATGCACTGTCACCAGATGCAGATAAATGAATGTCAGGCTTGAATAGGTATATTGTTGCTGTATACAAATTTCTGACCAATCTATAAACACACTTAGTGTTCATTCATGTAATATGTTCAGTGACACCCATCTGATGTGGACATCAAAAACGTTCCCAATGGAGAATGTAACCAGTGTATTGTTATCTGAGTCGCAGGTGAGTGGACATTTTACCTACATAGACAGTTCGTGTGTAAGTAGATCTGTTAAGAATCCAGGCCTTCCCAGCCCATCATTTGCTTACTCATCAGTATCAAAAAGCAAACATGAAAATACCAAATATGGTTACCTACTCTCCATGAGCTTACTCAACAATGCCAGCCTACTTGGCTGCTATCAGATGTATACAGATGAGTGAATGTCAGGCTTGGCTGGAGAAATAATTGCTGTGCTTGATGTGTTTTTGACTAATTCCACGCTTATGTGTCCATAAACTAATTAGGTTCAACTTACCTAAAACGTTTTTTGATAAAGCATTACCACAATTTTACTATTTAAGGTGCAGGTGAGTGGCCATGCATAACACAGATAGCTAATCAGATCCCCAAGCCTGTTGCTTGATTACTCATCTGGAAATGAAAGTCAGGCTTGGATAATTGCTGTGTACAGATTCTTGACCTATCTGATCACACACTTGATGTGCATGCATGCAATATATTCACTCACCTGAAACTCTGGCAGATAACAAGTGGTTCCTCAAATGCATAGATGGCCTATAAAAAGAAGCAAGCTAAACACTGTACTTCAGTTGAGGAAAGCAGCATCACAAGTCAAACAAACAAATGAAAGTGATGGATCTTCGGCTCCTAGTGCTCCTGACTGCTTTGTACTGCAGCACAACAACTGGTATGTTCTGCCTTGCTTATGGATATCTATTGAGTACTGATCATGTGTTCCAGTGTTGCACACACACAACAATTAGCAGACCATTGTAGCTAAGTATCAAAAGTGCTGCATACTTGTCTAGAGTGCTATGTTTTTTCGTACTATAAACTTTGTAACTGTTTGCAGCATCGCAAACCAAAAGATTGCAAAACATTTGTACTAGCTTTGCATGTGGAAACTGTAAGAGAAGAGCTAAGCATTTTTGGAAAGAAAAGCAAAGTTTGTTGTGTCTTTAAAATTTTATTCAAGATAAATTTGATTTTTTTTTCCTCCCACAGCTGATACTCTTTTGAGGAAGGAAAGGTCCACACAGTTAAATGCTACCACTGGAAACTCAATCACTCCACCTAACATATACACTGTTCAGGGGCCCCGAGGGAGGGATGGTCGGGATGGACTGCAAGGACGAGATGGTCGAGATGGAGCCCCAGGAAGCAAAGGGGAGAAGGGAGACACTGGTCTGCAGGGACCATCTGGCCTTCAAGGTACACAAGCTTACTGAATGTCACCATAATAAATACAGTGGTAAACCCCATAATGCGGACCACTGCTGCGTGCCCGGAATACAGAGGCGTCTGTATTTCGGAGGCTTCAGGTAAATTTTTGGTAGGCGTGGCAATGTGTACTCGTGCTATTGAGCGAAGCCGCGTTCGAGAGCTCTCCCTTGCTTAGCCTAGTAAGTAGTACCAGGCTCTCAGTGACCAGGGGCTATTACTATGCGTATACCAGAGTGCTATTATAATGTCCGGTTGTTGGTGGCGGACAACCTTGCATGAGAGACAGACTTGAGTGGCGGCGGCCGCGGAAGGGAGAGCTGAATAATGAGTTCGTGCAAAATCTAGAGGGGTCTGGGGGCATGCTCTGAGATCACTTCTAGACCATTTTTGGCCCAGCAAAACGATAGCAGAATCTGCAGCTTACCTGGAATAACTATTGTGCTGTATTCTGCAACTGATCAAGACCCCGACTAGATTACGCAAGTGCGTACAAAAAAGTGCCAGCATCGCCATTCCCTTTGGGACCAAACAAAGTGTCCGCAATATATCGTAGATGTACGCTTTGCAGAGGTTTCCGTAGAGCGGGGTTCCACTGTAAACTGGGAAAGAAAATTCAGAACTTGCAGTAGACTTCTGTTTCTACTCAGTACATACATGACTTGATGGTATCACCATGCATCAGTGGCGGTGGAACACGATCTGTTCAGTCCACGAGTCCAGTCCAGAGTCCATGCAGAGTCCAGCTTTTACATAGACCCCGCACAGACCACGTGTCTTCGCGCTGGTCCTCGTGATATCAGTACGCATGATTGGAAATAACCGGGGTATGCCCGGGCCTGCAGGCGCCTATGTTTCTACTCAATACATGACTTGATGGTATCACCATGATGAATATAGCTACTGATATCAGTACGCATGATTCGAAATAACCCGGGTATGCCCGGGCCGCAGGCGCCTATGTTTCTACTGGCAGGGAGTATTTAGTGTGACAGAACTTGCAATAGACTTTTGCTGTCAATGGATGTATTCTTGTATATACTTTTTGTTATTTTAACTAGCTTGACACTTGGAACACATGAGACAACTAGACTCAATTATTGTGACCTCAATAGCTAACTCTTTAAGTGAATAACTTCCCAACCCCCTTTATACCCCCACACACACACGTTGGGTGAGAAACTGTAATGTTTAAAATGCAAGCAAGTGCACTCAAAACAAAGAGAAGAGTCAGATTGTTACTGTCCACACACACACACACACACATACACACACACACACACACACATACACACACACACACACACACACACACACACACACACACACACACACACACACACACTTGCTATTGTACAAATTAAAGGTAAGTTAAAAAGCAGCTGACTGAAGCCTGTAGCTATAGCTAGTTGTGGGTGTAATTTTGTTGTAGTTGGTAGTGTAGTAAGTCTAGATGCTTATCACAGTAAACAACAGCCTATTGTGTTTACTAACAACAAACTGAGGAAGTGATGTAACCAAAAGACAGAAAACCTCTGTATATGGATCAGTAAACTATAATAACTGTTTGAAAAGAACCTGCCAAACTGCCACAGGCTAAACTAGTCAAAGTTTGCTCAATGGAACTAGAGAAAGAAAAAGGAATAAAGTTGCGTGTCATCATGGTCAACATCAGGTACACTAAAATTAAAATTATAATAGCTAAAGATACCAGGATATTCTAAATGTAACCAAGTGCTGGGCTCCTCTAAGAAAGCTTTAGGCGGGGAGTGGTCCCGCCCTTTCTGTAGTGGGCTACGGGTCGGGAGTTTAAAGGGACCAAAACCCGTGGTCTTACGAGGATCGGAAAGGGAACTCCCCTGATGACCAGCAATTCAAGCAAACTAACAACTAGTACTGCGTGTAGGTAAATATACTATCTGAGGAAAATATTATAATTAGACTACATATAGTCTCACTATTGTATATCAATGCACATGTGGAGAACGGATCATATGCCAATGTGAGGGGAACATTCAGATGCTATCATTGACAAGTATTTTAGGTCTGACACACCTGTGGGAGGACAGACGAGTACCCTACTGGACCCTTAATTTTATTTTGCATTTTTATTTCTCTTATCCCTCAAACACACACACCACACATGCACACACACACATGCACACATATATGGCTAGGCCCTCCAGGCCCCTCTGCTGGTGGTGTGGTGTATACCAGGTGGGGGAGGACCACATGTTCTAACACTACTGGAACACAGCTGCTGTATGCTGGAAGGGCAGCTGGAAGTGATTATACTGAAAAAAGGAGGTGGAGCAAACTGCCTCTGTCTGCCAGAGCAGCCACAGTACTCTACCTACACTGCTGGGACACAGAACGATGGAAGAGCACACTTATATGGAGCTGAGTATGAGACTGGAAGCTATGCTAATGGCCCACTTCACTCAGTCCATGACCACAATGTCCCATGTGCAGTGTGCTATGCCTCAACAAGAGAAACTGTTGTGATGATTCCTGCACAAATTACCTGCCCCACATCCTGGACCCGAGAGTACTATGGTTATCTCATGGCAGAGAGGTATAATTTTCATCGATCAACCTTCGAATGTGTGGACCAGAATCCACAGTCAGTACCTGGCAGTATAGCAGGCACAAATGGAGCCCTATTCTACCACACTCAAGTGAAGTGTAGTCGTGGAATTCCGTGTCCTCCATATGACACACAGAAGGAAGTCACATGTGTAGTGTGCACAAAGTGACCACAAAAAGCATTCACTACTAATTGGCAATGTAATAGATTATAGCTATAGGAATTATTGTACATAGTTGTTGAGTAGATTTGTTTGACACACAGAACTTACATGTAGCAGATATAGCACAATTAAACTATGACAATTACAATGACGTGTGTATACTACATTATATGAAAATGTGATTGTCATGTAGCACTGAAAATTCAAAGTGCAAAGGTCATTCAACCTACAACAGCAATGCTTCCTTCCCAGGTCATGTGGGAATGAGGCTACTAGCAATGGTAGCTAGCTGTCATGACTTGCAAAAACAGCCATATAAAAGATGGCACTTGTAACACTCAGTTCATCACTTCTTCATCCTCAGTAATCCAAAGATTCATGAATATTGCATCTCTCATTTAAATTGACGACAGCAAAGTAGCTACACTATTTCCTATATTGTAAACAATAAAATAGAAACACTAATATTGTGATAATTGGGGTACATGTTGTAAAGGCCATCAACCTACAATACAAGATATACGACTCAGCAATGGGAATTATCTATACACACTCACCATTTAGAATAATCCAGGTAGCACAATTAAAAATCATACAGCAATGTACAATATCTAGAATTACATGACTCAAATAGCAGACACGAAGTCGTGATGTAACTGCAAAGTCTCTTACTTTTATTTGCTACTTCGCTCTGGCTCGCCCCAGGATGATTCAGCATCTTTCTAGTAGACATCAAAGTTTTAATTATAGGACATCACCCACTGTAGTAGGACAGTAGGGACATTGCCCACTACATGCATGAGTGTGCTACAGTTTTAACAATTGTTTGTGTAACTCTGCAAATCTAAGAACTGTGAACAGCAATCATATACGTACAGTAACAAAATTAATAGATAGCAGGTGTTTGATATGAATGACAAGGCAGACTCAAGTGCTACTTTAATGTGATCAAAGAATACACGTGATTTTGCCACTCTCTCTAGTTCTAACAGGTTAACTCATAGGCACAGCAAATTTAGAACTGTGAAGCTAGATTTGTAAATTTAGCAAGCCACGTCTGGTAAGTAACTGTATACACGGGTAGCAACTATGTGTGCATACATTGTAAGATGGATGAAGCATGTTTTGACTTGTCAAAAGCTTTCTGACTGTAGCAATAAACATGTTTTAAAAGTTTGACAAATGTGATGTCACTGAACATGTAAGTAGAACAAGTTTGAAAACATGTCTTTCCACTGAGAGTTTATACTGCATATCCTGTTGTGATAGTCCTGAATACCTTAGCTATTCAGTTATACAAAGTGCAAAGACCATCCTACGTACAAACAGCAAGGTGTAGCAACAATAATATAATATGTGTTATGGTAGTTATAACATCCTACATGTGTCATGTCATAACTTGCCAAAAACAGATGGCACCTTAAAGTGCGTCACTTCTTCATTTTAAGTAGATAACATGAGATGCTATGAACACTCACCAAACTGATACCAAGTACAACACCTATAGCCAGCCAGTAAACAATGAGTGGATAGTGTGATGCAGAAAGATGACATTTTCACTTGGGAAGGTGCCCTCAAAGAGGCGAAGGGGGATATGCGGTTGGGGTTCAAGATTACCAGGGACATTTTTTAGTCCAAGGTAAGTTCCTGGTCCCAGGAGCAGGAACCAAACTCACTATACACTGACTACTGTTAGACTTCAGTGACTTACATAATTTTATATCACTGTTATGTTGAGTTTACTTACTTTGTACCGCTGATTGAATTGCTATCTGAAAACTTCATTATGAATATTACATTACATATTTCAGAAGATATTCAGATCAAAGTTCAGAACATTTTCATGAGTTACTTCTAAAAATCTCATGCCTTGCCTTGATATTCAGAAACTATTCCAATTAGAATTGGATGAAAATCAGGCTGGAATCGTGAAATTCAGCAGGATTTCCAGATACATTTCAGACTAGGTTCAGAAGCTAATCAGTCCACTTTCAGGAAGGTTTCAGACATTCTGAATCCGATACTAAATACAAGGCACTCAGAAGCTCCATTCCCTATAGTGATGACAAGGTACTAAAGTGCTACTTTAATAAAAAAACACTATGTACTTATAGCTTTGCCATGCACTCTCTCTAGTTCTAACAGGTTCATAGGCATAGTAAATTTAGAACTGTGGAGATAGATTTGTAAATTTAGCAAGCCATGTCTGGTAAACAACTATAATTATACATGTATATGATGGATGAATTTGTTTTTTGACTTGTCAAAAGGTTTCTGACTGTAGCATTAAACATGTGCTTTGACAAATGTGATGTCACAACACAGCACATTGATTGTATGTAAGTAGACCAAGTTTGAAAACATGTTTTTGCACTGAGAGTTTATACTGCATATCCTGTTGTGAATTTGTTAGCCATGTATAGTTATACAAAGTGCAAAGCATGCTATGGTAGCTATAACATCCTACATGTTTCATGTCATAACTTACCAAAACAGATGGCACCTTAAAGTGCGTCACTTCTTCATTCCGAGTGACGTGAGATTCTGTAAACCCTCACCTCTGACCCCATCATCCTACCTATAGCCAGCCTGTAAACAATACGTGGATAGCCTATAAAAAGAAATGATGTACATCAGTTGAAGAAACAAGTAAGACTTTGAAGGTGCATCAAACTTGTGAAAAATGACTCTCAGGCTAGCTGTGGTGCTCATTGCCATCTTGTACTGCAGTACTGGTATGTTCTGGATGCAGCATTAGCTAAGTGTATTCCAGGGTGTGACTTATGCAGAAACTAAAATTGGTGTGTGCATTGTGTAAGTGACCCAGTGGAAGCAGAAAACACTGCATGGGGGTGGGTCTGAGAGTCAACCCTGGGGTTAAGGTCTGAGGACATGCTGCCTCAGGAGGATTTCTGGTGGACACAAAATGACATTAGGACTACTCTTCAATGTAATGTGATATACCGCATGTAGTGGCGTAGCCAAGCTGGGGCACCGTCACTGGGGCACGTGCCCTAGCAATCAGAGGCCGTGCCCCACATGCACCGGTGCACTATTTGCAGGGGCCTCTGAAAATTATCGGCGCCAAAAGTACCGTTGTCGTCGGCGAATCGGGCGCTTAAAATGCATAAAGGTCTTGAAATCGAGTTGCTATCTGTATCCTCAAAATAACGAGGTCTCGTACGCTCCTTCGATCTCACTGCACGTGAGTTTGCCGTAAGTAATGAACAGCACTGAAGTGCAGATCCCTCGGCGCAAGCTAGATGATAAGTTGCCATATGTGTTCAGTTCTGTTCTTGCCTGTGCAAAGTCTGCTCACGTGTTTCAGAAGCTCTCTTACTCACTTTGCGGACTTTGCCTCTCTCTTTCCTCACTAACTCTTCCTCAGACAGTAAGGCTTTTCTACGTTTCATTACGTTCTCAGGCTCCCCAACAGCAGTACACCGTGCTTTCCTTTTCTTCGATGCGAAGGCATGGCCACACTCACAAACTGACCTCTTCACGTGCACTACGGTATTACACTGCAGTGGCATAACTTTATCAGACGCATAGACCTATTGCTCTCCATTGCACGCACTACAGTATTACACTTTGGGCATACCTTTCTGAACCTCTCGTAAAAGACAGTCAAAAATGTCCAAGTTCGACAGAAAAACGACAATACCGCATGCTCCAAGTCACGTACGTGTTACGTACGGAGAGATATACGGAAACATTGCACGTGAAGAAAATGGCTGACTTAGTCGTGGTAAGTTTATAACGCTTCTAACTTTTGAACTAAGCAGTTTTAGAGAAAAGGGTTTTACTGCATTTTCTGCGCTGTAGCCGCTGGTACCTCTCGTTGGACGCCTAAAAGCCCGAGAAGGCAGAATAGAGAAAACGGACACACAGACACACACACACACAGACACACAGGATAACTACTGTAACCCTCGCGCGCCGAGGGTTAATGAAGTGACTTTACATCGCACACACATCCGCACCGAATGCATGGTGGGAAGTGCACCTGATTCAAGGCGACGGTATGGCCTAAAATAGCCTCAGAACCGACCTGGAAAGCTAAAAAAATTCCAAGATTTTCTGGGGGAGCATGCCCCCACACCCCCCTACTTTCTTCTGCATTTTGCATAGAACTTCTCACAAACGTAGTGTGCCCATGCTGTGCCCTGGCATCGGCTGCATCCTGGCTACGCCACTGGATATACCAAATACTACAGACTAACTTCCCAATAGTTACATAGTCATGGATGACACATGACATTTCAGATTACTTATTTTTCACCTTCTTCCTCCACCCAGCTGGTGCTCTACTGAGGGAGGAGAGGAGCGTGCACCCCACACAGCTCAATACTACCAGTGACAACTCAATCACCGCACCCAATATATACACTGTTCAGGGGCCTCGAGGAAGGGATGGTCGGGATGGGGTGCCAGGACGGGATGGTCGAGATGGAGTTCCAGGAAGCAAAGGAGAGAGGGGAGACACTGGTCTGCAGGGACCACCTGGCCCACAAGGTAGCTCTACAAGCTGACTGAATGTGTATACTGGCAAGAAATATTCCATGTGATTAAGCTTTCACCATGCAGTGAGGGATGTTGTGCACATATGGACTTCTGCTGAAGTATTCTCACTCTTCGTAAATACTTAGCTTATTGAGCACTTAGAATAAAGTTAGTTACATAATGATGTGATGATAAAATATAAAAATCCTCTTCTCTGCTCATCTCCTCTCTCTCCCTCCCTCTTCCCTCCTCTCCCTCCATCTCCCTCCATCCCCTTTCTCCCTCCCCCCTAAACACACACACACTCTATAGCTATAGGACCCCCAGGTCCCTCTACTGGTGGTGTGGTGTACACCAGGTGGGGGAGGACTACATGTTCTAACACTTCTGGAGCAGAGCTACTGTATGCTGGAAGGGCAGCTGGAAGTCATTATACTGACAGAGGAGGTGGAGCCAACTACCTCTGTCTACCAGAGCAGCCACAGTACACTACCTACACTGTTGGGGCGCAGAGTGCAAGAGCATACCTGTATGGAGCTGAGTATGAGACTGGAGTAACACAGGCTGGTGAGGTTGGACCACTTAGCGCATTCAATGATCACAATGTTCCATGTGCAGTGTGTTACACTTCAACACGAGAAACTGTTGTAATGATTCCTGCACGACTTACCTGTCCATCATCCTGGACCAGGGAGTACTATGGATATCTCATGGCAGAGCGTTCCTCTCATCATTCTACAATGTTTGAATGTGTGGACCAAAATGCGGAGTCAGTCCCTGGCAGTGCAGCAAACACGGATGGAGTCCTATTCTACCACACAGAAGTGAAGTGCAATGGGATTCCCTGTCCTCCATACGACACACAGAAGGAAGTCACGTGTGTAGTGTGCACAAAGTAATGACCTGAAGTAACTGCTAATGGCTGATTAGTAAGCTAGCTAGATTCAGTTGTGCCAAACAAGGCAATGCACAAACAGTTATTACAACTGCAAACTAACTGTATATAGCTAGGAAGTGTATTAGAGTTCCTTTAAGTGTACACAAAATTGTAGCTAAGACGTGATTGATTATGACCATTGCAATGAAGTGTGGTATAAGATCTCTTTTGTCAAATAGATCAATGTCATGTACGCACTTATGTAGTTAATTCTAGCCTCGTTCCCAGGCCTTCCCTGGCTCCAGTTTTTGACCGCTTGCTTATACATAGAGAGGCAGACATCAGGAGGTTTTTTGACTGGTGTGTTTAAACTGTTTGGTGTACATGTCTGCATATTAGAATATTTTAGCCACAAGTATATGCAGCCCATAACACATGTACCTTCCACAATTTACTGGAACAAAATTAATATCTCTTGAACTTGAATGTGTTCTCTGTATCTCTATTTTCAAGTGAATGGGTGAACTCTTCCGCTGAGTGCTACATATCTAACTTCGCTTCCATGCACTGCATGTGGCTTTCATATGCCATGCATGCAGACTTTTTGTAAATAACATACATGCATGAACAAGTGAATTCTCATGCAGCAGTTACAAAGGAAAATAAAATATTACAAACAGAATATTCACATAGTCATTGGGGCGAGCCTGAGCGAGCCCCACAGTAGGGAGTTTAACGGGGATTTTTGTAACCGGCCGTGTAACCGTACGTACGTCAGAACTACTATGCTAAAAAAAAAAACAGGGAGTTTAACGGGGATTTTTGTAACCGGCCGTATATTTATATACGGCCGGTTATGTAGGGATGGCGCCGACGCGCAATATATGCAATACTTAAGCAAAAGCCGTATAACTTCACCATAAATACGCTAAAAGCTTATTTAAGCGCCCAGGCTTCCTCTTTGAGTGCCTTTGTGATCAGCAAGACTCATATAAGTGGCCAAAAGCCACGCGGAAGACAGCTAAACGCAAAAGTGTGCGGTAGCAAAAGTGCCATTTTTCGTATTCTTTCTTTCTTTCTTTCTTTCTTTCTTTCTTGTTAAGACCACTATGTTCAACAACGATATCTCGCAAACAGTTTAAGTACTCACCGTGATTTTAGCACAAAACTGATGCTTATCACAGCGCGGAGCTCTACGACCACTCAGCGTCTTCATAGCTTCAAATTCACCCTGGTCAATAAAAGAGATTCACAACACTCTGTGGTTGCTGTCCGTTGCGAAGGACGCCATTTTCTAATTTTGTACGCATGCGCACGTGTAGTCTCGTTCCCAGACCAAATACCACGATCATTTGGCCCGAGAACGAGACTAGTGCACAAGCGAAATCGCGAGTTGACCACGCGCACGGCCGGCACGGTCTCTTCCCGTAGTCGTGGGCAAGGTTTATGAACACCACGTAGGTAAGACGCTACATTCAGCTGCCAACTTATAGCTACACTAAATAAAGTAGCTACTCACAGCTTTAGTAAACTATGATGGTCAGTTGTCAATGTCTGCTGCAGCTGGTCAGTCGTCATGTGATCGAAATTCAGGAGATTGGTCTCAAAAAGTTTGGTACGGAGCTCCGAAGAGTGGTTGGCCTTCATCAGATTCTAGCTGGCAATGATATTACATGCTTGCAACCACTACTAAATTGTGAATGCCGTTTTAAGTTCTGGGGTTGTGGTTACACTTGAATTCTTAGGCTTAGGTCTAGCTGTAACCATAGATTTTTTATTATTTTTTTTTCTATAACAATTTTGCGATAATGCAAGGGTACATAAATAGCAATTGCTAACTTGATAATGCACCTAAATATTAGTGTTAAGGGTTAGGTGAGGTATTAAATGTGTGACAAAATACAGTTTAAAAGAATGCAATGACCGGCAGTTTTGTGCAGATGGAGGTAAGCTGTTCCATAGGGCAATCGTATGTGGAAAAAATGATGACTGATAGGCATTCGTATGTGTTACTGGCCTTTCAAGGGCTAGTGTGCTGGTGTTTCTGAGACATCTGGACAGGTTTTGTGGTACAATGGGTGCAACAGGGAAATTCAGATGTCCATTGACAATTTGATAAAGTAGGCACAGTTTCAGGTAGTGTCTTCTGCTGGCAAGGGTGGGCAGGTTGCATGCTTGAAGCAAAGACTCGTATTCGGAACTCCAGTTTTTGGTGCACACCTTAAGTGCAAACTTCTGCACTCTCTCCAGAGAGTTGATAAGCCCCTACTGGTGGGGGTCCCATACAGGTGCTGCATACTCCAAATGCGGACGGATATAAGCCAGGTACAGTTGCAAGAGTGATGAACTATTTGCAGAGGGATAGAACTTTCTGTATAGAATACCCACTTGTTGTCGTGCTTTTTTGCATACTTCACTGACTTGCATAGACCAATTGAGAGTAGAAGTGAGCCAGACTCCAAGATACTTATAGCAGTGTACCCTCTCCATACATGTTTGTTTAAGCTTGAGAGGTGTGACTGGGAGGGAGGGTTGCCTTCTTCTGGAGATGATCATATATTTGCATTTTCTGCCATTGATGATAAAGTACTGAAACTGTTCGTAGCTCTATTATCTATGCTGTAACTGAGATTAATATCCAAAAAAAGTACAGAAACAAGACTTAAAAAACATTAAAAATGTAAAAAGATATAGGGATGGCATGCCAAAAAGCATGCAAACAAGGTAGGGATGATATAATAGTGAAGGTAAATTTACAAAGCCTGATCCCTACATCTTTTTACATTAAAGTTACAAACTGGTGTGAAAATGATGCAGGGATGAGGCTTTGTATATTTACCTTCACTATTATTGGGGCGAGCCTGAGCGAGCCCCATGCACATTAACGTGTTGAACGCAAGCGGTGTCTGTATGTATGTATGTATGTATGTACGTATGTATGTATTCGTACGTCGTACCGTAAGTTTCGTATTCGTTGAATAACGATAGTCTCGTTGTGAAAAATTTGAAAATACACTATGAAGTCTTGTATTTCTCACCGCCATGTTCCTGAAGTGAATCTAAGGGGTAGTTCATACGGAAGTTCTCGAAGTGAAGCTTCAGGGGTCGTCGATATGGCACAATCGTGTTCTCAAAGTGACCCGCGAAGGACTCCGCAAACAACGGAGGAGCGTGAAAGCTGAGAAACGTAGAATCGAACGTGACAGTAACAGTGGGCTGAGTAAGCCCAGGAAAAAAGAGAAAGCATGGCGTGCTGCTCGTGCAGCTGTTGAGGTAGTCTCGTGAGACTAATGTAGCCTCGTTCCCAGGCCCCGCCCAGCATTCCGGTACAGAAAGCGAGGAGCTAACTGCTGAGGCACTGGAGATCAGATGAGTGCTGCTCTTCTCTTGCTCAGGCTCGCCCCACAATGCAACGCATTCTGCTAGTATCATCCCTACCTTGTTTGCATGCTTTTTGGCATGCCATCCCTACATCTTTTTACATTTTTAATGTTTTTTAAGTCTTGTATATATATGGTACGTGCGTATTCCGTATATGCATTCTGCCCTATTTGTGCGTGATGCAATATTTCCACATGTTAGCTACATGTCGAAAGATATAGCTAAGCTAGCTACGTTTGAAAGCCAGAAAGAAGTTGTATGTACGACTCATGCACTTATGAATCCGAAGAAAGAAGGAGAGAAAGGCTAAGGCGTAGAAATCAACGCGACAGCAGGCCCGTAGGAAGCAATATTTGGTTGGTCAGGCGATAAACTGTTGCCACTAGGGGGGTCTGGGGGCATGCCCCCCCAGGAAAATTTTGGATTTCAGACACTCTAAGATCGCTTCTGGTGCAGTGTTGGGGAGAAAGAGCAAGAGCTGCCCAACCGGCTGCTAAACATAGAAACGTGCTCGAAGCCTTAACGTTTGCGCATTCAGTGACTCCACTCTCATAGTAATAATGGCAATTGCAATTGACTCTGCAGCTCACAAACATCCTTCGTGCACCGAGGGAGAACAATCAAATCGTCTACGGCCTCACAGTGACAATCACTTCCTTGATGTTTCTTGAACGCTTTAGGGCCCTCTTTCCAGTACGTAAAACCTTACGCTGGGCCCCCCTTCGTACTCGCTAAGGACTTTTTCTCAGCCTCACAGCGCATACAAAGGTAGCAGAATGCAGCGTATGTTTTGACATCGTAGTGCAGCCTGCTGAACGTGTCACACCATTCAGCCCGGAAAAACTCGTCTCCTCGCCCTTTGTATACCAAACTTTCGCTTTGGAAAGTTTAACGCTTAGTCCGACTGGGTTGAAACTGCGACTCGGGCCTTGTTGCGCGCGTATCGACGTCGCGGCTGAAGTCTGTGCTGCAGCGCTTCAGCCACACACGTTTTGTGCTACACGGAGGTTTGGGGCGCTGAGATTGGTCCGGCGGCCGCCGGACCTGCCGGACCTGCTCCTACGGCCCTGTCACAGGGATCGTCGCGCTGCTGAAAGCGCTCAACAAAGGGAGGCACGGTTAGCAATAAGGGATAGAGCCCATCATGGCGTGCTTCGCGGTCTGCTGCCCAGCGGGAGAGAGTTTTGGATTACAGGAAAGGGCTATTAGCGTCAGAGACTCCAGACCAGAGAACGAGTCGTCTCCAGCAACTTGTGAGCTTTGCGCAACAAATGAGACTGACCCATGAGACTCCGGACCAGAGAGGGGCCTGTCTCGAGCAAATGAGCATTGAGCAACAGATGAGACTGACCCATGAGACTCCGGACCAGAGAGAGGCCCGTCTCGATCAAATGAGCATTGCACAACAGGTGAGAGTGACCCATGAGACTCCGGATCAGAGAGAGGCTCGTCTCGAGCAAGTGAGCCTCGCACAACAGATGAGACTGACCCATGAGACTCCGGATCAGACAGAGGCCCGTCTCGAGCAAGTGAGCCTCGCACAACAGATGAAACTGACCCATGAGACTCCGGATCAGAGAGAGGCTCGTCTCGAGCAAGTGAGCCTCGCACAACAGATGAGACTGACCCATGAGACTCCGGACCAGAGAGACGCCCGTCTTGAGCAATTGAGCGTTGAGCAACAGATGAGACTGACCCTAGCCTCGTTCCCAGGCTCTTGTGCGGGGGAGGAGGAAAGAGAGCCTGGTACACACTGTTCACGCATGCGCCAAATTCCCTTGGTAACCTGCATACTACTCCGCTACACTAAAATTACGGTCAATTTCTGTTTACCTTCTGAAAGGCTGCACTGCCTGGTTATACACCCTGTGGGATACATACGGGCGGTTTTGAAGTCAAAAACGATATCACTTTGACGGTAACGGTCTGCATTGCTTCGTTCGAGGCGATCGGTAAACTTCAAAGGGAAAGATTGCGTCAGTCACGTGCCGCAGCGTTTAGCTGGAATGGACAAACGCGTGGACAATTCCTGCAAGCGAAGAGCTGAGTACCTTCGTCGCTCCCTCGTCATCGTCTACACAGAGCGTGGTCAGTGGCAGGCATCTTTTATACGGGAAAAGTCGGCGTGCCTCGCGGAGGTTAGTGTAACGGAGCAGATTTTACGGAAATTTCCAAATTCCCAGAAATCCTGGGGGAACTGAGCATGCGCAAACAGTGTGTACCAGGCTCTTTTTTCTCCGCCCACGCACAAGAGCCTGGGAACGAGGCTAGACTGACCCATGAGACTCCAGATCGGAGAGAGGCCCATCTCAAGCAAATGAGCATTGAGTATAGAGAAAGTTAATCACTGACTGTTTAAGTCTGACTTAATTGTTCCCCATGTGTTACACATGGGACAAGGGAGGGACAGGTGACTTATATGTCCCCCATGTGTTACACGTGGGACAGGTGACCTGAATGTGTTATACATGGGAAATTTAGCTGTTTTAAGTATTATTCTCTTGTACTAAGGTAGCTGATAATTGAATAGCTGCGACTTTTCAACAGCTTTCCTGATTGTGTATGAACTATGAACCAGTAAACATGAGAAGCCTTGCAGTGTGTTCAGAGCCAATAGAGGTCAGCAGGAGGCCAGACTTGACTTGGCATACTGCTTGCTCAGGCTCGCCCCACAATGCCCTGCATTCGTCTAGTTAACCGAGTTTGCTTTTCCTAATTGAAACTGAAAATACTGCTATTAAAGAAGTTGAGAAATCAAACAACATTGCACTCCATTTGATTGTAAGTTGAAATAGAAATTGAACGATGCAATGTACATCTCCATCACACAAGTCAGATTCGCATGCAAGAATCCAGGCCTGCCCCTTGAACATTGCCCCCAAGCCAGCTCCTATCTCGTGAGATACATTTTATCAGGGCACTTAACACCGTCCTCCCCTTTGTTAATTCTCAGTATTAAATAGGCCTCCCCGAGTAACATGAGCAGCTAGGCTAGAAACAAAGTCCCTGCATGGCCTGATTAATCTCCCGAGGTAGGAGGCTTCCACCTAGACTATCTGGTGTATGTTTGTCACGCTCTGCATCACCTCATCCCTGACATCTTTACTTCAAATACTTCTATGTACCACCAACGTATTGCATTTCCTCTACTCTTCCCTTCTGGTACTCTTGTCCCATGTTTAGTCCTGTATCAAAGCACTCTTTCCTCTTTCATGTATCATCTCTTGTCAGACAGCCATTGTTTAGGAACCCCATATTTTCAAGGTTGACAAACCTGGAATCCAAGTTGATTAGTCAGTTTTGGGGGTGTTCAACAGTTATTATCCTACTTAATCCTCACAGCCAGTATATATGTACTAGATGAATGGTTCAAACGGATCGATCTACTGATATAAACGAGTCTGCCAACATATATAGGTATTTGGTAGCAAGCCTGACAGATTAAAGTTGATACATACTTTAAAACTCTCCCTAGTCCAACAGGTTCTAGCAACAAGTATATGAAGATCACTTGTGAAGTTAGCAACCAAATTTGGCAAGCTACTATAATTTACAGTGTGATGAGACTTAATTGTTTGAAAACTTGTTGCTGAATGCTGTCTGACTAAATTATGTAACAAAACATGTCTTGAAATTTGAATTCACATGTTGATTGCATCAAGCATCAATTTTCTAAGACGTGAGAATGTATACGCAATGTCATACCAACCTCAAGATGTAAGAAATGGCATCTATAACTTGATTATCATAACACCTGTTGCTGCTATCCAAATGTATTCCTGTGCCCCACTGTTTCATAATATCTGCATAGAACTTGGATGCCAGCCAACATTTCCCTTTACTCTGTAAACAAAGAAGCAAACTAATCATGCACAATATTGGAGGAAAGCTTACGCAGTGACTGTATGGTCAAACAAGTCAAACAACTGATTTTGAAAAATGAACTTGCAGAGACAGATCCCATGAAGGCTATCTGTGAGACTCCTCACAGTTTTGTACTAAAGTTTGAATAGAACAAAGCACATTTGCACGAAAGAAGTTCACTAAAGAAATGTTGACTGTAACCTATTGCTATCTGAGTTGCAGATAAGTGAACATGTTTGCATGCATGCACTGTTAACTGTGTAAAAAAAATCTTGTAAATATTCAAGCAATTGAAGCCTGCCATTTACTTGCCTGACTATCAAAAAGGAATGCCTAAAAAGGTTACTCTCTTACTTGCCAGATCGATGATTCATTTGCTTTCTTATCAAAAATTTGCAGCAAACATGAAACTTTACATGTACTTAAACACGGGTATCAACAACGTCAGCCTACTTGCTTGTTATCAGATGTATAATTATAGATGAGTGCAGCCTCGTTCCCAGGCCACTCCCAGATTTTATCTCGCAGCCGTGGAGAAATTTTTCTCCACGGCTGCGAGATAAAATCTGGGAGTGGCCTGAGAACGAGGCTAACTTGTCTTGGCTAAGATGAGTGAACTTCAGGCTTGGCTGAAGAAATGATTGCTGTGATGTAAACTTTCAGTGGTTTCTCAGTTGGCTCCTGCATAGTTGAAGAAGGTTATCTGTTACCAAAGTTGAGCCGCACGGTCGGAAAAGGGAGGCTGTCTTTTCACCCAAGCCCATGCGGATCACGTGATAGGCCTGTAGGACGAAAGGTCATTGATTTTTGACAATTTTATGTGTTAATTGACATTGCGCTTGCGAAAGGCAGAAGGTGCGTGTTCCCCATGACAGCTTTATAGATTTAGTGATATTTAGTCATGTACGTATAAACGAAAGAGGGTAGCTGATTGGATATACTGGGATGGGGACAAGGATGAAAGTGGCCAGATGTTGTAAGAGGTCTCTTGTGTATGAATACAGGAGACTTCTTACTAGCCTCGTTCCCAGGCCTTCCCACCGTCCAATTTTTGATCGCTTGCAGGTGATCATGAAACTGGATGGTGGGAAGGGAACGAAGCTAACTTCTCACCACATCTGGCCACTTTTGTCAGCTCTCCAAACCTCCTGGTAGATTGTGGCAAGAAGGAAAGGGAGCATTTCATAGCACTGGTATAGAGGGCGACTGGGTGTGCCTTTGTGCTAAAGTGTGTCCTCATCACATCACACAAGTGGTTTTAAAAGTAGTAAGAGCAAATGAAAGTAAAATGCTGACAGAAACATGAACGTAATTAGCATAAGGCCCTTCTAAGGGAACATCTAGAAACTATTTTTTTCCAAAATGACATCACTGTGACGTGATCCCCTAGTCTCGTGCCCAGACCGCTTTCGGAAAAATTAAGAAGGGGTCTGGCCACATGGCCATACATTGCTTTGTTCACGCAGTCTGCATGTACAGTGCGTACCAATCACATTGCAGAGTTCAGTTATGTCACGTTAATTGGTGCGTGATCAAATAAAAAGTTGTTGCTGAAGCGAAGGGAGGTAGCGGAAGCTTTCGTTTCTAGGAGAGATACATTCATCAGTCTTCCGATCAGCTAGGGTAAGCCATGGTTACGTTTCCACAGCATAGATATTGTTGCAAAGAAAGCAGCAGATATGGCTTGAACGGCGAGAAACACGTTCTACACTTAAACTGTGGCCAATCAAACCGTTCTATTCCTACAATGGGGAATAATTGTTTGGAGAATAACACGCCTAGCTCTAGCGCTTTCAGCTTCACGATCTCTTGCCAATCTTATGGTGTTGCCAGATCCCTTCTCGACTTTTCCGAAAGGGGTCTGGGCACGAGACTAGTGACCCCCCTCTCCCCCTCCTCATAATATCATGCATACTGTTGACTGTTGGTCAGACACCACCCTCAAATAGTATCTGTGGCTAATTATCCATCCACCCAGTTGGTAATCCTAGGCACATAACTTTACTACATTCATTTTGGTATGTATACACAGGTATAGGTGTCCTGTTATGACAAGCATCCAGGAGTTGATAGGGAACTGTTTCTATATTTCTCTTTCCAGAAGTGCCTGTTGTATCCTCCCACGTGAAGACAAAATAGATGATGCTTACATGCAAGAACTCAATGCTGTTGTGTTGTATGTAGTCATTTTTGTACCTAGTCAATTTTTGTTAGCCTCAGTCTTTCTTACTCCAGTGCATGTCAGGCATACTGCAAGAAACTAACGCATGATTAGAAGGCCTGGTTATAAGGGTGTTTTTTTTGTGAGTATGGTTGGTCAAATTTTACAATCAGTTGTGATTTGCAGCAACTTGCATGTTTCAATTATCAGCCTTATTTATGCAGGCAGGCTACTTTGATAATTATAACGTCATGTAGCTACTAACGCTAAAAGAAGTCATCTAGCTAGTCCCATGCTGCAAGAGTCTAGCCTGGGTAGGCTCTTCCACACTATGCTAAAAAAATGACCTATTATGCCATTCTCTAATGCTGCTAAATGTAGCCTATTATGCCATTGATCCTCCCCTATTATTCTATGTTATACTCTCAAATCTTAAATATACAAACAAGGTAGGGATGATATAGTAGTGAAGGTAAATTTACAAAGCCCTATCCGTACATCTTTTTACATTACAGTTGCAAACTAGTGTAAAACGATGCAGGGATGAGGCTTTGTGAATTAGTTTACCGATTGTTCTGGCATAATTCCTCAGTGCTAGAAGTTACCTATTATGCTCAAAACAATGCCAGAATAATGTGGAAGAGCCTAAGCCTGGGTCCACTGTGAGACTGACGTAGGCAACTGACAAGATTGCGAGTGAGAGTGACTCACCCGATCCGACTTGACTGTAGGCCGTGCAAGTTGCACCGGAAGTCACATGACCAATTAGGGTGGTACCACATGGGATTGGGTGAAAAGACAGTTTCCCGGTCGGAAAATAACTTGCCGACGTTTAGACTGAAGTTCCAGTCGTCATCGGGGCAAAAGTGAAGAAGTGTGAACGAATAGTGCTATTTGTAGCCATATGCATGGCTATAAATAGCAGTGTTTGTTCACATGATATCTCGTGGCAGAGGGTTCCACTCATCACTGTACAATGTTTGAGGCAGTGAACACAGATGAGGCTGTTTTCTGTATACCACACTGAAGTGAAGTGCAATTAAGTTGTGACATTCCATGTCCTCCATATGACACACACAAAAAGGTTACGTGTGTAGCGTGCACAAAGTGATGACTTGAACTATATAATAGCTAATTAACAAGCTAGCTATACATGTGTACTAGAAACACATAGGAGGTGTAGTTGTTGAGTAGAGTCTATACACAAATTATTGTGACCATTGCAACAAAGTCATTCAATGTCATGCATGTGATTGGTGGCGGGAAAGTTCCGGTGGGCGTGTTTTATGAAATATATCAACATGAAACATCATATGCATTCTGTAAGAGTAGACATCAGGATGTTCTTATTTAGCATGTTGAAGTTAAACTTTGGGTAGTTTTTCTCTTTAATAGCCGCTGATGTATATAGCTAGCATGTCACAAGCATTCCACTGTATTGTTAGTAGAGGCTACATGTACCTGCATACAAAAAGCCATGATCTTCAGGTAACTGACTGTCTGAACATCTTCAGGTAGTAGCTAACCACTGAAAAGCTAAATGTCCTCAGAAACTAACCACCGATTCGGGCACCGAACATGTGAACATCTTCAGATGTAACCCCTGAACATCTTCTGATGTAACCGCTAAACATCTGAACATCTGAGCATGTAACCACTGAACATCTGAACATCTGAACATCTGAACATGTAACCACTAAACATCTGAGCATGTAATCACTGAACATCTGAACATCTTCAGATGTAACCATTGAACATCTGAACATCTGCAGGTAGTAACCACTGAACATCTTCATGGGAATCACTTGAGATTCATCATCTTTTAAAAGTGCAGGTGTATAGTGATCCTTCACAGATGTTTTGAAGTTTAATAGTCTGCAATCAGTCTGACTGAAAGAACTAATCTGACTTTGAGGAAGAAATTTGCAGAGATGGATCTCAGGCTACCAGTGATGGTTATTCTTATTGGCTTGTACTTCAGTCCAGCTGCTGGTATGTTCTGTCGATACCTATATAACATGAAAATTTTGGTAGATACAACATTTTGCACAATTGACTGCCTGGCCTTTAGAGAAAGAAAAAAAGTAAGGTGCATGCACACTTTTATGCCCTCTAACATGACACATGTATAGCATCCATTTTCGCCATTTGAATGTTGCAATACGCATTGAAAAACTGTGGGACGGGCCAAGGCCTATTTGCAATGAAAAGCTTGCAAAGTAACTTGAAATGTTAAAATTACACAAATATTTCTTGCATTGATAGTCTTTAATAAGTAGCCTGGTTGATTTCTTTTCTCCACTCAGCTGTTGTACCTCCAAGGGAGGAGGGAAGTGTACAGCCCTTTTTCTGTCCCCAGCTGGTGTTCTACTGAGGGAAAAGAGGAGTGCACAGTCAACACAGCTTAATGTTACCAGAGACAACTCAATCACTCCACCCACCATATACACTGTTCAGGGGCCATGAGGGAGGGATGGTCGAGATGGGGTGCCAGGACGAGATGGTCGAGATGGGGTCCCAGGGAGGAATGGAGAAAGGGGAGACACTGGTCTGCAGGGACTACCTGGCCCATGTATACAAGTTGAGTATATATGCATCACAACATCACCGTGATGTATATATGCTGGCAATAAATAGCTATTCAGTGTAACAAAATTTGGAAATGTAGACATATGCTGCTAACAGATGTTTTCTCACTGTTCAGCTCATGATCATGCAGGATATGTCTCAACATGTGAACTATACTGGGACAATAATTATTAGTTGTGCATGACTTTTGCTGTCATGTGATTAAATATAGAGCATTAGTGTTCTGACACTTCTAACCCAACCCCCCCCCCCCCCCCCAACACACACACACACACACACCCCACACACACACACTCTATAGGACCCCCAGGGCCCATGGTGTAGTGTACACCAGGTGGGGGAGGACCACATGTTCTAACACTTCTGGAACACAGCTACTGTATGCTGGAAGGGCAGCTGGTAGTCATTTTTGGAACGAAAGGGGAGGTGGAGCCAACTACCTCTGTCTACCAGAGCAGCCACAGTACTCCACCTACATTGCTGGGGTACAGAGTGCAAGAGCATACCTGTATGGGGCTGAGTATGAGACTGGATTTACTAACACTGTGGTGAGATTGGACCACTTAGCGCAGTAAATGACCACAATGTTCCATGTGCAGTGTGCTACACTTCAACACAAGAAACTGTTGTGATGATTCCTGCACGACTTACCTGCCCATCATCCTGGACCCGGGAGTACTATGGATATCTCATGGCAGAGCGTTCCTCTCATCATCGTACAATGTTTGAATGTGTGGACCAAAATCCAGAGTCAGTCCCTGGCAGTGTAGCAAACACAGATGGAGTCCTATTCTACCACACTGAAGTGAAGTGCAATGGGATTCCCTGTCCACCATATGACACACAGAAGGAAGTCACTTGTGTAGTGTGCACAAAGTAATGACTTCAACTAATGGATGATTAGTAAGCTAGCTAGATTCAATTGCGCCAACAAAGGCAATGCACAAATAATTATTACAACTGCAAACTAACTGTATATAGCTAGGAAGTGTATTAGAGTTCCTTTAAGTGTACACAAAATTGTAGCTAGGACGTGACAATTATGACCATTGCAATATTTCTTTTATCAATGTCACATATGCACTTCTGCAGTTAATTCTACATAGCACTGAAAATAATGTAGCTGTGTTGATGTTCTGTGGAGAGAATGAAAAATAAATCCATGGGAAAAAAATCTGGAATCCAGCTGGGATTCGAACCCATGACCTTCTCAATACTTGTCAGACACGATGCTCTTACCAATAAGCCACTTGTATCCCTGTCAGAGGAGTGGAAGACAAGCTACATAAGCAGCATCACCTAGAGGCCTCAGCCAAATTCCAACTGATTCTCACTAGCTGGACTGAACTGGAACCCTGGCTGAACTTTACAACCTTTAAAGGCCCAGTCATGACACATAGTCCTCCTAGCAGTCCTAGTAGCCACAACCAAGGCTGGCATTCCGAAATTGTGTAACATAACATAGATAAACAAACCAGAGTAGATAACTAACAAACCTTGAGTTGTCCCCCCCCCCCCCCCCACCCAATAATTCAGAAGCTGCAGAAAATTTAAGAATTTTCCATTTTCAGGGATATGTTTTAGGGTATGCATTAGCCTTGTGCCTGGGTACGAGACTAGGTATGCATGTTTCTTTTTTGTGCAATTCATGCAATTTCCAGTACCTGATATGTGAGTTAGTCCACTCTGGCTCTGAGCGTTCAATTGAAATTGAGGGTCTATATCATTAACCATGACCAAGTTTGCATTTCCTATAGAAATTACATACTACTAACCATTAACAAAAAAAATAGTAATCAATGAAACTAAACTAAATATTAAGCAAAACTAATGAATGAAACTATAAACTAAATATTAACAAACGACTACAAAATTTGAGAGATCCAACAAGATTGCACACCATCTAATTCTAAATCCACATATCCAACTGTACTCTCTCTGCTGCCTTCCAACACAAATTTCAGCTTTAGCTTCAAATTGGACTGCAGGAATTAAAATAATGAGATGTACATCTCCATCATACAAGCCAGATTCTCACAGCATGAATTTACAGTAGCTACAGATGCATGGTTGCTCCCACCTGAGCTAATATTACATAGCTATAATAATTGGAACAAGCCTGGGTGACCTCAGTCAGTTGGATTAGTGTGTGAGTTTAAAATTACTGCTGAGCATGCACATACATCGTAGTAATGCTACAGATTCATTTAATTAGCACCTCATTTAAGCATGCACACACTGCATGAAAATGAGTGTACAAAAGCGGCCATTCTAACTTTCTGAAAAATTGTACTAGAAATCCTGGATATTGTAGAAGACTAATTTTGTGTTTTGCAGAGTTTCTAACTTTACTGAACTGAAGGCTTTTAGATTGTTTATTCTCTTTGTGGAATCTTTGAAGCTATAGAATTGGGCATGAATCAAGCAGTTTTAGCAATATGCCAGTCCACAAGAACAGCAACTCCAGAGATGCCATGTGGTAAGGTGTTTCCAGTTTTGCTGATTTCCTGTTGCAAAACAGCAACTCTAGAGATACCATGTGGTGAAGTTCCAGTTTTGTTGAATTTCCAGTTTTGTAGAAATGGCAACTTCAGTTATGCCATGTGGTAAGGTTCCAGTTTATTGATTTCCTGATTCACAGAAAGAGCAATTGCAGACAGCTGTTTTGCAGATTCTGCAAGTTTACAAATCTGTGATGTCACTCTGACATCATAGCTGTGACAGCCCTGCCCCCAACATGTTTAGAGTGCAACCGAGTACTTTCATAGTGGTCTCATGCCCAAACTTCGGTAGGCACAATATGAGCTGGGCATGAGACTAGTGCTTTCATGACTTCACCACATGGCATCTCTGGGTTTGCTGATTCTGCAAAGGGTGGAAATTCAACAAAACTGGAAGTTCACCACATGTCATCTCTGGAGTTGCTGTTCCTGTGGACCAGCATATTGCTAAAACTGCTTGATTCATGCCCAATTCTATAGCTTCAAAGATTCCACAGAGAATAAACAATCTAAAAGCCTTCAGTTCAGTACAGTTAGAAATTCAGCAAAACCCAGATGGTTTACTTACAAATGTCCAGGATTCTAGCACACAATATTTCAGAAAGTTAGAATGGCCGCTTTTGTACACTCAGTCATGAATTAATGAAAATAGCTGTTATTGAATAAAGTGATTATGAAAGACAATCAAAAGTGTTAGCTGGAACATGAGCCATGTTCTACATTCCCATCCCAGCTTCCCAGGTGCACTCTGCATTTTTGCATATACAACGTGACTTACTTTGGCTTCTCATATTAAGAATTTGAGCAAATAACTTATACCTGTAATTTTTGGATGTTGGTTATCCTGAGCATGGTACACCAACAGGATCCATTTGGAGAGTGTAACAACTCCCCCCACACACCCTGCACCACCTGAAAAAGGTTCAAGAGCTGTGTCATAGGACCACAGTGAATGCTTCATTTACATTATGTATTATGGGATTATGTATTGATATCACATACGTTTGTGCTCACACTACCTGCACAGTGCAAAACATACAAGGTATTAAAATCTATGCTCAAGTTGAGATTTATTTCACAGGAACTGACCAGTATGATTGTAGAATGACACAACAGCATAATATAAAAGATATTCAATCTACTTCATGTCATGTTTAATAAACACACTTACAAGGAGCTCTTTGTCAAAGTCAATGGAAGTGCAGGTGCATTTCTCTTGCAGGAGCCGCACAATCTCTATGGACACCAGAAGCACATTGGAGAACTCAAGGAAGAAAGAGAGCTCCACTTCCATCTTATAAGCCAGGTCCTCCCCCAGGGCTGAGCGAGAGAGGTAGAGTGGCTCTGGGACAGCTGTGTGTGTGTGTGTGTGTGTGTGTGTGTGTGTGTGTGTGTGTGTGTGTGTGTGTGTGTGTGTGTGTGTGTGTGTGTGTGTGTGTGTGTGTGTGTGTGTGTGTGTGTGTGTGTAGTATCTGAATGCCCTTCTCACTTTGTTATATGATCCATTCTCCACTTGTGCATTGTTTTACAGTAGTGAGACTGTACGTAGTTGAATATTTTACACTGGTGATATAGGCATATACATGAACAATCAATGAACCACATCTCTCTTAAAAATAGGCCTAGATCTCACACCAAGTCACCCACTGCGCAGATATGTAATTGTTGTTAGTTTGCTTGAACTGCTGGTCATCAGGGGAGTTCCCTTTCCGATCATCGTAAGACCACGGGTTTTGGTCCCTTTAAACTCCCGACCCGTAGCCCACTACAGAAAGGGTGGGACCACTCTCCACCTAAAGCTTTCTTAGAGGAGTCCAGCATTTTTGAATTATGTTAGTTTCTATCTTGTTTTTAGGATTTGCGTATTTTAGCTTGTTTAACTATGTCTAGTTTATTGTTCTGTGTTACTTGGGTAGACTCTTTTACTGGTCAGAGCAGTCACAAGCAACAGAATCACACACAGAGCAAAAGGAGAAGACTACAAAAGAGTTTGGGTTTTATTCAGCAGACTGTTGTAGTTTATTGGTGTCTCTTTTCTGGTTGTTGCTAACATGAATCTTCTTATTGGATGGTTACCTTTGTTTACTCAGACAGGGATCTCCAGTGTGGAATCTAGGTATCAACAATAATTACAACACCAACTACAATAATGGTTACAGTATCAACTACATTTTTACAGAACCGTGTAGTTGTCCACTGCTTATTTTGATGTGTGTTGTTGTGTTTATGTGTGTGTGTGTGTGTGTGTGTGTGTGTGTGTGTGTGTGTGTGTGTGTGTGTGTGTGTGTGTGTGTGTGTGCGTGCATGTGTGTGTGTGCATGTGTGCGTGTGTGTGCATGAGTGTGTTTGTGTATGTGTGCGGGTTATAGCCTCGTTCCCAGGCCCTCGCCCAGCTTCCCGTCGCTTGCAGTACGTACTGCAAGCGACGGGAAGCTGGGCGAGGGCCTGGGAACGAGGCTATGCGGGTTATGTAGTGGAGGATGTGGATGTAAGAGCTTACAGAGAAAATCAAGCAATTATTAGCCACTGTACTGACCAAATTTTTTACAGCTAAAATGGGGGGCCCATGATTAATGTTACAACTTAGATAGCTATGGTTCTCATTTACTCTGAGCCAGCTGCCACTGGTGGTAGATGTTGTCCAGCAGCACCTCTGTCCTCGGATCATCCATCATGATAGCATCGTGCAGTGTGATTTCTTTGTCAGCAAAGGTGCCTGTGAAACTGAGTTCCTCACCGTCTACCTCCATTAGGGCTGGAGAATGGCACAGTTTGGCAGGTTACTCTGAGCATTATAATGTGAACTAATGGTTGGTGTGAGTGCCAAAATCTACTGTAGTTGAAAGTTCAAAGATAGTAGTGGGTTGAACTGACCCATCCTCTGTACTAACTTACCCAAATAGAATCCTCATGAATATCATTATGGGAAATCTCATGGCAGTATTTGGCAAGTCACATTATGATAACATAATACTGTTGGGAATGTTATGAATCTCAGCCCTGCTGCGACTGATACATGTAACCATCCCAAGCCATAACTTGACATATTTTGACTGTACTTGTCACTAGAAATATTTATACTAGGGTTGGGTTACTTACTGCAAATTCTAGCAAAGACTCTGTATTTCATATCAGCATACTGAACTCACCATCTTTCACAAATGTGCAGACTTCAGAAACTGTGGTTTCCTTTGTGAGAGCATTCCTGAATGCAACATTGAACATGGAGCACTGCTCCACTTGACTCTCCATGGCCACTGGGTTGACCATGCTGAGTGTGGAGAGAAGAGAGGAAAGGGTTTGGTTAGCCACTAGCTACGTACTTGCAGTTACAAGTAGTCACCACCACTATGTACATACACTGTGATTCAAGTTGATATTTATGTAGCTACAATAAAATATCTTACCAAGAGGATATTTCAATGAGGTTGGCATATACTATGCAACGGTCCCTGAAACCTCTTTGAATCGAAGTGTAACTAAGTGGGCAGAAGATGGAATGGGGAGGGTAAATAGGAGAAGGGGGAAGGAGAAAAAGAGATCAGAAAGTAGCAATACTACGTCCTTATATGCAGGCATGGAAAGCATAGAGATACACAACAGCAGGGCCGTAGCCGCCGATACAGAGATACAGAACAGTCTTTGTAGTCCATTTGTGAATGAGGTATATTAAAATTGATGGATTTTCACCTGCAATTCTACCTGACGTGTCATTTTGGGGAACTACCTTAGTGCCGGATGTAGCTATGCCACAGGTTCATGTGAAGGCCAAAATTTTTATCAATGTTGGTCCAACATTTGATAAAAATTATAAGCAACCATTCTTGACCTTCATTGAAGTGCAGGAATAATGTGCAGGAAAATTTCCCCCCACTTGTGCAGCCTTCTCCACTCGTGTGTAGGAAAATTTCCTGTGTAGGAAGCATGTTTCTTACACATGCTGGAAACATGCTTCCTACAAAAGTGCCAGAAAGTTTCCTACAAAATGTTTTCTTGGTTGAACACTACTGTCTTCGTTGTGAACATGTGCAGGAAATTTTCTCACAAAATGCAGGAAAATTTCTTTACACAACAGGACAGACAGTTTAATTTGCCAATAAATCGGGGGCAAATGCTTTGCATTTGTGACAAGTTTGTGGTATACTGGTGCACATTAAAAGTGAGGCATAAATGTGACCCCATAGGCACTAGCTTGTTAAAAGGTTTTCTTATTTCCTTGAACATTTTTGGACAAAATCAGATCAGAAATAATCAAACAAAGGTATAATTTTGTGCAATTTCAGATGCACTACTGGTGTAGGTAGCATATTTGTACTCCCTATAGCTCCTCATTGTCAAGTTTGTAGAGATTTATTCACTTGGAGTTGGGTATACAAATTTGTATCGATACACTCTTGGCCAAAAGGGGGTGTAGCTACATAGCTACTTGTACATGATCATTTATGCTACCCTTCAGTCGTACAACCATAAAACTATGACAATCTGTGTAAGATACTACCCAAATTCTAGGTGATTATTGTATGTATGCTAAATTTTAATGTGACTTTAGTGAAAGTTTACATGTTCCTAAAGGAATATTCAGATCATAACATGCACTTTTTTAATCACTACCTTTCGTCTACTCATGCACATTGCACAATGCTACAATCACAATCAGCTATTCTTACTCGATCTTGCAGCAGTCAAGGACTACAAGTGCTCTTGACAATCTCCCTTTCATCCGCAGCCCAATGTAGTATGCATCAACAGTATTACTGCAGTGGAGTGGCGGATTAGCATCAACAGGAACAAGGTAGGTTTTCCCCTCATGGCTGAAACCGTAGCCAGAGTAGTAGAAGAGAGCATACACATCAGGCACTGCCAGCATTCTGTAGAAGTTCTCCAAGGCATTTATCATCTCATGGTACTTGAGGTTGACCAATGAAATCACCTTGAAGTTGAGGGGTGGAGCCTCCAGTAGTCTCTGCAGCTCCCTGATGTCATTTTCTGGGCTGACAAGATGGTTGATTGTGGGATGGTCATATTTCTTGTTGCCAATTAGCAGAGCCACTTTATCAATTGCTAGATGATGATGGTAGGGAAAGGAGGTGTATGTAAAAAAAAAGACAGGACACAAGAGAGGTGATAAAAGGATGGGAAATATGATAGAAAAAGGAGAAAGGAATGCCAGTATCTTATTTCACAGACTGGAAATAGACTTAGCTAGCTCAACAAAACTGTAATGTTATGTTGTGCATTGCTAGTCTTGTGCCCAGTCGTCCACATGGGTGGGGAAGGCGTGTGAGGTGGGGGAAGGCGTGGATTGGTCATGGGACTAGTCAAGAGTGCATAGCTAAGAACGGGTGGCTAGATTAAGAACGGGTAACTATGTAAAATTTGAAACCGGTCGAAATTTACCACGAATACTGAAAATAGTAACATATATGCACAGCTGCGCATAGACAATAAGCAATTGTTGCTAAGCACATGACCATGTGTTCTATTTTTAGCATGGTTCAATAATTTTGACCGGACTATGGGCTTCTGTTGGAGTTACACTCTTACTCTACCCGCCAGTTCTTATGTTCTAGCGTATCGCATGTCTTACATGTACCAGTGTTACACACAGGAAATGAGAACCATGCAATTACTCAGTTGCTGCTCTATGCTATATAAGGACCAGTACTTGACTTATAATTTAATGATTAACCAGTTTTAATAGTTCCACATTAACCAGTTGGTTGTCGGTTGGAGACTGATAATTATACTTACCATAGCGCTCCTTCTTTGCAGTAACCAACACCCGCTCAGCTGCAGTAACAGAGTAGTAACTCATTAACGTCTCTGCTACATAATAATAGTCTCTCCCTAGTTATACCTTAGATACCCATTACTAGGCTCGTTCCCAGGCTCTCGTAGTGCGCTACTGCAAGCGACAGAAAGCTGGGCAGGGCCTTGGAATGAGGCTACTCCAATACTGTTGATCTTGAAACAAGGTCAAATAATAATGACATAATGTCCTCTTTCCACATCTCATATCTAGCTTGAGTTCTCTCTCTTCTGTTTCAGCAAGCATGCAACATCTATAGCCTCATTCACATGCCTTCCCCACCCTCCAACTTTTGCATACTGCAAGTGATCAAAAACTGGAGCCAGGAAAGGCTTGGGAATGAGGCTATGCAATATCCTTTCCAACTAGTAAAGTGGTACCTTCCTTCCTCCTATCAAATAGCCATTGTGACTCCGGTTTCCATGGTCTGTTCTGTAATCTCAAACTTGCATTGGTGTCAGCGGGCTCTATGCAAGCGGTCATAGAAACTGCACCCCCTTGCCCAGTGTGGGTCCACACTTCACAGTAGTACGAACCATAGTCTCCATCTGCAACATTACTCCTAAGTAAAATATAAATTTTGATTCTGATACAAATTCTGAAGATATAAGGTATCATTGTAAATATGTATGCCAACGTTTTATTGATGATGGCAATACGTGTACATGCACATGCATAATGTCCACGTGCACCACCTTGAGGGAAATGGTCTGCTGAAAAAAGTCAAATTTCTTGGAGCTATTACCAAAATGTGGTAAGGTCCAATGAGATTGTGATGTTCCTATTCATTGCGTAGCACTTCACTTACAGCGGTAAGAATTTGCATCTCTACTCATGCAGGCATCTCAACACTTTTTGAGGGGATGTGTTGCACAATTATTGCTAGGATACACTGGTCACAAAATTAAGTGCTTTGACGTTGTTCACCAGATCTTGTGAGAGGGTGGGGTCTGGGCACAAACTAGAACCTATACCTCACAAAGTCCTCCTTTGTTGAGCCAATCAGTTTGTTTCTGGAGTGGTACCACTGGTACTGTAATGGTATATCTCTTGTAGATACAGCCCTGCAAGTGAGGCAAAATTCCATTCCGGGGAGAACCACTTGTGACCGTGGGTGCTTTGTAATTCGTACAACTGTAGGAAGGAGGTGAAAGTGTAATTAAATGATAGAACCTTGCTGAGCATCCCACAGTAAAAAAATGCCAAAAAAAAATCAGTGTTTATTCAGCAAACTGCAACTTACACTAACTGAGCTTGTATACTAAGTATACCAGTGTAGCTATACATATATCTAATGCTTGTACCTTGTATTCCAAACAGACACTGACCTCTTTCCTTCCTGGTTTGAGGTACTGCTGTTACTTTCACAGTTTGGGAGTCCACATACTTGTCATTGCATTTCACTAGGCAAGTGTAGTACCCCCAGTGTTGCAGCCTAAGTTCCACAAACTCTAGCGTCCCCTCATCAATAGTCACACTTCTACTTTCTTTCACTGGGTTTAGTGGATAGGAATTCTTTGTAGAAGACCTCCGCCAGAGGTAGGTAATACTTCCAGGGCCTTGTGCTTTACACACCAGGCCGGCTCTCTCCCCAACATAACCCTCAACAGGTTGTGGCTGCCTTGTGATCCGAACTAAGAGGATGAATACATCAACATATCAAATCTAAACCATTCATGAATGCTTCATTTATGGGTATAGGTCCACCTGTGTAGTAACCAGTATGTTTTCAGGTTAATTATGCTTACCCTAGCCCTCCCACTCCACTATCTATGAGCCTATGACTGTACTAATTATTTGCTCATAGGTCGCGCCTACAAGATAGCTGCTGCCAGTGCTATTTACCAAGCTACTTGATATAGGAGTGAACATTCATTTGTGGTTTATGTGAGTTACTCGTCTATATAGTCATTTTCTGGCTCACTAGTCTAGTGAGTTATGCAAATGTTTGTATTTGTATGAGCTGAATGTTTATGAGGATAAACCATTCTGCACTTGTGAGGAGTACAGTTTCACTTGACCACATCATTTAACATACTAGAAACGTGTTCCCCATTATAAGCAAATCACGTAGCTACAACAGTTGCTGGAAGCCATGCCTTCTAGTGAGTCACCGTCAACAATCAAGCAGCAACTGAACAGCCTGGAGTCATAATATTATGTTCTTTCTGAAAACGCATGGAAATTACATGTATAACATCTTGCTGTCATATTCTCTGCATACTATTTCACAATCTGTTGTGCCACCTGCCGTTTTGTTAGATGTAATATCTTCTTTCGTAGAAATTTGATGTCAGCTGGCTTAGAAAATGCATATATAATTATGGACAGCCAAAAATTGGATGCAACACTTTGCAAGACATGTAGCTACTAAGGCTCTGCTTCTGTCCCAAAGTGGCCTCAGAAGCAATCTGAGCATTCAATTTCTAAAAATTTTCAGGGGGAGCATGCCCACAGACCCCTCTAATCTTGCATGCACGCATACAGACACCCCTTCCAAAAATCCTGGCTACAGGCCTGATGTCTTAGGTCTTTGTCATTGTATTCACTGTTATTGCTACTTAAAATATCATAATGTGTCATGTGCCAAGGTAGCTACTGCAGCATGGTTGGACCACACTGCACATTGCAGCAGAGATGGCTTGATTACACAGTTCACCAGACCCTTCCCTTTTTGCAGAAGTGCTTCTAGCTCACAAGACTATGCCTGTCCAAACTCGGGAGGCCACAACATTCACAACGCAGCATCAACACATCCTGTTTAGTACTCGGGACTGGTCTATGCCAAGTTTCCCTCTATAAGACTACCCTCTCATGTCTGCCTAATGTTACATGATGTCACTACACATGACAAGATCTCCAATGCTTTCTTCCTCTGCTATGCATACAGAAAGTGGTCAAATACTGGAGGCAGTATAGCTACTTGACAGCTCAATGAATAGTCAGTTTGCACACAAGGCCAGTATTCAAGGACAAAGGCTAGGAGATTTTACCAAGCGAAAATATCTACCTAGGCAAAGAGAGCAATGTGGTACCTTTCCTGGCAGGAAAATCTCCCAGACTGACCCTCTCTGTAAAGATGGTGAAAAGTCTAATGGCATGCATTGTTTACTCCTCCAGGTGAAATTATGTCCACTTCACTGGGAAAAAAACATGCGCTTATTTTGCTGATATGAACCTTTCCATTGTCACACCAAATTGCTGTCCTTTTCTACTTGACTCTTGATGGCACAAACTTTTAGACAAGAAATTGGTCCTTCTTTATAAAGTCACTGTTTGATTCTGAAGACAGTGTGAAGTTGTGAACACAGGTGGTTGAAGTGTAAATGAATAGTGCATCGATCATTTGCAAAGCCACTCTACATAAAGATTGCTACTACAACCAAGATAGTTCAGACTGATTTGCAAAGTCAGACAAGGATGCGGCATTTATTTGCCAATGCCATTCTCCTTATGTTAGTAGTTAGCTAGTCTTTCACACCCCACCATTTGCAAAATATGGAAGGACCTAGTCACACTGCAACAATTGAATGTCACTACAGTAGAATGTTGTTGTAACCAATCAGATCCATGCTGTCTTCACTAATCTGTCATAACTACTGATTTAGTGGCACAGTCAATAATCATCTTTTCTGGAGACAACTCGTCAATTGCAGCATGACCAGATCCTTACTCTCTTTGTGCATGGCTATTTACCTAGTTTGTTGTTGTAAAAGAGAGTGCCAATCATATGTATATAGCTACACTTGGTCAATATACATATTTTGCTGGCATGTTTGTCTTACATTTGCAAAAGATTTCACAAGTTTTGGCAGCTTTAGCCATGTTTAGCTGCTAGTAGGAACGCTGGTGTTGTTCCCGCTAGCTTAGGGCTCAAGAGTTTGACTCAATCAATCATCATCGAATAACCCCAAGGGGGGGAACGGTACAAATTGATACTGAACACAGCAGGAACATGCACATGCACACACATAAGAACACAATAAAAACAACGTCCATCGTGTTGTATAAGTACACACCCATGTACGCATGCGCAGTTCGTTAGCAAAGCACATCGTGCAGAGACATTTTGAAAAAGGGTGCGTCAGTCGCGTCCGGGTGAGACCCCTCCGCGCGCGCAATGCGTACATTACTGAATGGCAACAACTGGAGCCTGAATATGTGCAGGGTATCTGGCTACGTTTTGAGCTTCGGCTTTCAGAAGTGACCTAATAAATACCGAACACTAAACACCTATTAACACATACTCTGTGAAAACTAACCAGAGGCATAACAAACACCCAACAATTGCAAAGAACTAATTTAACCTAATCCACAAGAAGGTGTGTGGATGGTTTGTAGTAAAGCCTAAAAAACGTAGACCAAAATTATAAATGAGTGGGAATGAATGGACAAGTGGGAGAGGAAGGGGTAAGGAGGGAAAAAGAAGAAGAATGGGAGAAGGAACGGAGGGGATGCTTGCAGAAAAAGCATCAACACTAGTAACTTTGAGAGCCTGGCATATATTCATAGGCGTAGCTTCTACTTTTTTTTGCTGAACAAGAATGTCATAATAGAGTAAAACGAATCATCACTGAATCATAGATACTTAATGCACGGACTAAGGCAAGCAACTTCAGTCAAGTGATGATTGCTGTCTTCAGCTGCGTATTCAAATCGGAGCACAATATTCTGGCGTGAAGGATACAGCAGCTACACTTTACTTTAACTTTCGGGCTATTATAATAGCCCCGAAACAGTGCTGCTGGCATGGATGATTTCTACACTAAATCTTTTCGCACTTGCACTACACGCGTTCACAATAATGTGGTCTTGCATGATCCATACGATTTATGCAAAGTTTATGTTCCATACAAATCAACAACAGATCAAAACTGAACTCACTCTCTGCCAAGCTTTGTCCAAGGCTAGGTCCCTCGGCCATGTTTCAGAAATCAGGTGTTATATTTCTTGTCAGAGCGTACAAAACCAAGTTATTGCATTCCAACATCCGCTGTGCTAATTGCATCAGCATCCCGAGAATCTCATACCTCGTCGAGTCCGGTAAGCTTTACGAGTAAGTCTCAGAATGTCAACTCCCAGAATGTCAGCTCCCGAAATGTGAACTCCCAAAATGTCAACTTCCCAAATTGCAACTCCCAAAATGTCAACTTTCTATCATCAGTAGCATATATAGGTACATACATGTATTGCTATTATTATAACTAAAGTCCAATTAGGTGCTCCAGTTGCCTGTAGTTTTCCTCCGCGGTGGAGGAGTGGCTCAAGTCTCTAGCTGTTGGTAAGTCACCTCAGTGGCCTGTTCCCTCTTGAAGACGTCTATTAGCCCATAACTGTTTGGTGAGGCTTCTTCACTATCTATTATGCCAACCTTCTATAGACGATTGTTGGTGTGTGTTTGTGGTGATTGAGTTTTCTTTATATACCATAAGGGCTCAAGGATTATCAGTGACCACGGTCAAAGTACTTCTTTGAACTTAGTGTATGTGGACCAGTCTGACTGTTTTTTTTTGTTTGTTTGTTTTTTTTTGTTTTGTTTTTTTTTGTTTTTTTGTTTGTTTGTTTTTTTTTGTTTATAAAACTTTATGTCACATAGACAAGGGATACACGTAAATAGCAAGCTGCTAATACAAGACTTGACCCCCAAAAATAATAACTACAACAGATAGGTTAAGACAAGACAAAACTACAAAGACAATGAGTAGTTCAAACTGTTTAAACTATTTCTAAAGGTAGCAAGTGAAGGAGCAGTGACAGTTGTAGGGTTTAAACTATTCCATAATGTAATAGTATGTGGAACAAATGAATAAAAATATGAGTTAGTATGTGCAAAAGGGTGAGAATGTTCTAAAAACAAGGGATGAAATCTACGATGGCTACAAAATGTACTCAGAGCAAAAACACTACTATCAAAATAGCACAGGTTGTGTATGATTCTGTATACTGAGAGACAGAGTCTACCTTCCAATCTTCGGTGTTCTAGGGTGGGAAGGTCAACAAGCTCTAGCAGATCTTGATAACTGATATCCCAACTTCTGGTGGCCATACGGAGAGCAAATTTCTGAACGTTCTCCAGTAGTGTTTTGTCCTTTTTCATGTAAGGAGACCAGCATAATCAAGATGGGGCCTAACCAGAGAAAGATACAGCTGAAGCATTGCATTACCGGGTGTATGGTTATAGAATTGCCTCCTAGAATCTTTATAGCCTTGGTACACGTAGACTGGACATGTTCACCCTAGGAGAGGTCATGTGACAAAAGAACACCAAGGTATTTGAATGTTTCAACTTTGTCCAGGGGATGGCCATCTAGCATGAGAGATGTTGGAGGAGTAGACACAGCTCTTCTGCGTGAGATGGTCATAAATTTGCATTTTTCTCTGTTAAGGGTGAGAAAGTTAGTACTAGACCAATTCCCCACTTTGTTGATATCTTCCTGTAGTGTAACAAAGTCTTCAGGAGAACTGATGGTTCGATATAGTAGGACATCATCAGCGTATAGAGTTATTTTAGCCCCTTGGCAGAGGTTGATCTCAGAGAGATCATTGATGTAGATTAGATCTTGAGGTGTCTAAAGCCAGTGGTCCAGACAAGATCTCCAGCCATATGCTGAAGATGACTGCAACAAGTATTGCCCCATCTATTACCGAGTTATTCAATGTTTCTATCCATACGGGTAAGATTCCAGACCAGTGGAAAGAGTCTATGATTGTTCCGATCCCAAAGTGTAATAAACTGTCTGATCCCGGGAACTATAGGCCGATCTCCCTCACTTGTATCCTCTGTAAACTCTTGGAGAAGCACATGTACAACATCATGTATGGTCATTTAGTCAACAACAATCAACTCTCTGACTCACAATGGGGTTTTTGCTCTGGTCGATCAACCGTGTGTGCACTTTTGTCAGTAACTAATGATTGGTTTGCTGAACTTGAATGTGGCAGAGAAATTTGTGCAGTCTTCTTCGACTATCGCAAGGCTTTCGATAGTGTTCCCCACCTGCCTCTGTTGGAAAAGTTGGAAAATCTCCATTTTAACAGCTCAATCCTAGAATGGGTTACTGATTATCTTACCAGATGCTTTCAAAATGTGGTGGTCAATGGCGAATCTTCTCGGCCTGCCCCTGTCATCTCTGGAGTACCACAAGGTTCTGTTCTTGGGCCCTTACTCTTTCTTGCAGAAACTGCTCAACTTCAGTTACCGTACAGAACATCTCTGGTAGACGAGGCGTTTCACTGGAGCTGTGAGAATGGCTCTGCGTCAGTGGGGGATGGGAGTTGTTAAAACAGGAGGAAAAAAATCAATCAAACACTCAGCTTTTTGCAGGTCAGTATTTGCGGTTAGTCCATGCTGCTCAAGTGTGGGAATTGTACATTGTTGTTTCTTTAAGTACTTCACTGCTTTCCAAAACTGTTTCGAATCTCTTGGGTTCAGGTTTCTAAAATAGTTAGCCTTGGCTCTACGGAGCATATTGGTGACTCTATTGCGTGCAGTCTTGTAATTAGCACTGTAGCCAGTCTTCTTATAAAGAGAATTTCGGTTCCTCATGGCATTCTTTATGTTCTTACTTAACCAGGGTAGATTCTTTCATGAAGCGAGAGTTTTCTTTGGTATACATTCCTCCATAATACTCATGAAGTTTGTATGCCATCGGGACCAGCACAGGGCGAAAAATGAAATTTCCCATCTGTCCTGTGGATATGAAACCTGACATTTCATTGACCGTTCTCCACCAATCCTGTAGAGGATAGAGCCAAATGTCGGATGTGTATGACATTTGGCTCTATCCTCTACAGGATTGGTGGAGAACGGTCAATGAAATGTCAGATTTCATGTCCACAGGACAGATGGGAAATTTCATTTTTCGCCCTGTGCAGGAGAGGTTGATGTCTTCAACCATCCAAGCATCCCAGTCAAAGGTTTCAATTCTCTCACATGCCCTGTCCCAGTCTGCCTGGGAATAGTGCCAAACAGAACACCATGGAGGTCGAACTGTCTTGTTAGCATGTTTCATCTTGATCTCCACCCAGATTCCAAGATGGTCTGAGTTTGACAAAGGAGGAATGGTCTGACAGGAGGAGAGAAAAGACGGGTTAGACAGTAATACAAGATCAATAAGGGAATGACAATTGTCTCGGTAGAGATGAGTGTAGTTATCAACAACCTGTGTTAAACCAAAAGTAGACATGAGATTACAAAGATTACCGAAAGAAGGGTGAGTAGTGTCAAAAAGTTGATATTAAAATCACCAATGAGTACAAAACTAGAGAACTGAGGAATGTTAATTGACTCAAAATAACTATGAAGAGAATACAAAATATCAGCTGGTGAGCTAGGAGGATAATAAAACAATGACAAACAAGATCTATAATTACCACAATGTAAAGTTACAGTAAGCAACTCAAGAGCTGCATGGGAAGGAAGCCGTTTAACAATGTACTTATCCAACACATACATGAGAACACCCCCACCATGCCTGTTTCTGTCCAGCCTCATTGTCTGGTAGCCAGGAATCGAGATTTCGGAGTCCAGAATGTCAGGACATAGCCAAGACTCTGTAATGCAAATTACATCTGGGTGATGGGAATCAGTCAAGAGTAACAACTCGTCGAATTTGGGGAGAAGACTCCTAGCATTAAAATACAGAATTTTTAGATTAGAATTAGACTGAAAGTTAGAGCTATGAGAGCTTACACCCTCCACGGAATGGTTTGGGCTCCCTACTCTCCTTGCAGAGATTCCTCCCGCTGACTCTGTGTCTCCTGACGTTGGCTCAGAACAGCGGGAGCTGGATCTAAAGGGGCCGCCTCACTTTCACCTTCAGGTAAAGGGCATTGTTCTCCAGATAGAGGAGTCTGTTCATCACTCTCCAGATACCTGTAGCACGGCTCGAGTTTCCATGATGTTTGTAGTTCCACCTTCTGCCATTCACTTTCCAGCTGTTGAAGACAGGCTTCTTCCGCATGAATTACGTACCACCACCTTGTAACCTTTCCATCAGTGCCCGTTTTGAATTTCCTTTTCACCTTTAATACACTGTCTCCAACATTGGTAAGGCGTGCAACCGAATTCACAACAGTGGGGACAGTGCATGTTCTCATTGTGCCCCAAATGCGAGTTATGATAGGTTATGTAATTGATTAATAACCTGTCAGACAAATATATATATGCAAAATTTTAGGAGTTGACATTTTGGGAGTTGACATTTTTGGAAGTTGACATTTTGGGAGTTGACATTTTGGGAAGAACCCAGCTTTACATACCAGCTACAATTAATAACTAGCTGTAATAATGATTAAGGCAATAGTTTGCTTGCAGCCATTTCATTAACTGACTTGGTTGTGTGACAGGCCAACATGATATGGACATCAATACTAAGCAAGTCATTTTGCAGCACGATTTTAAGTGGAAGAAAGGAAAAAAGCACTCGACTTACTCTTAAAGGAAGTAAAGAAGAGGTATTAACTATATGTATCATATGGAAACTAATAGATGACAATTTACAAACGAAAATCTACAACAGGTTATGGGTTACTGACTACTAGAGAGCTATAGAGTAAATTACGTGACCAAATAAAGAAGGCTCCACTAAAACCTATCGATACTCAGTAAAATGTCTTTACACATATGCTGGAGACAATCAGCAACCAGGTGCATTGCAAACACCCACACATATACACAATACATACTGTGATGCAAATGTGTTAATACAGCCTTACCACACCCCAAAACAACACTCCACAGTAACACCCCATACCCCACACCCTAACAAGTAATGCTTTTCTCCCCGTCCACATAGCAACCCCATACCACACACACACAATGCACAGGTTTATAAACAACGCAGATGCCTACTGGCTCTACCAACAACTGATATCCTTTATTTTAGATAAACACAGTAGCTACCTATATATGCATGCTTCTATCCCTTTTCCCTGAGTACGCCATGCTGATGAATTGCAACCACAACGAAACAGACTGACCACAAAAGCACACCAGTTCAGTGACAAAGGCATGCAGTCTGCCCATGGCTCTCAACCCATTTTCAACTGTCCACCTCCAGACACACTTGCACACACTTTTATAAACAGGTTGATGGAGAACTGCCAAAAGTGCCAAGACACACTTGTGAGCACCTTGTGAATACACTACTAAAGCCCACTGAAGGTGGATGATTGGGATCACTGGCTCCTATCGATTGAGAGTCACTGACTCCTAGGAGAGAGTGACTGGGAGTCACTGGCTCCTAACCATGAATGACTGGGAGTTATTTGCTCCTAGCAGTGAGTGACGAGAAGTCACTGGCTCCTAGCAGTGAGTGCATGACAGGCAGTCACTGGCTCCTAGCAGTGAGTGTCACTAGCTGTTAGCGTTGAATGACTGGGAGTCACTGGCTCCTAGCAGTGAATGACTGGGAGTCACTGGCTCCTTGGAGTTAGTGACGAGAAGTAAGTTGTTCCTAGGAGAGAGTGATTGGGGGTCGCTGGCTCCTAGGAGAGAGTGATTGGGGGTAGCTGGCTCCTAGGAGAGAGTTACTTGGAGTCACTGGCTCATAGGAGCAAGTGACTGGGGAGTCATTGGCTCCTTGACGATCCTATATAGCGCGCGTTCAGCAGCTTCCGGTTGTGTGTATGATCCGGTGTCGTAGGAGTGTGTGAGTCCTCTTGTAAATGACGCTTCAGTCACTCACTACCTATAGGAGCCAGCAACTCTTAGTCACTTCATCCTAGAAGCTAGCGACCCCCACTCACTCCCTCCTATCAATCAAGTCGCGAGACTTGAAACACCACGATACGGACCACTTGCCACGTGTGACCACCTAGCAGTAGAGCTTCCTACAGAGCCACAGTCCACAGCATCGTCGGCAACAGCCACTTGAGGGGCTTCCCATCCCACCATGACTCGGCGGACAGTCGAGAGAGACCAGAGACGAACCACGTGTGACCATCTAGCAGTGACCGAGGACCGCCTCACAACAGACGAATCACCACACCAGGACAAGAAGACGGCAGACATACACAGAAATCATTTTTCATCTTGAGCTAAGGTTGGGGAAGACACCAGTGAGACACCTTCACGCCATTTTCACTCTAGAGCGCGGGTATGGCGCGCGCAAGAGCACGTTGGTTCTGCGCAAACTGAACACACTGTCAGTCGATATTTTGACCGACAGTATAGGTGATACCGAGAAAGAAAAGGAGGACTGGAAGGCTTTACTCCATTGAGAAGTCAGTGAGGAGGTGAGAGAAGTAGTAGGAAAAAATGTAGCCCAAACGCACTGCCACTAAAGAAGCGTTCAATGCAAGAGTCCTGTGCAGCGCTTTAATCTTGGCAATCTCAGCTACAAGCGATCATAAACTGGACTATGAAGGCCTAGCTGGGAATGAGGCTAATATACCTTTAGCTAGGTCTCAATACTACATGCACATATGTACATGTATAGTATTGACGTACTAGCCTCATTCCCAGGTCTTATCCGTCTCCAGTTTTAGACTCACTTGCAGCCCTTCCGGAAGTTAAAACGGTAATAAAAGTAAAGAGAAAAGAGAGCTGTTGTTCACGCAACTGTTGAGCTTGAAAACGTAGCTACGTGTAAAGTAAGAGAAATTATGGCGAACTGGTTATTAGTTTTTCTGTATGCGTTACTACTGTGTCTGTCTCTGATCGGGAGTTCAAGAGCTCAAGAAGAGGACGAGAACGTTGATACGATCGTTGTGGTATGGAATGGAACAGCTGTCGAACAGTATACACCAGAGTAAGCGGATAGTACCTAGTGCACTAGTCCAACTGCATGTAATCAATGTCAAATGTAGCTAACAAATGTGGCAACTGCCACCAAGTCAGGTCCACTAAAAGTTTTTGCATAAAGGTCTCTATATTTAATTTTAGTACAGTAATATTGTTTAATTCAGACTCTCAATAAACTCAGCAACAGTTTGTCCAATCTCAAATTTGATATGGTCCTCACCGGATGTATCTTCAGGATGTGTTCTCACTTTATGTCACACTCGACCTTGTCATCTGTTGCAAATTGGACAAATCCATTTGAGATGATCTCCCAAGAATGGGCATGTATAGCTATACACCTTGCAACTCGTCTACAAGAGCCTTGCAAATGATAGCAACATAGATCACATTCGTGCACATCACACACAAAAGCACCATGGTGCGTGCATAACTGTGATAAGTATATACAGTCAAAAAAAAGAAGGTGGGTGCCTAGTCTGACTATCTATTAATTCCTACACTATAGCATTATGATTTACATGGTGTAAACTACTATTCATTGTTGCTTGTGAATGCTCATTTTCTCCAATGCCACCAGATGTTTTTTGGCATTCATTTTTCTTAGGGTAATCTGATGCTGTTGATTGACTGTCAGGGCTATTTCCACTGTCTGACATTAGAGGTGCCATAAGGGGGTATTATCGCTCATTCCAATTTTGAAAGAGCCATGCATGCAACATATTAGTTTATGCAATATATGTACCTAGTTAGATTAGTTTTTCTCCTATGGTTTGTTTATCAACATATACTTACTGAGAAACAGAAACTTGCAGGACTGGGTCATGTGGACTTTACTTGATAAAAATGCTTCCCATGAGACTGGAACAGCTTGAGTAGACTGTCACACAATGGAAGGAAGCCAACACCATTCCACAAATAAGCAATAACTACATCATTTGATAGTGAGAGAACTGTTTGAAAACACTTTCATGGGCACCTGTTATAGTAAACCATCTACTCTCCGGTAGTTTTCATCCTGCTGTGAATCCCATGCAGCTTTTGCATGTACAATCACAAGCATCTAATCCTGCTGTATTAATTGAATTCACTTTTCAATGGGAAGCATAAACTTGAGTGATGTAATAGTCACAAGAAAACATAGTGGGCATGATGAGCATGTAGCACAGGTGCATAGCTAGTATCAGGAGTTCATGAGCACTGTATATTAGTTGATCCCATCCTCTGTCGAATTTGGTGCTTCCAAAATGCGCCTTATATTGTTCACACCTACTTCTTTAAGAAGCCAGCAGGTGGGCTCTTGTTGCAGCAGGTGGGCTCAACTTCATCAACCTTGCTTTACTGTTGCAGATATGTTTGCTAGGATAGCAGCTAGCTTAACAGTGCAAAGTACTTTACACTGTTGCTATTTCAATTTCACGCACAGACTAATGCAGTAAATCAGATGGGACAAATGTAAGACTATATGTGGGCTGCCATAGTATATAGGATGTATAAGCGACTCTTAATGATTATTGTAACATTGTTTCTGCATGGTACACAGATTTTACGCATCACTTCCACTGTTCTGCTACAGTATACATTCCTCCCATTTTTTTACAACATCTGCAGGTATCTTCAATGATGGAGAATGCAACTGGTTTATGTAAGTATACATTCGAAAGAATCACAAATTTCAAAAATATGCAGTAAACCAAATGCTAAACTTCGGGTCTCAGTGCTATGTGCATAGATTAAGGTGATCAAAGTGCCCTCCATTAGGCTTCTTTTCACTTAATTAATACTAACATGCAAGTATATATATCCCACCTAGTATAGTTTAGCCTCTACAACAGGTGGGGTTTAACTGTGATATTTCAACAGTCTCTCCCTGAGGGCTACAAGGGAAAATATTGCTCATAATCCCCTCTCCATGTGTGTTTAGTTTACAGTACACTACATCACCATACTGTAGTACAGCAATAATTTATGTAAAGTGTAGATATATAAACACTTGCACATGCATGTACAGATGTGTTGATAACACAAAAGGACTAGTGTAGGTGTAGCCAGGAGTTTATGGCTTAGTAAACAAACCTTGTCCCCGGGCTATGACCCCGGACTCAGTTTGTTTACTGCCATAAATCACTGGCACTGAGTGACTTACATACATTTACACACTCAGCCACCACAAGTACAATTCCAGGATTAACAACTAGTGATATTACTTCAATTGTGTTCGGAATTGTTGGAGTCGCTCTTGCCATTGCCGTACCCGTCACCATTTCAATGATCACATATTGGTGTTGCACCAAAGGCTCACAAGGTAACTTGCATACTTAATATTCATCAGGCTTCACTGATGCTTGTTTGTTCACAAGTGTTCCGGTACAGGGATATTCAAAATCAAGGATTGTAGACCTGTGTGTATGCTGTATAAGGAGTGACACACAGTTTGTAGTAGAAAAGTCTTGAAAGTATTGCCCGACAACACTTATAGTAGCTACAGAAGGAATCAATGAAAGATGTTAGAGTCTGGAAACATGAGTGTTCATTCATGCATCATTTGTTTTTATTCTTTAGCTAATCTTCCAAGGGTGACAATTCATCCCCAAGATTCAAAGGATGCTGTTCCTGGCAACTCTGTGCTCTTTACTGTTCGAGCAACTGGGATGCAGCCACTGAACTATCAGTGGCAGCACAATACAGGGAGTGGGCGAAATGGATGGAAGAATTGTGATGTGGAGCAATTTCCTGGAGCAGACAGGTCAACACTAATAATCCCAGATGTCCAGAAATCAAAGGAAGGGAGATACCACTGCATTGTCAGCAATAATGCTGGTAGTAACATTTCAAAATATGCAACACTCACTGTAGGTTAGTTAAAACAACTGTGTTTTAAAATTGTAGAATATTTATGTTGAGGAATCAGCTACCTACTAGAGTAAAGCAGAAGTAAAGAAACTACCAAACAAGACGTGCTATGTACGACTTGAGGGTCATGGTAGCAGTGGCTTGCAAGTTGACCAGCTCGTTATTTGGACATGCACTGCTCAGAGTTTTCAAAATTTTATTACGATGTTTCGATGATGCTGTGAACAACTCTGAGCAGTGCATGTCCGAATAACGAGCTGGTGGAGAAGTGCTTACATGTTTAAGGACAGGACACATTGCTGTAGGCTCATTGTGAGGAGGGGCATGCAGGGATAGAGAATGAATGCTTGAAAACTGTGAATGAGTTGATATCGGATAAAAATAAATGTATATGACTCTTCTCAGCTTTGATCCTGAGAGTGACTGGGCAGCCCCAGCCCATTGAGGGCTTTGTTGGTGAATGAGCCAGCATAATTTGCAGCGCAGAAGGGCCGAACCCTATCACCTACCTCTGGATGAAGTCTACGACAAAGGATGGAAGGAAAAACCCAGTGAAGGAGAGCAAAACTATAAAAATCAACGGGGGAAAGCTGGAGTTTGAATTGGTGCTACAACACTGGGGGCATTACAGTTGTAGGGTAGAATGTGGCAACACTTCAATAGACTCAAATACTGTCAAAGTTTCAGTGATACCCCAAGCCAGGAAAGAAAATGGTAGGTATCCAATCCATTCAAATTGCATACTTCAGTCCGTGTAGCTAGCCACCTGGAATGAATGTAGCCTTGTAACCAGGCTCAGGTTGTGCAATGTATTAGGTGCTTTGACCTCTTTCCCACAGTCATCTGTATCACAAAACACCCGCGGTCACAAGTGGTTCTCCCTGGGATGGAGTTTTGCCTCTCTTGCAGGGCAGTGTCTACAAGACTTGATGCACGTTTACAGTACCAATGGTTCCACTTGGAAACCCCACTGACTGGTGCAACAAGGGAGGACCTTGTGAGGTGTGACCTGCTAGTAGTCTCATGCTCAGACTACTTTTCTCCGAGCCGGGAAGTGGGCATGAAAAATGCGGTCTGGGAACGAGACTAACCTGCTAGCTACATTGGTGTTCTATGTTCTGTTCAGACATGTTTGTATAATCCAAGATTGTAGCATAACAAGCTACTACAACTAGCTATATCACTGAATAGGCAATTGTCCTCTCTCAGCCCCCTCAGATGCAAGATGCACTAGATAATGGTAGCTAGTAATTAATCGGGCTTATGGAAAAGCATGAGTAAAGGCAAAGCTCATGACTTAAAAGCCAGCCAAGATAATTACAATACAAGAGTAATGGTAAAGCGCACTACTCATGAGTCCATGAACCCGTGATTGGTGCATTTTTGTTGCCATTTCCAGTTTCCATTTCATTTCCATTTCCTGCTTTTCCATAGCCCTAATTAATTCACACATTTACATCATACAGACAAGTTTCAATACACTCTCTGAATTATTTTACCCAGGAGTAATGTTGCAGATGAGGATTTTGGCCTCTACCACTGTAAAGTGTGGACCTGCTCTGGGCAGGGGGGCACAGAGTCGCAGCAAGCTCGTATAGAGCCTGCTGATAGTAGTTTAAAATGGAAGCTGGAGAAGAGCCCGTGGCATGAACAAACACTACCAAATGACAACCAAGAACAACTGAAACAGATGGAAGGTGACCACTTTACCACTTTAAGGAAGTATACAGAGTGGGGTAATTTGCTATTAGATAGTAAAGCGGGGGAGCAATGCTGACTGAAACAGGAGAATGGAAGCATATAATCGATCAATTCTAATAGTTAGAGAAGATAATCACACAGCAGAAATCATTATGCAATATTATTCTGTTGCTGCAGCCAATCGTGTCCAAAAAACTGAAAGGAATGAGCGATATGGTAAGTATAAGTTAGTACATGCATGTTTATCACTGGTTTTATTGTGAAATTACTGCATTCTACGAAGTTCATGCTACACTTTAGACGTAAATTGTAAGACAATCTACGTCACTGAATCTACTGACTAACTAGAATATTAAAATGAGTATTTTTTCCCCATCTGACACGAATTGCCCAGGTGTTTTGGTTAATGAGACGTTAAATCACAAAATTAATACATAGTGAAACATCACTATTATTGAACCCATTCTCTTTGCGTTAGCTACATGTAATATTTTATCACAGTATTATACACTGTTGAACACTATAAATTAAGTCTTTCTAGTCTTGGGACTTCATTTGTTCCCTTCTCCAACCTCCCTGTTCTTACACTAATCTTCCTTTCCCTACCATCATCTAGCAATTGATAAAGTGGCTCTGCTGATTGGCAACAAGAAATACGACGATCACACAATCAAACATCTTGTCAGCCCAGAAATTGACATCAGGGAGCTGCAGAAACTAATGGAGGCCCCACCCCTCAACTTCAAGGTGATTTCATTGGTCAACCTCAAGTGCCAGGAAATGTTGGCTGCCTTGGAGAGCTTCTACAGAATGTTGGCAGTGCCTGGTGTGTATGCTCTCTTCTACTACTCTGGCTACGGTTTCAACTATGAGGGGAGGACCCAACTTGTTGGTGTCGATGCTGTTCCACCACTCCACTACAAGTACACTATTGACGTTGACATGGTTGAGTATTCGATGAAGGAAAAGTTGTCTCGTGCAGTGGTAGTGATAGACTTTAACATGATTGAGTTTGGGTAAGTTAATTGTTATTGCAGCATATAGCTAATGCATACACTGTGATACAACCTCCAATTTCAAATTACTGACATGCATGTGCTTTTGTCTACTGTACTATTTGCTTTATGGGTGCACTTCAAATTTTTGGGCAAATTTCAACAAAAATCAGAAAGTTGGTTGGCATGTGCAGAGTATACCTCACACATTACTAAAGCTATTTTCCAATGTACAAGACGATTTGTAGTAGCCTCCCCAGGCCTTCCCTGCTTCCAGTTTTCGATTGGTTGAGTGTGCGAGTGTTCTGCAAGCAATGTAAACTGGAGGCAGGGAAGGCCTGGGAACAAGGCTACATGTAGAGGCATTATTTGAAACAAGCATGCATTAGTGAGCCTCATACTAGTGTAAAAAAGATGTAGGGATGGGGCTTTGCCAATATGTTGACCTTTGCTTTCATGCATTATCCCTACCTTGTTTGCATACTTTTTGGCATGCCATCCCTACATCTTTTTACATTTTTAATGTTTTTTTAAGTCTTTATATATACAAGTTATGGGAGTATAGCTATAAAGAAAATGCACAAATTTTTGAGCATTTCAGGTTGATTCGGAAGCTATGTTTGGCTCATTGCCAGTGGTTTTAAGATAACAAATGACCACTGTACATTTCCATGTAGTGGCTTCTTTCATGAAATCCTTAGGGTAGTCTCCTTTGTTGCTACTAGTCCCAAACTCACAAATGTACATAAAGCTGGAGGTTAGATGTCCATTGCAAATACCATTTCAGCGAGGCATCTATTTCTGTCAAAGTGTTTAGATACCCCTTTGAATATGCCAGCTTAGCAATGATTCCACAATTCAGCCTTAAGTACTAGTAAGCCTGGCCTGCACTTGAGCTAATCCACTCTTTTGCTTGCTCTCATGTGTGGCCTGGTTCACAATCTTTCACTGATTCTTATGGTTTTCTCAGGATTTGGAAATGTTTTAATAAAATCTTAACTAACCTTTGTGCATCAGTCTGTTCTTCCTCTCTGAATGCTGCCTGCCCCTGACCATGTACTGTGTGGGCAATGATGATAAATGTATTCAGTGTTTTCTCCACAACCCCTTCCCCATCCATTTACCTGGCCCCTTTCCCATTCTTCCTTCCTCCTTGGCTGCTTCCTACAATCAATCCAGGTCTCGAACAACTCCAGTGTGTTCATCCCAAGGACATGGTACACATGACAACCTCATTAAAATCTGTTCATGGTATGTTACCATTAATGCTACCCAACACTATTATGTTACCATTAATGCTACCCAACACTATTATGTTACCATTAATGCTACCCAACACTATTATGTTACCATTAATGCTACCCAACACTATTATGTTACCATTAATGCTACCCAACACTACTATGTTACCATTAATGCCACCCAACACTACTATGTTACCATTAATGCTACCCAACACTATTATGTTACCATTAATGCTACCCAACACTATTATGTTACCATTAATGCCACCCAACACTACTATGTTACCATTAATGCTACCCAACACTATTATGTTACCATTAATGCTACCCAACACTATTATGTTACCATTAATGCTACCCAACACTACTATGTTACCATTAATGCCACCCAACACTATTATGTTACCATTAATGCTACCCAACACTATTATGTTACCATTAATGCTACCCAACACTATTATGTTACCATTAATGCCACCCAACACTACTATGTTACCATTAATGCCACCCAACACTACTATGTTACCATTAATGCCACCCAACACTACTATGTTACCATTAATGCTACCCAACACTACTATGTTACCATTAATGCCACCCAACACTACTATGTTACCATTAATGCCACCCAACACTACTATGTTACCATTAATGCCACCCAACACTATTATGTTACCATTAATGCCACCCAACACTATTATGTTACCATTAATGCCACCCAACACTATTATGTTACCATTAATGCCACCCAACACTATTATGTTACCATTAATGCCACCCAACACTATTATGTTACCATTAATGCCACCCAACACTATTATGTTACCATTAATGCTACCCAACACTATTATGTTACCATTAATGCTACCCAACACTATTATGTTACCATTAATGCTACCCAACACTACTATGTTACCATTAATGCCACCCAACACTATTATGTTACCATTAATGCCACCCAACACTATTATGTTACCATTAATGCCACCCAACACTATTATGTTACCATTAATGCCACCCAACACTATTATGTTACCATTAATGCCACCCAACACTACTATGTTACCATTAATGCTACCCAACACTACTATGTTACCATTAATGCCACCCAACACTACTATGTTACCATTAATGCCACCCAACACTACTATGTTACCATTAATGCCACCCAACACTACTATGTTACCATTAATGCCACCCAACACTATTATGTTACCATTAATGCCACCCAACACTATTATGTTACCATTAATGCCACCCAACACTATTATGTTACCATTAATGCCACCCAACACTATTATGTTACCATTAATGCCACCCAACACTATTATGTTACCATTAATGCTACCCAACACTACTATGTTACCATTAATGCCACCCAACACTATTATGTTACCATTAATGCCACCCAACACTATTATGTTACCATTAATGCCACCCAACACTATTATGTTACCATTAATGCCACCCAACACTATTATGTTACCATTAATGCTACCCAACACTATTATGTTACCATTAATGCTACCCAACACTATTATGTTACCATTAATGCCACCCAACACTACTATGTTACCATTAATGCCACCCAACACTACTATGTTACCATTAATGCCACCCAACACTACTATGTTACCATTAATGCCACCCAACACTACTATGTTACCATTAATGCCACCCAACATGTTACCATTAATGCCACCCAACACTACTATGTTACCATTAATGCCACCCAACACTATTATGTTACCATTAATGCCACCCAACACTATTATGTTACCATTAATGCTACCCAACACTACTATGTTACCATTAATGCCACCCAACACTACTATGTTACCATTAATGCCACCCAACACTACTATGTTACCATTAATGCCACCCAACACTACTATGTTACCATTAATGCCACCCAACACTACTATGTTACCATTAATGCCACCCAACACTACTATGTTACCATTAATGCCACCCAACACTACTATGTTACCATTAATGCCACCCAACACTACTATGTTACCATTAATGCCACCCAACACTACTATGTTACCATTAATGCTACCCAACACTATTATGACCATTAATGCTACCCAACACTATTATGACCATTAATGCTACCCAACACTATTATGTTACCATTAATGCTACCCAACACTATTATGACCATTAATGCTACCCAACACTATTATGACCATTAATGCTACCCAACACTATTATGACCATTAATGCTACCCAACACTATTATGACCATTGTGCCTAGGAGTTAACTCAAAGCTTTTTCACTTGTCTTCCTTGCTAAAGTTTCGGAACAGATAGGCATTTGTACATCAGCTCCCCAGGTTGATTACCAGTTAGACCACCATTTGTTGCATAACTATTAGTTTCTCATCAGGGTGTTCTATGAAGTTCATGTAAATGTGTGTTCATTACCACATTATAACATTATTTTTCAATTACAAAAAGCTCACCTCTTCCCTGTCAAAGAAGCACAAATAGAGTAGCATTGGAGAATGAACACTCTGATGTGTTGAAGAAGGAAATCTTTTAGCTGTTTCACTGAGTTACTTTACTTGCAAATCAACATGGATATCAGTAGTATCAACATAGAATAGTGGTCAGATAAGCGGGTCCCAAAAAATGAATGCAGGCAGATGATGAGAACAAGTAGTGGCTTAACGGCAAAGTTGTAACCCCTTTCTCTTTGTTCAGCATGCACTACCCTGCGGTAGCAGAGAGCCCTGTGATCGAGTATGCTCCGAGTTTAACACTGCTTTCAAAAAAGCTCTTGCAAAAAAGATCACCATTCATGAATTGACAGATGGTAAGTTTAACTTAATATGTGCTATGTGCTAAAGTTAAAAAAGTGTGAGTGCTCACATGATGCCAGCTACTATTTTGACTCTGCCACAGCATTTGTTAGTGAGTGCTAATGCCGAGAAGTTGTCCACAGCGACTATATAGAGCCAAACATTTGAACTAACGTTCATGACAGCCTCAGTCATGCAGGATTTACTGTGAACAAACTGAGTACATACATTTTTGCTCATGTGATGCTAACCTGAGTTATTTTTTGACCATGAGCATTGAGCCTTGCATGCACAAAGGTATACTACTGGTAATACTACAGATGCTACACTGCTGATAGATTGAGCATGTCCACTTATAGAACTTAATGTAGGGGTGAATTTAACCAAGTCAAGAAAAGGGTGGGCCTGGAGAGAAGGAAGTCAAGAAGCATCTTACTTTCTACATGTTTCCTTCTGATGGCAGAAAAATATACTACGGGTAGAATGGCTCTTGTGACACCTCACTGTGTTTCACTGCAACTGATCAATGAAGTAGCCTATGATGTCTGTCCATGGAGTCTCTTGGTGGGGGGAGGGGGGGGGGGGGATAGTCACATGCCCTGACTCTGTTCGGAAAAATTGAGAAGAGGTCTGGCAACATGCTTACATTGCCGCCGTGTCCGCGCAGAGTGTACAGTGCGTGCCAAATCAAATGTTTGACAATAGATCTAAGCTTTGATAAAGTTCTGATGTTAATGTTGTGAGCATATACTCTGGCCTATCAGGTCATTCTGTCCCCTCGACAGCGGGCAATTATTTGACACACGTAGCCTTGACAGCTTGCTTTACAGTTATTGTCTGGGTACAAGGTTACACAATGGACTATACTGGAGCTATACAGAGGCATAAGTGAGGTGGATTAAAGTAAGAAAGAAAGGATCTGGGGTCAAGACTGCTTGTCTGTATCTGGGGTAGACTACTACATGCTTGGACAGTCGTATCTAATCACTGGACTTGATTGTGGACTGGATTGCTGGACTGAATGATGTACTGGATTACTGGATTAACATTTGAACTGAATTTGTTCATATCTCCTGACCTCTACAGGGGCATAGCTAGCAATGAGGCAGAGGAGGCAGTTACCTCCTCACTTTTCTGTGTAAGGACGCGCGCGCACGCATTGGCGATGTCTTATGAATATCTAAGCGCATGCGTAAAGTAAATTACATCACTATGACAGAACTCACCCGCACTACAAATAAAGACCTGGCTGGGAAAAGACCAGCAGAGGAAAGGTAACTTAGATATTTTTTGCGCATTTACGTACTTTTGACGTTGGTTAATTAGTAATTAGTAAGTTATGAATAATTAATTACCAAAATTTTCGCCGCGCGCTTTGCACGCGGTAACTGCCTCCTCGATCAATAAATCCTAGCTACGCCCTTGCTCGCGCCTAAGGGTCAACAGGTTACATGTTTGTGCTAGCAAGTACATTGCCAGCTGTAACGCATCATGTTGCCCTACTTTAAAAGGAGGTTTCTTAGGTGTGTTGTGCACAACATTCACAATACAAACACATGATGCAATAGTGAAGTTTCCATTGTTTTTGAAGTGGCTGCAATTGTCTAAGAGTGGTGAGGCCATGCCCAAATTATGCATAAATAAGGAAATCAAGACTTGCCCCCTCCCCCTCCCCCCCCCCCCCCCCCCCCCCCCCCCCCCCCCCCCCCCCCCACACACACACACACACACCTTTCCAGGGAAACTTTCAGTTTCACCTGTGTTAATAAAGCCTTGATACATATCCATATGAAAGCCAATTAAATGTGAAGTTGTGGTCCTCATGGATGGAGTGGCTTGGTAAGCCTTTTAACGCTACTGTCACTGCATGGTCTATTTCTCAAACATTTCTAACAGACTATGTGGCACCTGGTATCATTTGCTTATTCAACTGTCCCTTGTGCGATTTGGACAAACTAATGCTGCTCAGTTTTCTGTTCAACAATTCCACAATCCAGTTCAGTGATTAGATACGACCTGCTTGGACAATGGATTTACCTAACAACTAATAAACTGTTTCAAGTTACAGGGCTGTATAATGTATATAGATATATATACCGTAGTGTCCCGTTAATACGCCCCCCCATTTTGTACACTACATCCCGCCTAAAGTGGGGGGGGGGGGCTTATATTTGAGGATGCAATTAGTCTCGACTATAAGCCCCCCCCCCAAAAGATTTTACGCAAGTGCTATGTACGCAATTAGGACACTTCCAACTAACTATGGCGACGACTTTCAGGATCGAGAGTACTGTTCGCGGACATCACGTTTACAAAGCTGCGTGGTCTCCCTACATCGGAGAAGAGCTGCCAGTTCAACGCGAGGTCAATAACATTCACGACGACTTCGCTGTAGCTGTCCTCAAGAACGGCAACACTGTCGGTCATGTACCACGGGAAATTTCCAGAGTCTGCTGGTATTTCTTGTACAAGAGTGGCAGCGAGATGACTTGCATCGTCAATGGTGACAAAAGACGTTCTGAAGTTGATGGGAAAGGACTCGTGGTTCCGTGCGTGTACATCTTCAGAGGGAAACAAAAACACCAGACTGATAAACCTGTTTGCTAAACTAGCAGCTTAAAACTTGGAACATCTAACCGGCTTTTCTAAAAGCCACAAAACTTACAAAAGATTCACCGACTACTATAGTCTTACTGAACGCACTTGCAACGTATAGTAAGCACGTGTAGTTTTGATGTTCCAGAAGACGCTCACCGGGGGGCGTTATAACGAGTCAAACTACCCTGTGCAGGAACTTTGGCGGAAAAGAGGGGGGGGGCGTATTTTCGAAGGGGGCGTATTAGCGGGACACTACGGTAGTTGGAGTTAATTGAAATAGTGCTTACTTCTCATTGTAACTGAGAAATTATATGTTAAAAGACATCCCCCAGAAGGTATCAAAACAAAAATGATAAAAATGAAGTGAGATGTAGGGATGGCCGGCCAAAAAGTACCCAAACAAGAAAGGGAGAATATAAAAAGTGAATGTAAATATACCAGGAGACAAAACTTTTGTTCATAACTCAGGTTAGCAGTGGTGAAAGATCACATAGCTATGCCCAGGTTTTGCAAATACAACAGATAGCTTGGCCATTGTGAAATCTTGCGTGACTGCAGGTCCCTTTTGTTTTTCGCCTGGTGCACTCACCATGGATTAGTTTTCTGCCTTAGTGCTTGCACTGTAGATACTTCAATGATAACTGCTTCCAGTTGCATGGTCAAACTTGAGTAGGTCACGTTAGGCTGGGAGAGAAAGGCTGAAAGGCTAGACATATACAAACACTTGTATACATAGCTTTTCTCACATTACTATACATTCATTCATTCATTCATTCATTTATTCATTACTATAAAAAATTTTCTTGCCGCTTGGAGTGTAATGTTTTGCTATATGCGAGCTAGCTTGGCCTCATGAGCCACAGCTGCTCACTGAACACATTATTTTGTACAAAAGGAAGTCTATGATTATAGGCCTGAAACCTTTTCTTGTGCATTATGCTCTTCAACTGTCACTCTTTGTTTCCACTAAGAAAGAGTGTTTGTTAAAAAAAGGAGTAAAAACCTTCTCTAAAGGCTGACAGATCAAAAAATTAGTTTATGGACTTTAGGAATGTCACTTTTGTAAAATCACAACTGGCATTTGTGGTGGCACAAGTAGCCATGCATAGATAGTTCCACTGTTCAATTGTCTACTATTGGGCAGCTTTGCCCAACTATGCCAGCATATGATTTATTATGCTCAACTGTCCCTATTATACTCAAAATTATGCCAGCATGTATATTGTACACAGTCTTACTTTCTATAGTGATACTGACTTCTGTAGCAAGTTTGTGTCTGTTTCTTATACAGTGGAACCCTACTTACGGACATACCTCAACAGTGGATACCCATGATATAATGGACAATTCTGAAAGTCCCAACTGTCCTTCCATTCACTTCAATACTTAAGCAACCCCTGAATAGTGGACACCCCGCTACTTCTATAAGGAACAATTTTCACTCTTCCAATTGTACGCAAACAATACTCAATGACTCAAATTGAGTGGAGACTCGTCGACCTTTTCAGCAAGATTGCCCACCATCGCTGCTGGAGTTAACAACTTGACATTAGATTGCGCTGTTACTCACAGTACTAGCCTCTGGTTAGCCTTCCCCACCATACAGCAAGGGAACTGGAAGCTCCTGAGTTATAGGGACACCTCGCAATAAGGGACAAAAGGCTGGTTCCCAATGGTGTACACTATAGAGGGGTTCCACTGTATAACCTGGATACACTGATGATCATTACTAGTGTAATTCCTTCTAGTAATCCTTAATGCTCATGCAGTGTAACAGGATCACAGCTAACTCTTACATATAATTGTATTCTCCAGCCCTAATAGAGGTAGACGGTGAGGAACTCAGTTTCACAGGCACCTTTGTTGACAAAGAAATCACACTGCACGATGCTATCATGATGGATGATCCCAGGACAGAGGAGCTGCTGGACAACACCCACCACCAGTGGCAGCTGGCTCAGAGTAAGTGGAAGTCTACTGATGATGACCATTACGTTACACATTTATAAATTCTACACATAAGTCAAACATGTACATGCATGCTGCACCACATACGCATATGTGCTGATAGTAAATGTCTAAAGAGGTAACTTTGACCTTCAGCTAGCCTTGTTATATTCAGTGTGGAAATTCTTCATCCCACATGTGAACATGACTCGAGTCACACTAGCATGCAACAACCACTCGGTGGGCTAGATTGTGACATTAAAATTAAAGTAGTAAACTGTACTGTTGCACTTCTAGTGTAGTAGATGCTTTAGTTTTAAGGTAGGACAACGTTGGATTGAGTTGTCTGGCAAAACACACACACACACACACGCACGCATGCACGCATGCATGCACACACGCATGCACACACGCGCGCGCACACACACACACACACACACACACACACACACAAACACAGCTGTTCCAGAGTCACTCCTGCTCTCTCGCACAGCCCTGGGGGAGGACCTGGCTGACTTGGTGGAGGTTGAACTCTCTTTCTCCTCTGAGTTCTCCAATGTACTCCTGGTATCCATCAACGTGAGGCTCTTGGAAGAGAACTGCACCTGCACTGCCATTGACTTTGACAAAAAGCTCCTTGTAAGTCCAGTTGTAGTGAGTTTGAACACTGGATCTTATATGTTCTTGCACTTTACTATGTGACAGAATGTACACACTACTTAGCTGTGTATGCCGAATACTACTTACTAAGGCTTAGCCTTGTTGGGTGAGGTTTGCTGGTTGTTCATGCAGGCAGTAAAGTGCCACCAATCAAATGTTACAGAAACATATATACAACAGCATTTCAAAAGTAGACACAGGTTTCCATGTTACCTAGCTTAGACAGTATATAGCTAGGGCTCCTGCAACGGAAAAATCGAAGGTGCACCAATTTCAAATCTGTTTTGCTATAACTACGTATCTTTCTGAGATACATAAAATCCGGACTATAATAGTTCATGCCACAAAGCTACTTTTAGCAAATTCATCTTGAACTTGAATGGGTTAAGTGTCAAAAATTGGACGATATTCAGTTTAAGTGTTTTTGAAGCCTCATTATGAAACTAATGGTACTATATATCTTGTACAAAAATGCTTGGACCACCCAAGTTCATAGCCGTCAAGAGACTGAATTAGCTGTTATTTTACCATAGGAGAATAATTGATAGTCTGAAGTGACTTTTGACAAGCAAATTTAGCAAACACCAATGCAATTGATTAGTTACCATAGATAGAGTATAAAATAGGTGGACCACTTGCGTAGATATCGGTTAAAGGTATGTTCATATATAACCCCCCTACAAGAGCATATTTTGGCACATAACCTTCGGTTCACTATACATATTTTCGAAAGAACGAAGGTACTAGAAACTATTGTAACTATAGTATACAAACAAGGTCACTTGGTTCTTGGATTTCAGCATACATGAGTCAAGCTTATTCAATCGTTGATTTTTCCTCGGGTCCCCTAATATAGCCTTTATAGGGCACACCACAACATGCAGTGTTTGTCATTTTCTAGGCATGAGGAATGGGTGTAAATGAAGAAGTTCCTGTTTTCTGTACAGTGATTGAGCTTTGTTTGGTCACCACTCAGGATGAACAAGGTGTATCTGGGGAGCTCTTGGGCTGGTCTCCTGTGCTTAGGATCACCAATATCCAAGGACTACAGGTTTATAATTTTTCAAACTTATTCACTTAGGTTATTGGGGCAAGCTTGAACAACAGGTCAGCGATATCCTGCCAGTTTGTTTGCCAAATGTATATTGCTATAAATAACGGAAACATTTGCTCATAAGTACTTCACAACACAAAGACCCTGAATCATTGGGTAGGTATATGGCCTGTAGGCAGGGGGGGTTCGAGGGGGTTTGCCACTGTCCAAACGAGTCTGGTTGCAGCTACAGTATGTGAGTTCGTTCATGCAAGACCAGCATGGAACACACACGTAAGCTGTTTATGCGGCTGCAAGAAAAGGGAAAAAAAGGAAAGGACCCGTGTAAATACATGCGTAAATAAATCGCTAGTTCAGGCGCTCGAGAGTTGTCCTTCTAGTGATGTCACCCCACCTGCTGTTCTGCCAACCTTAGTACCTTCTCTCGTGAAAATTTGAAGTCAGCTGGCTTAGTAAATGCATACATGGACAGCCAAAAATTGGATGCAATACTCTGCGAGCCATGTAACTACTACGGCTCTGCTTCTGTATGGCCTCAGAAGCAATCTCAGAGCATCTAATTTCTAAAAATTTCCTGGGGGAGCATGCCCCTACACCCCCCTAGTCTTGCATGCTTATGCAAATCAGACATCCATGTAACCCCCCTTCTAAAAACCCTGGCTGGCCGGAGCAGAGCGGCAATGACAATTGGAGTCCCAGAAGCATTACAATAAGGAGTATCAATCAAGATGGGAACAAACAGGCAGGAACAATGTCAACAGCTTAAGTGAGAGGGTGGGTACATGAAGGATGCTTTACACTCAGATATGCTACCTCAGTGCTTAAATACCATTGACAAGAAGATAGTCATTTTAAGATATTGGCCTATACAGAAGAACACAACAGACTCTGTTTTTGTTTGTTTGCTTGTTTGTTTATTGTTGTCTTTGAGCACTGAAAAGATGTGCATGTGCGTCCCTAGCAGTGAAGCAACTTGACAAGTCAAGTAACCTCCTGCATGTAGCCTCGTTCCCAGGCCATCGCCCAACTTCCCGTCGCTTGCAGTACCACATACATGGGAACGAGGCTATCCTGCATGCACATGCATCATTCCCACTACGATTTCTAGTGGCATGTGTTGTTCTCTGTAGATCTTCAGTTATGCCAGTTATGCCATGTGGTAAGGTTCCAGCAGGGCTGTTAATGAGATTCATAACATTCCCAACAGTATTATGATATGATATCAGGTTCCAGTTTGGTTGATTTCCTGATTCACAGAAAGAGCAATTGCAGACAGCATGTTATGCAGATTTCTGCAAGTTTGCAAAATCAAGTTCTCCCTGCAACTGTGATTCTCTGACATCACAGCTGTAACAACCCCGCCCCCAATATGCTCTACATACACTGTTAATTCTTCATACACTAAGCTTCAGATGGTTTGAAAGCACTAGTCTCATGCCCAGCTCACATGTGCCTACTGAAGTTTGGGCATGAGACCACTATGAAAGTACTCGATTGCACTCTAAACATATTGGGGGCAGGGCTGTTACAGCTATGATGTCAGAATGACATCACAGATTTGTAAACTTGCAGAATCTGCAAAACAGCTGTCTGCAATTGGTCTTCTGTGAAAAATTAAACTGGAACCTTACCACATGGCATATCTGAAGTTTCCATTTCAACAAAACTGGAAATTCAACAAAACTGGAAACGCCTTACCACATGGTATCTCTAGATTTGCTGTTTTGCAAAAACAGGAAATCAGCAAAACTGGAAACGCCTTACCACATGGCATCTCTGGAGTTGCTGTTCTTGCGGACCAGCATATTGCTAAAAACTGGTTGATTCATGCCCAATTCTATAGTTTCAAAGATTCCACAGAGAATAAACAATCTAAAAGCCTTCAGTTCAGTAAAGTTAGAAATTCAACAAAACACAAATGGTTTACTACAATGTCCAGGATTTCTAGTACAATTTTCCAGAAGGTTAGAACAGCCGCTTTTGTACACTCATTTTCATGCAGTGTGTGCCTGCTTAAATGAGGTGCTAATGAAATGAATCTGTAGCATTACTACGATGTATGTGCATGCTTAGCAGTAATTTTAAACTCACACACTAATCCAACTGACCGAGGTCACCCAGGCTTGTTCCAATTATTATAGCTATGTAACAGTAGCTCAGGTGGGAGCAACCATGCACCTGTACTGTAAATAATTCATACTGTTTACATGGTGAGAATCTGGCTTGTATGATGGAGATGTACATCACATTATTTTTATTTCTGCAGTCCAATTTGAAGCTAAAGCTGAAATTTGTGTTGGAAGGTAGCAGAGACAGTACAGTTGGATATGTGGATTTAGAATTAGATGATGTGCAATGTTGTTGGATCTCTCAAATTTTGTAGTCTTTTTAGTCATTGGTTAATATTTAGTTTAGTTTCATTGATTAATATTTAGTTTAGTTTCATTGGTTCGTATTTAGTTTAGTTTCATTGGTTCGTATTTAGTTTAGTTTCATTGGTTCGTATTTAGTTTAGTTTCATTGATTAATATTTAGTTTAGTTTCATTGATTATTATTGCACGGGGGAAAGCTAGAGTTTGAATTGGTGCTACAACACTGGGGGCATCACAGCTGTGAGGTAGAATGTGGCAAAACTTTGATACACTCAAACACTGTCAAAGTTTCAGTGATGCCCAAGCCAGGAATGAACATGGTAGGTATCCAATCCATTCCAATTGTATACTTCAATCAGTGGAGCTAGCTATGTATGTACCTGGAATGAATGTAGCCTCGTACAGAGCCTGGGTACGAGGCTAGAATGAATGTGCAAGCTACATGTATTAGGTGCTTTGACCTCTTTCCCACAGTCATCCATATCACAAATTACCTACGGTCACAGGTGGTAGTACCAGGGAAGGAGTTTAGCCTCACTTGCAGGGCTGTATCTACAAGACAGGATGCACCTTTACAGTACCAGTGGAAACACTAGCCTCGGTCCCAGGCCTCCCCCGTTTTACCTTCCGTTTGCGTTCACAATAATACAAACTCGCTTTCAAGTTCAGTACGTAATACTACGTGAATGTCGGCCCCTCCCCCCTACGTCCACTCGCGTGATGAATGCTCCCAGGCCTTCCCCGTTTTTCGCCGGTCTTCCGCTCCCGTGTATTATTGTGAACACAAACGAAAGGTAAAGTGGGGGAGGCCTGGGACAGAGGCTATGGAAACACACTGATTGGTTCAACAAAGGAGGACCTTGTGAGGTGTGACCTACTAGCTACATGAACACATTGGAATTGCTGTTTTATGCTCTGTTCAATAAGCCACTAAGCCCAATGTTACCATTTCACCTATTCAACCAAAAACATGTTTGTTTAACCCTTTAACTACCAATGTTTGCTTAATCCAAGATTGTATCTTAAGCATAACAAGCTACTACAACTAGCTATATCACCAAATAGGCAATTGTCCTCTCTATGTATATGCAGAGTGCAGTGAAGCATAGCGTGGCCTGGTAATCGTGACATAAGCAGCCCTACATAGCACATGTAATGTCAAACACATATCACGTTTTTGGCCCCCAGGGACCCCCGCAAGTTACAGGCACACGCAGTGGCATAGACAGGATACAGCAGACGGGCACAGTAGGGCACAGAAATATCTAGGGGGGTCTGGGGGCATGCCCCCCAGGAAATATTGGAATTTTAGAGCCTCTGAGGTTGGTATTTTTCGGCTATCTCTTGAATGAAGAGCTATCTATACAATGTACCCTGGCCCAGAGATGCCGTGTAAGGATGCTAGTTATGGATGACCGTAGCCCAGTTTGGAGATGGTGCCGTGCATAGGGAATTTCCGAAAAAATTCTCGCATCTTCACAGTATCTGCCACTGCATGGCTACATTTCAGCAGTGTCAACTCCTTGTTCGGTCCCCTCTGGATCGCGAACTAGCTGCACGAGGTGTTTTTTGGCATCCTCCCCAGACTAAATTTTTCACGAGACAAGTGTAGTAGACCTAGTTTCGTGCTAACCTCGTTCCCAGGCCATTCCCGCCTCCATATACTGCGATCAAAAACTGGAGGCGGGAACGGCCTGGGAACGAGGCTAATCTCGTGCCCAGCTCTTTGTCGGTTGCACCTGTGCACTGGCACCTGCGTGCAGTGTAGTAGCTCATCTCTTTTTGCTCAGATGTCTCTGCTGATCTCTACCAGTCATGTATGACTGATGGGACATCTCCTGTTAAAAAATAACATTTATCTATCTATCTAACTATCTATCTATCTATCTATCTATCTATCTATCTATCTATCTATCTATCTATCTATCTAACTATCTAACTATCTATCTATCTATCTATCTATCTATCTATCTATCTATCTATCTATCTATCTATCTATCTATCTACACTTGCGTTCATACTGGCTGGTACTGTACAGTAATGCCATTTAGACAGTACTGCTGAACGAGTGAGCTCGGCGTGAGCTCTTCCAGCCTGATCTACAGGTAGATTATTGCGGTCTGTCTGCCCGTACTTCCTCACTCAGCAGTTCTGGACTGACTGAGGCTAAGCAGTAGCTCTTCCATGTGCACCTACCTTAGTTGTGGGATGAGAAACCTGCAGGCGATGTTGATCTCACCCTGAAAGACTGCACAGACTCAACCGTTCAGTCATACAGACTTCATACACTCCTGAAAAGTCTCAGACATTCTTATAAAAAATCAGCTCCCTCAGATGGAAGATACACTAGATATTAATTAATCCACAATTTATAGCAAACAGACAAGTTTTTTTTTTCCCAGGAGTGGAAAGTTGGTAGTGTTTGTTCCACATGCCACGGGTTCTTCTCCAGCCTCAATCACTGCTATCAGCAGGCTCTATACGAGCTTGCTGAGACTCTGCACCCCCCAGAGCAGGTCCGCACTTCACAGTGGTATAACCCAAAATCCTCATCTGCAACATTGTTTGTAAGAGTTCACTTATAATATGATTATGAACATCAGGTCTGGAAAGTGTTCAATGTTAGTACATGAAAGAACTCCACCCATTCACGTATGCCCAGTTTGCAAGTTTAGACTCCATGCAGAGACTAAGTCCTAAAAAGGTTGAAAAATACTCAAATTAGCTAGTGCCATATATCTAATTATTCATAAACGAATGCCTGCTAATTAAAGTCAAAGTCTAGTCCACAGCCTTTCATCTTCTCAGCATAGATTGCATCAAACTCAGCATTTTGCTCTGGTGTGAAGTGGTTTCTCCAATCACCAACAATTCCCTTGCGCAAAAATTGTTGTTCCCCTGGCTTGAATAGTGATGGTATAAGTTCACCTATATTAGGATTGGTGGTAGGGTTGTCTTTCATGCTCTGAAATGTTGATTTCTTCACAACTGTGTCAATAACTTCTTCCTTCAGATTAAACCCGATGAATTTAGCGATTTTCTTCACCACTCCACGATGATCTTTCTTCATGTCCTCGTACTTCAGGAAAAGAATGTTCTCTGCATCTCTGTGCTTCCACCACTCCAGCACATGGTCAAACCAGTCACCAAATATCACACTCCCGCTTTTGTACAACTGATAGAATTCATCCCATGTTCCAGAGTATTTCAAGGGGTTTAACATTCGCATATGATAGTAGTATGACACAGCCACGTCTTTGGGGTTCCTGGCAATATAGATGTACTTTGCTGGGCTGGTATGAGGCAGTTCACCCTCCATCATACTATAGGGGCTGTGGCTTTGGAAGAATCGAGGAGATGGCATTTCATTAAGATCTTTGATTGGAATTTCAACTGGATATGAGCTGGCAATCCATGGGACAGCCTGTACGAGAGGTTTGGGATCATCCTCTCCATTGTTCCGGATCAGGTTGACAATGTTCTGCACCCATGTTGTTCCTAAGAGTACAGAATCACCAGTAGTATCACACCTTCCCATTTAGTAGCGCCTACATTCAACACTGAAGTTAAGTAATTAAATACCAAGATGCAAAAACCTTTTGATGGTATGGCTTCACATGGAGCATACAAACTGTTATTACAAAGAAGGTAAAGAGATCTTAATATAGGTTTTCGGTATAGACCAAACTAACATACAAGGATTTTAGCTATGTGCATAACAGTAGTATTACTTAGCTACCTGACTTGGAATACGTAGTGACAAAGACATCATCTGAGCGTAGTTGAAAAGTCTTCAAGTCATCCATTCGCTTCTGGCTGATAATCGGAGGGAAGATCATCCCATTTACAATGTTGTGGACGTAGGGCAGATCATCTCGTGTTGTAAGTTGCGATTGAAGGATTTCCATTATCATGGACAAGTCACTAAGCACCTGAAGACAAGCAGTAACACAACACATCATCTGTCATCTTATAGTGAATGGCTACAAATTTACAATGCAAGCATTAGCAATGGAACATGTGGAAAGGCTAGAACAAAGTATACTTAACAGCCTGGAAACAAGGCCACATGGAAGGTAAAAGAGTGGCCAGCCTCAGTATCATCCAGACAAAACACACTACCTACCTGGTGAACCAGTTACATCCAGGTAGTAAGTTGCTTTGCATGCATGTGATTGGCCACTACTTGTGAGTATGTAATTCATTTACTAAACAGTTGTGACCAGCAAGATCAAGCTAGATAGATCTAGTCTCAAAATCGCGGCCATCATTTATACTCACGCTACTCTATGCTAGTGTTGGAAACACTTTAAAAACTGACTAAAGCATTTGTGGCACTATTAAAATCAAAGACACAGGTATATATATCTCCAAGTGCAGTTCCCCCATACCCGAAATGATGGTCTGTGGATGCAAGTGCACACTGTCATCATCAATACATTTTAGCCTTGTTCTCAGGCAGTTGATAAATTGTTCAAGCAAGCACCTGGGACTGAGGCCAGTAGCAGCGTTCCTCTCAAAGACATGTGTACGCTGCACACAGACAGCTGGTGTATGCTACCTCCTTACTCTCCTCCTCATAGTGAACGTTGGGTCCTCTCGCTACAATCTACAATTTGTCAACAGTAGCAGAACCAATGCACTACTACTCTTGGCAGTCAGCCAGATTTTCAGTCATTTTATGCGCTCTTGATGCACCTATCAATGCTATGCCCACTAACACCCGTACAAGCAGACAGCGGGCATTGTAGGGGCTTTGACCAAAAGAGGCTGCCCCTATAGTCAGGCCATTTGATTACTTCTGAAGACATCTTAATTACAGCAATGGTCTCTGTTTACTGCATAGTTAACTTAGGCTATCTGTATCACCCCCACTTTCTGCAAGGGGATTTGGTATGCCCTGTATACTTGGCCAATTGATATTTTAATTAGTCAAATAGGTTTATTCCCACTTCGTCAATTCCCACTTTGTCAATTCCCATTTGGTCAATGTTGACAAAGTGGGAATTGACAAAGTAGGAATTGACGAAGTGGGAAGTTGACGAAGTGGGAAGATTTCCCATTTTATATACTTCAAACCACTGTTATAGATCAGTGAATATTTTAGCGCATCAGTCAAATCTACTGTCAGGAGATGACAAAACTGCATGGTGGCCCTGGACGTGATGAAACAGCTGTCAATTTGTCTTCATTCCAAAACCTTAAGTCATCGCAAAATGATCAAAACCGCCTTGTTCCCTTTGCAACAGTTGGCAATTTAGAGAAGTTCGAATTCTGCGAAGCTGAAACCATCTATATGGATAGAACTTTCAAGGCCAGTTGTTCTATCAGCTCTTCACGGTGCATGCTGTGTATAATGGTCAGCACATCCGTCACACAGTCAACCACATCCCAACGTCTAGACAGCATAAAATATACTTTATCAATTCCCACTTCGTCAACTTCCCACTTCGTCAATTCCCACTTTGTCAATTCCCACTTTGTCAACATTGACCAAATGGGAATTGACCAAATGGGAATTGACGAAGTGGGAAGTTGACCAAATGGGAATTGACGAAGTGGGAATTGACAAAGTGGGAATTGACGAAGTGGGAAGATACCGTCAAATCCAGGCCAGACTCTCACGTGAGAGACGTGAGAGTCTGGCAAGCGAGACTACCACTATAGCCAGTACAGAAGGGCATAACATTGATAGGTGCATTAGGGCTCCATATATTTAGCTAGTAAAGAACACAAAGAAGAACTAAGGAGACAGGTGTAAGTTACTCTGTTAAAGGCCCTAGACAATGCTAGGCTTTGTTCGCGCCCTGAGACCCGGCCTTTGGGCGAGGCTAGTGGTTGACTGAAACACACTTCTAAACGTGACAATAGTAAAAACTCAACATGGACCCACAAACACGACAAATTATCTACACAAAGAAAGGTTTATCATATCCACACCTACAAGTGAGACTGCAATAGAGAGAGATTGCTCCGAGCTTTCGCATGCAATTGACGTCATCACTCACATAACCAAACGTGAAACGGATGGTGGACGGAAATTCGGATACTATGCCGCCATTTTGAGTGGCAAAAATGACCGCGGTCTACTGAGCTTAAGTACAACAGAGCACTTTGCGAGCTCCTTTCTCACCAGTGCAGGAAGTGATTTTACATTTACATCCAGAATGCACAAGGTCTCAACAGGACCTAACGCTCACTGAAGCGAATAAGCTTACCTGCATGCCTCGTTGACGCAGTGAGCTCGCAAAGTGCTTCGCTGTACTTAAGCGCCATAGACCGCGAATGGCGGCGTAGTATCCGGATTTCCGTCCACTGTCCGTTTTACGTTTGGTTACGTGAGGTATTGCTATTAGACGTGGAACGGAAAGTGGACGGATATACGGAAACTAACGCCCTGCCAGCTCGCGCGCGCCTCCTTGAAAGTGGGTTACCTCTGAAGTGTATCGATTTTTGTGCAGAGCACTTGGTAACTGACATGCTCCAGCTGAGTCAATCTTACAGTGCTCTAGGTGAAGAGTTTTAGTTGTTGCCAGTAGTGAAGCCAGGTGTGGTGTTCTGGAGAGAAAAATTAGAGTTATACATATGCAACTCCTCGAGCATGTTGTTACAATGGAGTCCAGCAACAATCAGCTCAACACCTTCTGGAGGGAGGTCATTAAAACCAATGTCAAGTTCTTTTAGGTTCATGGATGATGCTTGGCAGTCCTCCACACCAATATCTGTCTTGCCTAATAAGAGCTTCTCAAGTGAGTTATGAGCTGTCAGTGATGTCATTAGTGGAACAATCCCTTCCTGGCCAATGTTGTGATTTTTGGACAAAGCGAGTCTCTTCAACTGAGGCAAATCTGGGATAAGAGTGGCGAGAGCTGCGCAGGATCTCGAGTCTAACACAAAGACTAGCTAAGTGTTTCCAGTTTGCTAATCAGTTGTTTTGGAAAACTCGACAGATGTGTCAAAATTGCTTTGTATGTGATATCATTTTTACTCAAGTCTATCTCAGAGAAATCTTCCATCACAGTGTGTTTCTTCCTCTACTGCACCTTTTAGCAACATTTCTACTCCCTCATCTCCAATGCCACAGCTAACTCTAATCTTCCAGGTAGCTACAGTTGCTGTGAGACATGCAGTATCCCAACACGAAGCAGTCAAAAGGAGTCACTACAAAATCACATCCTGGTCTACTGAGTCCATAGAGCTGAATGTTAGATGATCCTAGCACTTTTGCATTGACGTCATTGTCCTGTGCTTCAAACAACCAGTTCAGAGAATTGAAGGTGACCTCACCTACAAACACTGTGAGAGCCATTGCCATGGTACCTTTCTGTACAAAATGTGCTTAGAATCTCATTCGAATATCCCTTGAACTTATTTATTCCACATAAAAACCTCAGCACCATATGAAAGTGGTGGTGGTGGCATTTGCCATAGAACTGCATGTACCACTGTCTCTTTAGTTCTGCTTTGTATTTTTCAATCTGTTTCTTCACTGGCTGTTGTGAAGTGTGAAATGCAGCCGGATAGTCTTGCACAGTTAGGTGCAAGAAGTTGTAGGAAACTGTTGCCCCTTCATCTACATACAACTCCGCGGCACACTGCATCAGACCAAGGGTTTCAAAGTCTTCCGGGAGGTTGGAGAAAATCACCTGCTGCTCCTGAAGGATTCTTTCGTATGCAATTCTGCCCAGTTTGCACAGTTGATGGTAGACAGTTTGCATGGGGCAAGTCATTGAAACTATATTCGTACTCTCCACCTATATTCATTTCACTGTACACTGCATGGGTGATCTAACAGGTGACACAGGAGAAGACTGTGAACTGGGAAGGAATATAAGTCTGTCATGGTCTTGGGAACAAGGGTCTCTTCTTTTCTGCTGTTCCAATAGACTTCAACCACAATGGCAGAATTGAGAGGGATAAACATTAAGCTACTGATCTGGGGGTAACATGAGATGTATATTTACAAGCTTACCAGAAGAAAGGGGTCATTGTGAATGTTGCTCTTTAAATAGGACTGGATGTCTTTTTCAGTGAAACCCAGGATCTCGATATGCTGGGAGATATATGTCTTTTACATTCCCTATGGAGGAATTCCCTTGCCCAGGGGCGGCTAGTGACAAGGACTGTGGCCTTTTGTAGCTTACTGCCTGGGATGACATCCAAGAAAATTGAGTGCACAGATTCTCTGGGAGTTCATCATATCCCTCAAAAAGAAGAAACACCCCGTTTCCTCCTGTGTTTTGGATCTCCTCAACTGATGCTTGCTGAAATGAATGGTGGTGGTATTGGAAGAGGTCAGAGATGCCATTTGCACCTCGCACGCTCTTGTCTTGGAGCCTCAGGAGGACAACCAGCTTGTACTGCTGAAGTAACTTTCCCTTCCCCCACTTGTGGCACAGTTTCCAGGCAAAGGTATATAGTCTTTGCCACCCATGGTGCTCCCTCAACAAGGATGCATTTTGGCTGTGACCCATCTTGCAGCTGTGCAATTTGGCTAATGCTTGTGGCTCGCTTCAACTTCTTGATATCGTTCCCATGGATTGTGGCTCTTGTGAACTGATCTACTTCTGACTTTGTGATGTCATCCTTTTCAATGAGGGCAAAGTTGATGTATTTCTTGGACTTTGCTTGTAGCCATCTGTCATAAATTGGTAATTTCTCTCGTGTGTAGACAGATTTGAGGTTGGAGGCATATTGCAGCAAAGGAGAAGTGTTGGGTATCAAATGTTTGCACAGTGTGTTCCAAGGAATACTGAGATTGCAAGATGTCTGTTCTAGCTTCTAGGTTGTTTAGCTGGCGGGGGGAGCAGACAGGAGCTATGTAGTCCCTACGGACTTGTAGGCATGTGTAGTTTTGATGGGATGAACAGGTGTGACTCAGGCTGGAGCAGTAGGTGCTGTGGGTGTGACTGTTGCTGCTTAGTTGTCATTTTACGTACTTAGACGTGAAAGTATAACAAACATGATAAGTAGCTATAGGTTCTGTTCGCATAATTATTAATCAACACTTGGTTTCTATACAGCTACCATGCAGTCTTGTTCCAGACTTACATAATTATAGGCTAGCTGGATACCGATATACAGAGTATACTTACTCCAGTCCAAGCTACCTCAAGAAAGGACAAGGAATGAGACGAATAAACTAGCCAGGCTGTGTACTCACAAACACCAGAGATTCTCATCCAATGGTCATGTGTTGTAGCTTTACAAGTGGTCACTTAGCTACTTGTGGTGAACCAACTGGAATTAGAATTATAGGGCAGGGTTAGGGTTGCAAGTGGACAGACTTTTTGGTGCTGTTTTTTCCAGTTGATCCCTTTGGTCAGTTTGCTGCTACTTGGTACATTAGGTTGGGGTTAGCGCTAAACTTTTCTTGCTAGTGTCACAACATTCTAGGTGCTACTCGTACATCCTACTTTTGGGATGATGTTCTCTGCATACAGCTCCCATGCCAGGGCTCCAGGGTTCTGTATGGCTGTGAGCAGATGCACTGAGTTCTTTTGGAATGCCTCACAGACAGGATTTCCACCACTCGCCATGTTTAATACGCATGCAAAGTGCAGCCAGTAGTGTTTAATAAAGTGGTTGGGATTCTCGACTTGTAACTGAATGTGTTTGTCATAGCTTTTCCGGTTGGAGAATCCTGGTCAAAAAACTGTAACTGAAAGCAGGAAATTAATGTAAACAAACATGACCACTAAATATGTTAATTGAATCGGAATGATGTCTTTCAGTCTATATCGAGTTAGCTATTATACAGTGGTTTTGCATTGTGTAACAGACTTTTCGTACAAAACTACAATGAAACACTGCTGTCAAGCAATTTGGACTCAATTGAACAAAGAATACTAGGAAGTGAAGAAGAGGAAAGCTGGGGAAGGCCATGTTTTAATATGCAGGGTGCAGCCAGTGGCATACACATGTGTTGAAATCCTCTAATGGTAGACTACACAGCTTTTCTGTTCAGAGTGTCTTCCGGCCTATGAGTTGTGGGACTGTAACTGAAAGTAGACAATAGCAAACGTGATTACTAATTCAGTATTGAACTACACTACGTACCTTTCAGTCTTCCAAAGTTGTTGCAATGGTTTTGCATGGTGTCAACTCAGTATGGGTTCTCTCCTGACAGAGAATTTTCCCATTAACCCCTAATGGAGTTTTGACGGCACACATTGAGTTGCTTATAACTACAAAGTCATGTATATAGTATATATGACATTGTAGTAAAAACAAAAACATGCATGCAAGTAACCACATATCATATATGAGAGTTCAGCAAAGAATGATGCCACTCGCTATGCTTCAATATGGAAGTGTAGCCAGGGGGATTTGATCAAGTGGTTGGGATCCTCGAAGAGTAAATTAATGTATTTGTCATGGGACACTGTATGTCATTGCCATACATGGCCACTAAATCAGCCACTGAGCCTCTGAATTAGTGGTCCTCCCCAAACCTGCAATCTTGGGCTACACTTCGGGAATGGCATGATTTTGTAGAATGGTGCCTTTCAGTCTGCCCAGAGTCGTTACAATGGCTTTGAATCTGCGTGACAGAGATCACAGAACTCCTTGTCACTGAAAGCAAAACTGATGACCATATTAAAACTCTACTATAGTTGATGGTCTGAACATAATATGAGCATATAGTATATATCTATTGGTCATCTGCATGTGTCAATAAATGTGCCACAAGCAATTGACATGTGTCTCTACATGGGTTGGAGACTGTTATGTAAGTCAACAGTGTAGTAGAGTGTACTATGCATGGCATAACAATAATTATACATATTGTTGTTTGTTTTTACATGAATTGTAGGCAAGGGTAAGGGTTATGGTAGGGCCAGGTTTTTGCTGGTTGGTGTTGTAGCGGGAGTTGGACTCATAATCACTCATTTTGTAACTAGTCACGTGCTTTCCATGTTGTATCTGTTGTAGTCGTGTACATCTCTCTCTGTGCAAGCTATTCCAACTTCTTACTGACTTCCATGCACTGCCAACTTTCCGACCACACCCAACGGAGCCCAGGAACTCAGTTATCTGTGTACTGTATATCAGTCCAGCCTGCACCAACTTACATCCACGTTTGGCCACACACAGCTCTTCCAGCTAGTTGCAAAACTTCACAACTGAACAAAAATATGCTCTGACATCAGATCTGTTATTACACATGATAGACTTGAGTTTGGAGGCTCTTGACACCATGCAACCATCAGTATCAACAACTGCCACAAATTGGCTATTGACACTGTAGGTTAGGAGGTTGGCCTACTCAACAGGTTACGTGTATCAAGTAAATAGCAAAGAGACAGCAGCAACTCAAGTACAACAAACAAGAGACAATTGGAAATCTTGGCTTAACATGACGTTAAACAGTTATGGGGAGGGGAGCTCAACATAATTATTTGGAGACATGCCACACAGTATATTATTATGTTGTTGAGGGCATCATTAGTTTACAAGACAATGAGTAGATTCTAGTGAAAAGAGGCAATTGGAAATCTTGGCTTAACATGTTGTTATGGGGAGGGGGAGCTCAACGTAGCTCACAATGACTTTATTTGAGAACAGAATAGTTTGTAGATGCCCCCTGATAGCAATGCAGTATACGGCTTACAAATTGTTTGGTGACATGCCACACAGTGTATTTTTTATGCTGTTGAGGGGACTGGGGAGTATTAACCCTAGGCTATGTACACTAAAACTTGTTTTTAGCTAGTTGTTTGGAGCAAGCAGGACTCCATCCAATCTCTCTGGAGTTGATGACACAATGCCTCTCCTGTACTGACGTCATCCCATCACCTTCCAGTGGCCCAGATGATTTAATTTCATGACACTCACCCCACCTGCTAACACTTATTATCAGCCTGCTGCTATCATGCATATGCACATTCTTTCCTTCTCTCCAGGATACTTCAGGATAGGTAAAGTAAAGACGGGAGGCAAACTGGACTGTAATGTCTGTGCACAATGTTAGTAGTTAGCTGTATAGCTACTGGTACCTAGCTACTATCCTGGCACTGTCTTTGAAATACCTTCAAGCCTACAAGATGTACTAAAAGCAAAGCGAATCATTGTGTATACGTCCGCTATTCTATTCCCATATATGGGCATGCAACCTACCGTTTTGACGTCATGTGATGCTGCTCGCGCGCGCAAACCTCTGCCCCGTTCCCATGTCGCTTCCGAATCTGGACTGGGCGCGGGCCGGCGCTTTGCCTATCACGCACATTCTTCCCATGGGAACTATGTTCCTAATCAGGAGTGCGTAGGTGGATATGAATAAACTTATCGCCTTGAGTTATCAAATCCGCCCCAAACCGCAGTATTATAGTTCCAGTATAAATTTTACCGGAAGGGGCGTACATCGCCGCGTTTTACTCACAGAAAGGTCCGCCTAGCCTTCTGGGAAGAAAACTACTCACTAAGTTTCGAAGAGAAAAGTGTGAACTCTCTTATCAGCCGTTCAGAGGTCGTGTGGACTCGTCTACACATCCGTAACAGGGTTCTGTCGGATGAAAGGTTTGTCAAGGTGAACAGAGATTGCTTTGATCATGAAATTTTCCTATTTCGTATTATGATTAACAGTTTAGTACCTTAACAAAAGGTTACGAAGGAGTAGTCTTGTGTCTTAATGTGTATTAAATGCGCTGAAATCCTATTAGCAACTTATTTGCACTGTATAATAGGACCACGTCGGAAGAAGACACTTGTACACGCCCCCTTTTGATAGCGATGAAGATGTACCGCTAAGAGACTGTCATGCAAGCGGTAATTGTAGTAGGCAGCATATCACACACGTACTATGATAATTTGCACTTGCTTGGCACATTTGATTTATAAGTAAGTTGGTGCATGACAGCATGGTAGGGCCATTTTTTGTTGCATAATTAATAGTTTCTTATCCCCTGCTTGCATGCTTTTTTTGAGGCCCACTTTGCTGGCTCTGTATCACCATCATTGTGTACCATTCAATCTTGTGCTCTGCATGTGTTGATAATTTACATGTCGATTTGAAACTACTCAGTGTATTGCAAAACAGCTAAAAGGCTGTCTTCTTCCCTAAAAAAACATTGGAGCAGTTACGCCTTAAATGGGTGCTTCTTTCACAGGTAGCATAGCCTCTCGAGTCTAGGAGCCAATTTTTTTTTCTTGCGGTCGATGAATAATGTTGTAATGGTAATGGTTAGCTGCCCGTGTGAACTTGAGAGTAGAGCTCTGATGAGAAACTAATATGCAACAAATAGTTGTACATTTAGTTGGTATGGCGACTCAAGTGAAAGGCCTATGCATGAACAGTCAATGAACCACATCTCCCTAAAAGAAAACACCTAGATGTTATGTAAAGTCACCCACTGCGCAGGACACGTTTCAGTCAATACCATGCCATGACAGACAAGCCATAATAAAAAAAAAACAAAGATTAGCAAGCGCTTTCTCTAACCTGTTTCAGTTTACAACAGTACAATTACGCAATAGCAGAGGAGGAATCATGTTACGATGCCTGCATGGTGACTCCACCTTTTTTTTGTACTTATCCATCAGACGAAAGGAAATTTATGCGGCAATAAATCATTCCCAGCCTAGCCTCTTCCCCAGACTCTAGCCTCGTCCCGTTTTTCGAGGAGAGAGCCTGGGGACGAGGCTACCCAGACTATCACACCCCTCCCTTGGCTATTACATTTTGAAAGCTGGGGGTGTGAGACCCTGGGGACAATACTCCCATAATACAATTCATTGTGGCAATGGATTGCACCAGTTTCACACACCCCCTCAAATGAAACTGATGCCGAGTTGACTAAACGTACAACATAAATTAATTATACACTTGGAAAAAGTACGTATGTGCTATTAATATGGTAGCTTTGCATTCAAAAATCCGGTAGTTTTAATTCATTATTCTAGCAGTAGTGTGTGCAGATTACTCCTACTGTGTACATGCATCAGAGTAGCCTCATTCCCAGACCCCAGCATACTGCAGCTGTAAAGTTGGGTCCGCCTGGGAACGAGCCTGCTCTGATGTTTGTAGAGGGTAAATCAGATGCACCAGCCTTAAATTTAAACTCGACACAATCCTTGGAAGAGATTGGTTGAATAATATCCCAACTCTAAGCCCAGCACAATTCTTGATGTGTACCTAATAAAATAAGCAAATAGATCAATGGTAAATGGCACGGGAGAGAGGGGGTGGGAGTATTTTGGTGTTTCACACAAAATATGTATTGGATATACTACCTATATGAGGAGTATATCATGTTTTACTCGAGTATAGGTAGTATATCCAATTTATACCCATTGAGACAGTTAACTATAATAATTCAATTTGTGTAAACTATTCTGTAATCATGCAAGTTTTGTACAAACTATTATTGTACAATTTTACATAACAGGAGTATATGACCTGTTATACTCCGCTGTTCATCCAATGAAATACTTAGAACGTGATGTAATGTGGTACAAATTTGTATAATTGTCTCACTTTGAACTGACACTTTTTGTATGGAGATACGCATGCAGCTCAGGAACACACAAGTCCCATTTCACACATGTCATAGTACAGTCACAATGTTTCCGTCAGTCGTGTCTTACAGTTGCGACTCTCAGGATATAGACACTTAAGAGCTCCCAGCTTAGTCTCCTGTTTGGGTTTGCAGTAGTAGTGATAGCTCTAGTATATGGCAAGACACGATTGCCAGGGAGTACAGGAAATATTATATAAGTATCACCATAGTACCAAGCTATACCAGAAAATATCACGAGTTTGTTGCCGTCTGTATTGTTACGAGTGTGCAGCACGAGTAACAATGCCAACGGCAACAAACGAGTGATATTTTTTTCCGGTATAGCTTGGTACTATGGTGATAAGGATTTTATCATACAAAGCTTCGTTGCAATTTCAGTGATCTTCTCAACCTGGTTGTCCCTCATGGCAATTTCATTGCTTTGGCTTTCAGCTGACAGAAGCTAAAGTCAGACCATTTCTTGCGTCTAGCGCAATTGTCTGACAAAACAGTTCCTTCAAGTGTTTAGTTGATCTCCACCTAGCGATATCTCACAGCATTTATGTTTCAGTCTGCGATTGAAGCTGAACTCCTTTTGTGAACAGTGAAGAGCTTAGCTTCCTCTAAACTATGATTTGGATTTTGATAAATTTAGGTGCTGCTAACACCAACAGACATACTCTTGGCTCCACTTCAGACATATTTAGGACAGATACCTCTTTAGTTCTTTTACCAGTTCACGAGAAATTCCGGCATTAATTAATGATTTAATTGATCTTTCCTCAGATGTCACAGTTTTTTGGAACACAGCCGGGACCACCAGCTGCTGTCATGGCTTCCGGTAAGTCCTTATATGAATGTTGGATCTAGCCAAGAAACTTGAGAGGGGTTTATTTGATGACATGCCTTTGAGTCGCAGAAATTGAATAATAAAATTGGACCTAACCAAGGAGCTTTGGTGACATGTACGTAACATTACGTGCATCAAACAGTGGATGGTGGATAGACCTTAGAACAAGTTGTGTACATACTACAGATGGGTAAATGCTCAAAAGGTAATCTTTTCCATATGACTGTGGAGGGTCTCCTAAGCCTATGTAGCCTCGTTCCCGCACTTGTTTTGTGGTCATGTGACTCCTGTAATTTTTCCACATGCTTGATCGGTTGATGTACTGATACACTCTTCGTCCTTTTTACTCTCTCTTCTCCTGCCTTTCTTCCTTCCTCTCTTCCTCCCTCCCTTCCTCCATCCCTCCCTCCCTCCCTCCCTCCCTTCCTCCATCCCTCCCTCCCTCCCTCCCTCCCTCCCTCCCTCCCTCCCTCCCTCCCTCCCTCCCTCCCTCCCTCCCTCCCTCCCTCCCTCCCTCCCTCCCTCCCTCCCTCCCTCTTCCCTCCTCCACTACAGGGGTAGCCATAATGCCAGCAGCCCCTGCTGGCCAACAAGTGTACACACCGACAGGTATCCTCCCGGTGCCTATGTCCAGTCCCTCCGCACAAGGGCAGATGTTTGTACCTGTCACCGTGCAGGGGTACGCACCAGGTGAGTCAGAGTGAAGACCATTAATACCACTTCAGTAATTTTTTTGCATCTAGTCAGCTGAAATGGGGGTGTGTGGTTAATATTATTAGTGCTGAAACGAATAGTACAATATTCGAATATTCGATCGTTACAGTACCATTCGAATATCACAGCACGTGATACGAATATCCGTTAATTACATAATCGGCCCTCACGTGATGTTCCACGTGTCTCGATCCTATACATAGTAATGGCGAGCTCAGGCCTTTGAGGAGTCCTGTATGGGAATACTTCGAGATTGTTGACGAAAAGAAGGTTCGCTGCAAGTTGTGCGTGCCGCTACTACTTTGTGTGTGTGTGTGTGTGTGTGTGTGTGTGTGGTGTGTGTGCATGCGTCTCTGTGTGTGTGCACCAATTATTCGGTATTCGATCGTTAAGGAAGCAACTATTCGAATAGCGAAAATCACTATTCGTTTCAGCACTAAATATTATTATGCCAAAAAACTACGCCCCTATTGTTTGGGACCACAACTGTGTATATAAATTTATAGGGCTTTGTTTAGGTGGGGGGAGGGCATTCACCCCCCCCCCCCATGGAACTTGTGATCACTGTGTGAAGTGTGGGAACAAGACTAGTGATGCCCTCCCAAACTTTTAACCATCAACTTTCACCCCCCCCCCCCCTTAACAATTTATCTAAATGAATCTACGCTTACACACTTTACAGTTTAGCACTGACACAACTTACTAATGCGATCTATGTCGACTTGTGCTCCAGCAAGTTCGCAGAATTTTGATACTGTGCATATGCATAATAGTGTAATAAAAAATGGTGCGGGCAGTGGCCACAAACATACACATATTATTGGAGTGGCCTAATAGACTGATTGCCCAATACCATACTTTGTAGGCTGACATTTCAAGCCATTATTATGTGTACGAACACTGTTTGAAGTGTGGGAACAAGACTAGTGATGCCCCCCCCCCCCCCCCCAAAACTTTTTAACCATCAACTTTTGCCTCCTCTTGACAACTTTTCTGAATTAACACTTACAAACTTTACAATGAAGCGGGTTACTAAAGTGTTTACCATAGTGTTCAATCAAAAGTGATACAAACTAGTGTTATGTCGACTTGTGCAAGTTCACAGAATTCTGCTGCTGTGCATAGTAATAAGAAATGGTGCGGGCAGTGGTCAAAAACATACACATATTATTGAAGTAGCCTAATAGACTTATTGCCCAATACCATACTTTGTAGGCTGACATTTCACAGTCATTATGCTCAGGACATTTTACCTCCGGCAATTTTGTTTGATATGAATTGTGCAGTACATAATTATAGAGGATTGTGAGGGTTGGTGGTTGTCTGGTGGGCATAAGAATGGGTGGCTAGACAGTAAAAATGTGTAACTCCATAAAATTTGAAACTGGACGGACTTTACCGCCAGTACTAAAAATAGTAACACATACTGCACATGCTGCGTAGACGTAAGCCGTTGTTGCTAAGGAACCAATGTGATCGGGTGTTCTATTTTTAGTACGGTTCAATAATTTCTCCCGGACTATAGGCTTCTACTGGAGTTACATGCTCTTACTCTAACCACCTGTTCTTATGCGCTCTTGGCATTTGTTGTTAAAGGTCACTTGAGGGACACCTCGCTATAAGAGACAAAAGGTTGGTCCCCAGTGGTGTCTGCTATAGAGGGGTTCCACTGTATGGGCTGTATTCTATTGGAGTTACACACTCTTACTCTAGCTGCCCGCTCTTATGCACTCTGGTAGTCATATATAGCTCAGCGGTAGCGCTCTGGAGGCCCAAGGGTGTTTGGGTTCAATACTTGATTTTTCACTATTAACATTGTGTGTATTTGTATATGCATTGTAATTATGTGGCATTAGTTACATGTAGGTTATGCTTATGTAGGAATGCCATTCCAGTTATGGTTAATGCAAGCCCAGTTGGGGCCTACACCCTAACAAAATATCTTACACTTAGTCTGGCCTCTCCGCACAAGGCTAGATGTTTGGACAGGGCTATGCATACGGTGAGCCAAGTGACATTATTACGCACATATGTGGCCGACTTAGGGAATCCATTCTGTCTGTCTGTCGATCTGTCAGTCAGTCAACAATCTTCACTGTGACAACCACACTGCATGCATGGCGTCCATAGTTCAGCAATCAGTTCTGTCCATCTGTTTGTCTGTCAGTCAGTCAGCCAAAATTTGGAAAATCACTTAAGCAGTTTTATTTGCAACAATCACGATGCAAATATCCTAGAGCATGTTTTACCTGAAAATGGCCAATTTCATTTTTTGTGCATTTCCAAACAGCAAAACCTCCTTCTGACCACCCCCATCCTAGATACCCATGATACCCACACATTGTTAATTAATTAAAGCACAAATGCTTATATCTAAAAAGGAAATGAGCGCCAAATTAGCACAAGATGCATGAATATCTAATGAGTCTACGAAGCACATATGAGCCCCACCCTTAACGGAAGTTCAGCGATACGGTGCTTTGAACACAGTGATGCAATCAAAATACGCAACGGAATAATCTTCGGTTTCTACACGGAACTGCCACATGTTCAAATTAATGTAGCACACATGAATTGTAGTATTGGTACGAATTACTTGTAGCACAAAAATGAATTTCTGCGTGATTTGTAACAACTACACAAACCTGCAAGGTTTCCCCCTAGACTTTTACACATTTATGACATAAATTATAATAATAAGAATATCCATTGCTCGTATGTCTTCCTTAGCAGTAGTTTTACCTTACTAGGCAATTTACCAAATTTTTTGCTCAAGTCACTACATCCGCATTGTATTGCAGTGTGTAGTCTTTAGTCCTCGCAACAATTACATTTCAGTCTCGCGACGTTCCTTTGTGGGTCTTTGAAGTCGGCTGGGATACACACCATTTCATCATGCACTTGTATGTAGCTGAGGGTCGGAACGATGAAATGTTTTTAGCCTTCTGGAAGGAGCTAGGGAGTCTCAGTGCAGGGTTCTCGCTAGGCCTTTTCCAAAGGGCACTGTACCCTTTGGGGGCTCTAATGTGCCCTTTGGGTCTGCCTCAAAACCAACAATGTGCCCTTTGGGTCCACCTCAAAACCAACATATTTTCAACAGCTACTTTAACTACTTGAACTTAAGAACTGTCTGGGGTCTGAATATAGAACTTGGAGGAACATTGAAAATGCTTTGGGAGGCAGTACTCACAAGGTACACATGCAACAGGTATTTGGCACTGACAATTACTATATTCAAGATGAGGGGCGTGGTCATGAGGTACAATTTGTGCCCTTTGGCCAGTAAATTCTGGTGAGAACACTGTCTCAGTGGGCTAGTGTGCAATGTTCAGTCTGTGAGGTTCTTCAGTTCCCACTAATCTACAACGCTATCGCTTTAGATCATGTGGTGTAGCCAACTTATTATACATTCCACCCAGTTTTTCGTTCGCATGCACGTGTGAACCCCACCTTGAATGAAAATGTTCTTAACAAAAGCTAGTCTACAACAGTATAAGCACTTCATAGATGCATTACGCATTCATGTGTGTACATGTGAGCGCCACCTTCTACAAAAGTTCAGCAACACTGTGGTTTGAAGGTGGCGATGCGTTCGAAATCACGACGAAACAATCTTTGACCTGTAAACGAGACTATCACAGGTGTTGTAAACTAACCCCAAGCATTCTCCCACGCGCTTTGTAGACACATATGCATCTACATAGTGTACATGAGCCCCGCCCTCAATGGAAGTTCAGCAATACGGCACTTTGATTGGTGCATTCGAAATATGCGACAAAACAATCTTTGTTTTCCACACGGGACTGCAGTGTAGCAAATGTGCAGACCTTTCCACCACCCAGTTTCAATCATTACTGAAATTGATCAAACACTGGAACGTGAAAAGGCTTCCATAAGACTTCAATTGTAATACATTCCACCCAAGTTTTAGTTCACATGCACGTGGGAGAAAGCTTGGAAACATTTAGTTTAAAACAGCTGTGATAGTCTCGTTTAAAAGCTGACGATTATTCCATCACATATTTTAAATACATCACCATGTTTGAAAGATAGTACTGCTGAACGTTTGTAAAAAGTAAGGGCTCACACATGGCTTTGAAGACACATGAATATCTTATGAGCCCCGCCCACAATGGACGTTTAGCAATACAGCATTTGAAATATGCGACAGAGCTTTCCACACGGGACTGCCACCCCTATCTGTTACTGGTGCATGATCCGAGCTCTATAATAGTTGGAAGGGACGAATGTTGACTCTGGTGATTGTTGTCATGGCAACAGGTGGGAGTATGTATATTACAGATCAAATCTAGAGAGAAACAAATGTAAGATATGTTATGTGTATAACACACTATAGGAACACATACTGCCAAAAAATGATGTATCTAGAATATTCTATCGTCTGCTTGTTTTCCTGGGCCCATTTGAAAAATTGTGCCTGGGAATGAGGCTACTGTGGCAGACTTGTTTTGTTAAGGAAACTGTTTGTTCATGGAGCTTTTAGTTCACATGGGGGAGAGCCTGGGAACGATTTTGTTTGCAAATCTCAGAGAGTCGTTCTTGCATAACCCAAGGTCAACTTGCTGTTGTGAAATGCTATTAATGTGGGAATGTGGTGCCTGTTACCACACTTCAGTTCAAGGTCCATTAACTTGCAAAGATTGGGTTAACATAATTGCCATGGGATGGGAAGGCTTGATTAATTAGCGCTTATGGAAGCGTGCACCAGTTCTGTTCTGTTAGTTTTAACTGTGTCATGCGAACATTTTAAGCTATCCTGTTCGGATTTGGTGACTCTAACGACACCCACTCACTAATGGGCTTTGGGGTTTTGACTTGTGTGGGGAAAACAATCTTTTCCCGTACTATAGTTCACTTAACTTGTGGTTTCCTCAAACAGCACCAGATTCTTGAACACGCCATGCAAACTTCATACGAAAGCACTTTCTGGTAACTCTAACCACTCATTAACTTATTGATAGTCCAGACTCTTTGCCTAGCCTGATTTCCAGGCCTTTCCCAACTGCATCACTTTTATTTTTGCGTACTGACCAGTAGGGTTGCCATGATATATCGTATGTCGTTATGTCATGACAGAAAGTAGTCTTGACATGATATGACATAAGCCAAGTCTATATCGATATTTTTAAACAGTGTGCATTTTGCATAATTACTTTGCTGGGATTTACCTGAACACACAAGAAGCTGACACAGAATGTAGGAGACTTGAGCCAACAAACCAATATTCTTATATACTCGTGAAAGGTCACATGTACTCGTAACTTACCAAACACTAGCATACTAAGTTAATGAGTCATTAATTATATGACTTCTTTCATGCAGTGATAGTTTAATTTCAGAAATGAACCTCATATCGTCATATCATGACATAAAGTTACATGACATATGATGTAAACTTTAGCAGGTGGTCAAAAACTGGAGACAATGAAGGACTAGGAACAAGACTAAATCTCGCTCCTCATGAGATTATCAACACGTGGGAGAGTAGCAGATATCTTTCCAGGTGTACTCGTAGAACCGTTACTATCACTGTGGGAATGTTGTCCTAATTTGTCTTAATTAATGCAGATCTGATTAACGTTATGGGATATGTAATGGGACATGTTCAATGACACTAGCTGTGAAGTGGCCGCACGGACTAGACTACAGTCGCAACACACGTACGGAACGTGCACAGTTATGCATACATTTTACGCATGAGGTGCCAGTCCCCATCTCCCGGTCACCCCAGTACAGCTGACGAGGCCTGGTACTGGCCGTACAAACATTTTATACATGTACGGTCGAACCTTACAACCTTTTCAGCTTCTGTCCAAGCAACCGAGAGAGACAAAAACAGCATTACTAGGACAAAGACAGTTAGTCGGTTGCAATAAAGGTTGTCGACTGCAGCGTTTAGTTCTCAACTAATCAACAGTGACAATTAACAAGTGCATTCACTACCTTGTGCAGTGGGTGACTTTGAATAAACTATAGCCTGTCTTTTTTATCAGAGAGTTGTGATTCATGTGCTAGTTTTATGAAAACGCTATGATGGCCAGCCATAAATTATGTATCACCAGTGTCCCCAAACAAAAGCCAAAGAATTTCAACTACTGAAAGATGTGCTAAACAACTAGTCCAACCAGTCAAACCAGTCAAGCCAGTCAAACTAGTCTTATGTATTAAATATAGCCCCTCGTCATTTGGACCCTGACAGTCCACATACTCAAGTGGTAGTCTCGTCCCCAGACCCCACCACCCTCCTATGAGGAAAAATGGTCCGGTGAACCAAGTCAAATTTCTTGGGCTAGCATGCGCTTTTGTGACTAGTGTGACCTAGCAAGATAAAAAATGATTTTGCAACACATGCAGTTAAACAAATGTTCAGATACCCGAGTTAAAAAGCAAATTTTACTGCTATAACGGAAGTGCTACACAATAATGACCGATCTCGCAATCTCAGTGGTCGATCCTTACCACTTTTTGGAAATATGCCCAAAAGATTCGACTTCCTTAATTTCTCGCCAGGAAGCACACGTGGGCTGTGCACGTGGGCTGGGCACGAGACTACTCAAGCACATGAGGGAGCATTTTGTTGTGTCTGTTGTGAGAAATGTGTAGCCCCTTGAAGTGTGGTACGTTTGGGTGTGGCATGTAATGTGATACTATCTAACATTGCTGAAAGGTCACAGTTTGTTCGTACCACCCCCCATTACCATGGGAACATGGTGACTTCAAAGCGTAGGAGAAAGCTACTGATTTCAGTCTTACGTCAACCATGTGGGAATGTCATTTCTTGCTGAATACTTTATTTTATGGTAAGATATGCAGTACAGTGCGTGAAATGTTGGTCGTTATGGTAACATGGTTGTGTATTACACACTCTCTTTCCAGCCCCCCTCCAGACAAGGACTCCTAGAGACTATTTATAACATTACATAGCCATGGTAATTAAATTTCCGGTTTCTCAGACCCGCCTGCATCTAGTTTTCGTTTGTAGTTATTTTTCAGAGGTAAGGCCTAACGTTTTTCAGTTACAAGCATACACGAAATATGACGGCAAAGCCTCTCAACATACTATCTGCGGAGAAAAATAGGCACTATGCGCTGGTGGGCAGGGTTTCAATTGCCGACTGTTCAAGCTACAGGCATCAGACAAGGATTGTGAGCGAGATGCTATGCCAGGAATACGGCATGTACATCATTCCTATGGCAAATAACCAAGCACCGTTTTTTTTTTAAGAACAGCCAAATGATAGAACGATTGCCGCTCTTGGCATTTAATAATATTCATTGTAGATAATAAAAAATAGCTGCCCACCCGTTATGGTTGAGAATCCCAAAATTGTCTGAGAAACCAGAAATTCCATTACCTTGGCCCAAGTGTGGGAAAGTAGTAGAAATGTTTCCAAGTATTCCACTTGGAATTAGTTGTAATTACAACTCATTTCTATTACTGTGGGAACATGGAGCTCATGCACTTGTTAGTGAATTACAACTCATTTCTATTACTGTGGGAACACCAGCTCATGCACTTGTTAGTGAATTACAACTCATTTCAATTACTGTGGGAACATGGAGCTCATGCACTTGTTAGTGAATGCAGCATACGTAAAAGTTCAGGGAAAAGGTCAATGGTTACCATGGAAACATGTACTGGGTGTTGTCTCACATATTTTCCCAGGCTACAGTGCATTCCTATGATAGTGCCCCGGGTGTGGGTTTGAAATTCCATCGCTAATATGGTTAGTTGTAATGTCGTTTCTATAAGTTAAAAAGCTACGTAGAACTCAATCAACTACCACATCCCATGGAGTAATGCAAACCTCTCAAGATCAGCAGTCTCAATCGAGTGAGAGCTCATCCAAAGATGCGTGAGACTCTGTCATGCAACTATACTAAGATGCTAATTGGCGCTCACATGCAGTTACTGTCCACTGAAGATGAACCACACCTTAGCCCGGTTCCCAGGAGGACTGGGAATGAAACTACGCTTTTGACGAGGGGCGTGTCCACTTTTGACGAGGGGCATGTCCACTTTTGACGAGGGGCATGTCCACTTTTGATGAGGGGCGTGTCCACTTTTTTTTTTGCAAGAACAAACTAGCGTGAGACATTGAGCTGCAGAGAGAGCTGAAAAGTCTGTCAGAATTAATTGCATGAGATTTGCGTGTCCATGCGTGTGAGTGTGAGCTGACCCACAAATGCGTGTGTCACGTGAGACTTGAGAGGTCTAGTAATGGTATTAACAAGTGTGGGAATGTGGCAGACAAAATACCTTCAAACTACTCCACTTGGAACATGTTTCAAACAATCAGCCCATTTCTGTTACCATGGGATTAGCGATTACCATGAAAACATCGTGTGAGTTGCCCCACGTTTTTACTCAGGCAGGCATGCACGCTGGCTGCATCTATGTGTGTGTGTTTGATGGTCTATTGCTATAAGTATACCAATAGTCGTGTTGTGGTAAATTTAAAAAGCTGCGTACAGCTCACTCGATCACCACATCCCATATGGTAATTGTATTATTAAGTGTGGGAAGAAAGGCAGACTAAATACCTTCGCTTCATGAAATTGACACATTTTCATTACTGGGGGAATGTGGAGCTACAACTCTTCGGCTCATGCTTTTCTCACAATATAAAGGTCCGAAATGTCACTGGTTGCTATGGGAACATCCACTGTGTGTTGTCTCACATCTATTTTCCCAGGCAGGGCTGATGGTTGTGTCTGTGTGTGTGTTTGATAGTCTAGCTATTTCCAATAGTCAGTATATTGTAGTAAATGAAGAATATATGTTAGATCTTTTTTTTACATCTGTGGCAGTCCCGAATAGAAATCGAATATTATTCCGTCGCGTATTTCGAGCGCATCACCGAGTTTGATGCGCTATAGCGCTGAGCTTCCGCTACGGGCGGGGCTCATACGCGCTTCATAGACATATCAGATATTCATGCGTTTACACGTCGCGTATGAGCCCCGCCCTTAGCGGAAGTTCAGCGCTATAGCGCATCAAACTCGGTGATGCGCTCGAAATACGCGACGGAATAATATTCGATTTCTATCCGGGACTGCCACAACTACTAAAAAACAATGAAGCCGCAAGTAGTATGTGCGGCAAAAAAGAAGATTTAACGTCTTTAGTAGCCATCGTCACTGTCCTCGTTAACAGACTAATGAGCTCCTAATGAGTCTCAATAATGAGGGAAGAAAAACCTGTTACCATGGTGATGGCTGCAAAAAAGCTATATAGAGCATGCTCACTCATCCCTTCATCTCATATGGTAATTAACTGTGGGAAAAGCCTTAGAGCATGCAGCTAGACTATATACCTTAAACTACTCCACTTGGAATTTAATTGTTTCAAACAATGGCCGATACTGCTGGGGGTCAGGGTCCATGGAATCACCATAGAAATGTATGAAGAACAAGAAGGAGCTGACCCCCAGAGGGGCGTGGCAGTAATCATGTGATCTTATAGTGCAAGTCGGCATACAATTGACCTACTTCTATTACTGTGGAAATAGGGATCTTGTTCTTCGGCACATATGCTTTTCTCAAAATATAAAGGTCAAAAAGGTCACTGGTTGCCATGGTGATTTTACTGTGTGTTGTCTCATATATTTTCCCATGCTGTTTGTGTCTGAATACGTGTTTAACGGTCTATGTTACACAATAGTCATGTTGTGTACAGTCCTCTAGCTAACAAGAATTATCATACGTCTAACTCACCGCCAAATGTTTGGGAGTCAATGGGGAAGCCTTGCAGCTGCACACAGTTTATAAAAAGCCTTTTTTTTTACTACAAGTCATGCAAGAATCCGTATCAGGTACTACAAGTCACGTGTGCTACGTCTGAACGGTGCAATGAAATTAAAGATTCGTTTGATCAAGTGCAAGCAATACTGGAATCATTTGTTGCCGTTGGCATTGTTACTCTAGGGGTCTATGTTACACAATACTTGTATTGTGTACAGTTCTCTAGCTAACAAGCATTAAATCCCCTCACCATTACAATACCCCATAATGTGTGGGAAATAAGTAGAAATATTTCAGAGCGTAGATATAATCTCTTGTGTTGTGGTTACTGTGGTTACTGATTACTGTGGGAATGTAGCAACCTTGAAGCTCGTTTTTGTCTCATTCTCATAATTTATATCACAAGAAGAGAACTGTCAATGGTTACCATAGAAACCATATTGTCCCTGGCAAATCGTTACTTCTAGTAGAGACTTGAACGGTGGCAGATGCTTCCCATTTCACTGACGGTGCATTGTAGCAATAGGCTGAAAGCAAGAGCGCATAAGAACGGGCGGCTTGAGTAAGAGCATGTAAAATTTGAAACTGGTCAGAATTCCCAGCCAGTAGTAACATGTACTGCACAGCTGTGCATAGACATAAGCCATTGTTGCTAAGTATGCGACCGAGTGTTATATTTTTAGAACGGTTCACTGACTTTCCACATGTTGTTGATCGGCATGTGTTGTCTTGTGATGTATATGTTAAGAAGGGAAAGCTCAGTACTTGTATCAAAACATCTACTGTGTGTTGTCTCACAATTTTTCCCAGGCACCTGTGGTAGTGCCTGGGTGTAGCCTTGTTCCCAAGGAGAGCCTGGGAATGAGGCTATTTGGACGTGTGTTTGAAGGTCTGTTTGCTGAAGATTTAGTCACAGCTAGTAAAGGCTATGGTTTACAAAATGATGTCAATCGAGTGTTCTACTTCCAGAGGGCAAATGCACGATCAAGAGGCAACTGTACAGCGGACCTTTCACCTTGAGAGAACCAGCTTCTTTTATTTTCTGGCACTAATGGTAAGAACGTGATGTAGCACTTCCTTGCCTGTATTTTGCACACAGCTGCATCGAATGCGAACCCTGACTCTTGCCCTCCGGAAGTGAAGCATGCACCATCCAAAACCATCTATAAAATTAACCCTTAACATACCACCATGGTCACATTACTAAGTGGCAGAAATGACCAGCAATTTGATTTTTGAATAAGTGAATATGATTATATCTTTATGACGTAGCGCTGTTTCATTGGCTAGTGTCGACGCTTGTACGATGTTGCACTACTTTATTAGCTTGTTCAGAATCGAGGCTGCTGACTTGGCACAACCAAGAAAGCGCTCAATGGTCACCCTTTTCCCCCTGAGAGGGTGGAGTCTGGCCACGAGACTAACATGTGATGTGTCGAATTAGCAGAGTGCAATATCATTAGCTTTTACGATGCTGCTAGGAAACAGATCTTCAAACACATGCCCAAATAGTCTCATCCCCAGACCAAATTTTTCCCCATGAGAGGACACATTACATACTATACCATTCACATTCACAATTAAGTGGTTGAAAATGCTCAAAGTGCGTCTTAGTTCTGCCCTACTCACCACATCTCATTTGGTAATTGTGTTAGTAAGTGTGGGAAAGTCGCAGACTAAATACCTTCAAAACTTCACTTGGAATTTGTTTCAAATTCTGGTGTCTTCATGCAAATTTCTCTCTTTGGCTCATGCTTTTCTCACGCTTATGAAGGTCAGAAAGGTCAGTGGTTACCATGGAAACATCCACCATATGTTGTCTCACATATTTTCCCAAGCATTAATTGTCACATTCCTGTGGTAGTACCTAAGTGATGGTTTTTAAAGGTCTATTGCTAGAGATATTGTATTAAAACTGAACTGCTAGCTCCACTTCATTAAGATAATAGAATATCAGTGTGGGAAAGTAGCAAAAAATGTTCCAAACTTTTCATGCTTGGAATGTGTTTTCATGCTGCTTCAGTCATACTGTGGGAACGCCTTGACAGCTTATTCTTAGATTCATTGCTTATTTAAAGGTTAGGGGAAAGGCCGATGGTTACCATGGAAACATCCACTGTGTGTTGTCTCACAACTATTTTCCCAGGCATGTTGCATTCTGTAGTAGTGTCTGGCAAAGTAACAGAAAATGCTTAATCATTTTCTATTTTGTCTCGAACTATTTCAAATAGTGGTGTCTTCAGGAGCTCAATTCCTCTGCTCATGCTCTTCTCAAAGTTGAGGGAATGGTTGCCATGGAAACATCCAATGTGTGTTCTCTCACATATTTTCCCAGGCAATCTTGCATTCCTGTGGTATTGTCTGGGTGTGTAACAGCCTTGGGAACTACTGTACTAGCTGCAAACACTTGTTCCAGGAACAGCAGGTGAAGCACTATTATGGTTAGGGTGTGGGAACTTGTGGGAATTTTCCCACAGTTGTATGGCTCCAGTTTTGGCTGCAGCTTCCTTTAGGGAGTTTACACTCATTCACTACTCTGAGAACTTCCCACACTTGTGTGGGTTTGTTATTGTTATGAAATGGGAAACAGGAAGGAGTAGTGTAGGGGGGAGGTTTTTGGGGGAAAATTCCAAGGAATTGAACCCCAGACCTTGTATAGAACCCCAGACCTTGTATAGAACCCCAGACCTTCCATATAGAACCCTAGCCCTTCTATATAGAACCCCAGACCGAACCCCAGACCTTCCATATAGCACCCCAGACCTTCCATATAGCACCCCAGACCTTCCATATAGAACCCCAGACCTTCCATATAGAACCCCAGCCCTTCTATATAGAACCCCAGACCTTGTATAGAACCCAAGACCTTCCATATAGAACCCCAGACCTTCCATATAGCACCCCAGACCGTGAATGGAATCCCAGATCATCTGAATACCAGTCAGATGGTCCAGGACTGGGAAGTTTCTACATGTGTGTAATGTAGCTAGGATGGTAGTATCTGGAAGTAGTGTCCGACCACCCTTCAGCCAATTGTCCCTATTCTATGAATAATGAGCTCATACAAGCTTCTGTAATGAAAACCCTATTACCATGGTGATTGCTACATAGGGAGTGTTTTTCTAGTTCTACCACACTACATGGGAACTTCCTGCACTTGTTGGTTTATGATCATACCCTAATATGAAAGTGTGCGTAGCATGTGCACCTGGAAAACTTGGTACCAATCATCCCCACTCCTAATTGTGTAATACGCTTTCCAATAGTAGAGAGAAAACCTAGCAGCTAATACTTTCATAATTGCGAAGGCTTCCATACAAAAGGAAGAGTAAGCCGTTGTTGCACATTCTTCTTCGCTTCGTCGTTCAGTGTCGTTTTTTTTTCGGTTTGCATGTGGGGCGTGGCTGTCAACTGGTAGGGGTGTGGTCAGAGTGTCACACATTCGTTCCGTGAAAATAAAAACCATGAAAATTTCTTCTGAAGAATCTGGAGGCATTTTTGCGAAATTTTGCACCAGCGAAAATTTCCCGCTATACGGTACTCCAATAGGAGAAAACCTAGGTGTTACAGTCCATACCTGATTATCTGAACTTTGATCATCCAAGCACCTGAACACGTCCGCTCGGTCCCATGCATAACATAAACAATAGAAGGTAACCTTGGTTATCCGAACCCTCAATTATCCGAACATTTTTGCCTGGTCCCTTACAGTGTGTACATGTGTCGATAAGTCTTTAGTTGTGTTCAGAAAGAAGAAGAAAGTTCTATGGGTTTGGAACTATGAGTGGGTTTTTAAGTTGTCTTCAATTTTTCCCAGGTGAACATGAAATACAGAATAGAAGAAGAATTAAAACAGTGCTATTAACACCTAAGATAACACTGAACGTACCAATTTGTATCATAACTCACGCGAATGTATGGGAGTCAATGGGGAAGCCTTGCAGCTGCACACAGTTTATAAAAAGCTGTATTTTTTACTACAAGTCACGCGAGAATCCGTATCAGGTACTACAAGTCACCTGTGCTCGTCTGAATGTGCAATGAAATCAAAGGTTCATATGATAAAATGATTATCACCATAGTACCAAGTTTTACTGGAAAAATATCACTCGTTTGTTGCCGTTGGCATTGCTATTCGTGCTGCGCACTCGTAACAATACAGACGGCAACAAACTCGCAATATTTTTTTCGGTATAGCTTAGTACTATGGTGATACTTTTATATTATACACTAACGGAAAGAGAGCGAATCACAAGTATTACTATCCCACAAGCCATGAAAAGGGTTAAATTACTTTAGCAACATTTGTCGCATACTGTAAATGCGTATAGAACAAGAATGTCCTTTGAATTGAATGAAGTACACGTTTTAAAAGATTATCCAGGCTATGTGAATATATTATGTTTGCCAATATCACAGCATAACAATGGCTGCTAACCATGTGTTTTAGATCTTTGCTAACTATAGCCTCGTTCCCAGGCCTTCCCACCGTCCAGTTTTTGATCGCTTGCAGTGTACAAAAGCGGAGGGGCCTGGTATATTTTATCACGTGAATGACGTCAGTGACTCGGTGTCTACTTAGGTAGACAGAGGGGGGAGGGGTCCCCATCGAAAGAATGCACTCGTTTATCGTTTTGAACCAGAAGTGATATCATAGATAACAGAGTGACTGTCACTCTATGATATCGCTAACAGCACTTTGAACAACACGGAAATGGTATCAAATTGTTTGATAGTAATCTTCAGTTTCTACATGGGACTAGTCTCGTTCCAGTATGGTACACACATGTGAGAGCCCTGTTCTGGGAATGAGACTAACACGGGACGTACTGTCACATCTACGAACATGTAGGCCTTGTGTGTGAGTGTATTGCGCTGTATACCTGAAAAAGCTATAAGTCCCTTGGGATTGAAATGCTACTAAAATATGATTTCTAAAGTGTTATTCATCAAAACAGTGAGACATTTATGGTATTGTGAGTGGTGGGGGCGTGTGGGAATATTCTCACACTGGTATGGGGGAGTTGTGATGTCACTTCCTTTGTAGATGAACATTATAACCATATTAACTTACCTGGGCTATGGATCTCATTATCAAAGATTATTCATTGGATAGCTTTAAAGAAAGCAGCGAGCTGTATTACATGTGTCACCTAGTAATTACAATGCTCACTAGAGCATACGAGACAAAACTCCTCCGTACCAAACGTGGGAACGTCTCACACTTTTCCAACATTGTCTGCAAGCTACTTTGGAGCCATAATTATCTCTCATTGAGCAATCAACGACCCACATCTTCCCTTATAAGGCAAGCGAAGTTGTTATGTTAAGTCACCCACAGTGCAGACCAACTAATGCTTCATTAACTACGCTTGGGTGAGGGGAAATGACGACTACTATCACATGCAAATACTGCAGGTTCCCGAAAATACCCCCCCTTCGAGCAAACGCCCTCCCCCCTCTTTAACCCCCAAGTTCTTACATAGGTATTTTTCCCTTGTGTAAACGCCCGTATCGAGCATCTTCTTGGCATATTTTTAGTGAGTATTTGGTTTAGTTCTGTCTTCAATTTCGAGTATCCAGTAGCCTTTCAGCCACTGCCACTCTGTTCTATTCCGAGATATGAGCAAAAACGCTTCGTGAGTTACTCTGGCTCTGTTTAAGCCATAAATAGCACCTAGTTCCTCCTACCGTCATTGTAAACTGACGTAGAAGTTTGTATTCATACTCCACCGAGCAGCCGCCTACTGTCACTCGAATGTGTACTGTAGTGAAGTTAGTATTATTCCCAACTATAGCCGAATGCCCTCTGTAGTGACTGGTTGTTGTAAAATCCGGTAGCTTCTTTATAGGAAAAGGTTATACAGGCAAGTTTGTGACATACTAATTTTATTCATGAACTTGTAGCCGTAACCTTAAGCCTAAATAGTGGACACTCTGCTACTCTGTGTAACAAACACTTTTTGCACTCCCAATCGTACGCAAGCAATACTTAACAACCCAGATCACGGGGAGGTGGGGTCTGCTATCCTATGCGAGGGAATTAGTATTGTGGCTGGCTATGTTCAAGTAACATGGAGATGGGGTCTGCTATCCTATGCGAGGGAATTAGTGTTGCGGCTGGCTATGTTCAAGTAACAGGGAGATGGGGATTGCTATTCTATGTGAGGGAATTAGTGTTGCGGCTGGCTATGTTCAAAGTAACAGGGAGATGGGGATTGCTATTCTATGTGAGGGAATTAGTGTTGCGGCTGGCTATGTTCAAAGTAACAGGGAGATGGGGATTGCTATTCTATGCAAAACAAGTGGTTTGGCAGTGGCTGGCTGAATTCCTATAATTGAGGGAGCGGTATGTTGGAAGTAGTTACCGGTTGCGTCATCGCTCATGCATGCTAACAGCCAACTAACATATCCTATTACAGTTTTGGGTGTGGCGACTAAGAATGCGAGGGAATATGTCTTTTTAAAAGCTTGACTGCTACTTGTGATCTTTATGTCACGCAGTTGTTTAACTCATGCAAATGTCAATGGTGAAGCCATAATAGTTACATTTTCCCAGACAGAGCAGCATGAGCCCGAAGGGCGAATCCTGTTCCATCTGGCGAGTGTAACTAATTTGTTGGATATTACCCGTAGCAACCCACTGCCACACCCATTACACCCGCCCATTCTACTTTGTGTTATTCAAGTTCAAAGATTTGGTTGCTAAGCAACATCCAACAAATATATATATAAGCACTGTATAAAACCCATACATGTATTTCGTACCACAAATCATGAACGAACCTGTATCAGTACTACAAGTCATGTGAGAAATCTACATGTACCTACAAGTCGTGCACACTACGTCTGAGCATGCAAATCGTTATCACCATAGTACCAAGCTATAGTAACAAAAAGTACCACTCTTTTTTGTCATTGGCATTGTTACTCGCTCGTAACAATATTCACGGCATGGTGTGTGGGCGGATGAAAGCTTTACCACTTCACACCACATTTGCCATACTATAAGCTTTGGCTACGTCAGAAGTACTGTTACACAGTACCTTGACCTCACCGTTGTATCTGAGATACAGTACCTCTAACGTTACACGCTGACAGCGTAAACTACGTAGCTAAATTTGGACCTGAACAGTGCTAGAGTGTTTTACTGGAGCTGTACATGTAAGTTACTTTGCTGCTCAGAACTAATTCATTTTGAGCATGCCATAAACTTAGCCCAGGCCTCCCGCGTTTTTTGTTCTTCGGTTTGCGTTCAGTATAATACATGGAAGCGGAAGAGCAGCGAAAAACGGGAAAGGCCTGGGAACATGTATCACATGAATGATGTCTGGTGGACGCGAGGTGGACATGGGTGGGAGGGTCCACGTTCAAATAATGTACTAGACTTCATCATTGAGCGCTCCAACGATAGACATGAGATCGACAGTACTCGACTTCACCGGTAAGAAACTCGCTCTACCGTTTATTGCACACAAGTTTGTAGATGGGCACCGCCTCCACCTTGCGTCCACCAGATGTGATTCAGTACATGTGATAGGTGTTCCCAGGCCTTCCCCGTTATACTGAACGCAAACCGAAGAACAAAAACGGGGGAGGCCTGGGAACGAGGCTACCACAAACTGTTTTTCCTACACACACTCACAGGTGAAGTAGTAGATGGGGTGGCGCATTCGTAGCTAAATGATGGGATAGTTACAACTAATGGAGCATTTGTAGCTACGTAAATGGGTAGGATAGTTATGCCCTGAATTGATGTGGGGCATTTGTAGCAAAATTTTCGTTGAAATAATTTTGCGAGTGGTTGAAAATTCTCGAAATTCGCGAAATTGAAGACCCGCGAAATTTTAGCGCTATACGGTATGCTCAAAACACAGGTCTTGATACTATATTTGGCTATATGATTTGTTATATGAATCTTCAATTTTATTCCACGTTCAGACGTAGTGCGTATGACTCCAATCAATCCCCCACTTTTATTACAGGTCACACGATCTATGCTGGGAGTGAGGGGATGGCAGTATTGACGCCACAGTCGCTAGGGTCTGCACGCCTCCACTTCATCACGCCCACCAACATCACCATGACTCCCCCGTATGTCCTCCCTTACATCCACACACCTTCAACCCTCACACTTTCACATATTCACACATCCTCCATATACCCTCCCTTCATGTGAAGCTGGCCACCAGTGCCAGCAATCTAAGCATTTCATATTAATATACCCTAGATTCATTGTAGCTCTCTGCCTCCATTTTCCTTTCTTCCCCCCCACACATGCACACCACACACACACACACACACACACACACACACACACACACACACACACACACACACACACACACACACACACACACACACACACCACACACACACACCACACCACACACACACACACACACACACCACACCACACCACACCACACACACACACATGCTCGACACACCACGCACACACACACACACACACACATACATACTCGCACACACCACACACACACACACACACACATACATACTCGCATACACTACACACATACCCACACCCCCTACAGTATCACTCTCCAAGAAAAGTACGAGCTGAAGGTGAACAAGCTGACGCGGGAGGCAATGAAGAGGTACCTCAAGAACAGAAGAGACTGCACCGTGGTCATCATTCACGCTAAGGTGGCACAAAAGTCCTATGGCAACGAAAAAAGGTGGGTGTGTCACCAAATTTGGGTATAGGTGTGGTTTCAGTGGACTGTGGTTGTGTTCTCAATTGAGCGTTCTCCCTTTTATTTGCACTCCCTCCCATCCTCCCTCTCTTCCTCTCTTTTCCCTCCCTGTTCCCTTTTCCTCCTACTCTACCTTCCTCCTCTCTCTTCCTCCCCCTCCTCCCTTCCTTCCTTCTCCTCTACCTTCCTCTTGGTCCCCTCTCTCTTCCTCCCCCTCCTCCCTTCCTTCCTTCCTTCTCCTCTACCTTCCTCTTGGTCCCCTCTCTCTTCCTCCCCCTCCTCCCTCCCTTCCTCATCATTCCTCCCCTCCATTCTTTCCCTCCTTCCCTCACTCCCTTCCTCCTCCCTCCCCTTTTTTCCCCCTCACTATCTCTCTCTCTCCATCCCCTCTCCTCCCTTCCACCCCTCTTAGGTTCTTCTGTCCTCCCCCAACCCTCTACCTCGTTGGCTCCGGCTGGGAAGACAAGAGAAAAGAACTGGAACAGAGAAAAACAGAGGGCAAAGGTCAAATCTTCAGACCATGTGCCTTTGTTGGTATCGGCAACTCTGAACAAGAAATGCAACAGCTGTCATTGGATGATAAGGTGAGAGGTGATTTTGTTAACCATTTATAGCCTCTCCAGGCTTATATCAAGGCATACGTCATGTACTGTGTGCCACTGCAATTTACTTGTGTCTTAATTCTCAAGCAAGTAACATTTGAAATGAAACTCTCTCCCTTTTCTTGCCTCTTCCCCCTCTCTTTCCTCCTCCATTTCTCCCTCACTTATCACCCTCTTCCTTTCTTCCTTCCCCATTTCTTCCTCTCTTACCTTCTGTCCTCCTTTCCAAACTCCTTCCTTTCTTCCATTTGTACCCTCCTCCTCCATCTCATTACTCAGACCTACTGTGCAGCAAAGACACTCTACATTTCAGACCAAGACAAGAGGAAGCACTTCCAACTTGCCTGCAAGGTTAGCAGCTCAGCTGGGTATATATTAGTGTACGTAGAGGCCAGTTTATCTTGCTCATCAGTGGTATTTGCAACTTAAAACAAGCGAGAGAAACAAGACAGACTAGTTATATACATATTGAAGTGACTAGTGGTTGTGGGTTAGGAAGTCGGCTATGAATATTGTTACTAAGCTATGAATACACTAATTTGACGGCCGGAAGTGACTGTTGCCACTAGTTGGTACTGTAAACTGAGAATCGTTTTTGAATTCATGTCAACTGATAAGAGAAACTTTAAACTGAGGTGCATCAATGTTGGACAGCTTCTGTATGCATGGATACAGAGACGACCCTGAGACTCCAGAATATTATAACAGATATGAGCAGCTAACTGCAGCTATGACTCTTAGTGACAGAGACTCGTAGAATTTTTACTGGCTCTCACTCCTACGCAGTGAGACATGTACAGAAATATATAGGAAGTACAAAGAATGTTCTAGAACTCTAGACAATGACAAGACTACACAAGACTCTCAACATGGCTGAAATAAACTGTACAATGATTCGTTGCACAGACACTTGGCTCTGATTATAATAAGACAACAGTAGAGTTCAACTGTCACAACATAAGTTCACATGGAGTCAATAATTAATATGTGACAGTCCCGTGTAGAATCGAAGATTATTCTGTCACGTATTTCGATCGCATCGCTGCGTTCAAAGCGCCGTATCACTGAACTTCTGTTAAGGGCGGGGCTCACATGCGCTTCGTAGACTCATTAGATATTCATGCATCTACGAAGCACATATGAGCCCTGCCCTTCACAGAAGTTCAGCGATACGGCGCTTCAAACTCAGTGATGCGATCGAAATACATGACGGAATAATCTTCGATTCTACACAGGACTGTCACATATTTATTTTCCTTGACTGACTGAATGACAGACAGTTGGACACTGGACAGACGTACGAAACTGATTTCTTGACCCACTTATGCATGTGCATACAAGTTATGATTGTACCAGTATGTTGTTTTATCCACATGCATTATGTGTAACATATTTAGATCTTCTTTGGTGATGGTAGGGACACAGGGACGTTTCTCTCCAAGAGGATCAAGGTCATTTCAAAACCTTCAAAGAAGAAGCAATCTCTGAAGAACCCAGAGTGTGAGTGACAGTTGGGAGCTAGAGTGTGAGTGACAGTTGGGAGCTAGAGTGTGAGTGACAGTTGGGGGGAGCTAGAGTGTGAGTGACAGTTGGGGGAGCTAGAGTGTGAGTGACAGTTGGGGGAGCTAGAGTGTGAGTGACAGTTGGGAGCTAGAGTGTGAGTGACAGTTGGGAGCTAGAGTGTGAGTGACAGTTGGGAGCTAGAGTGTGAGTGACAGTTGGGGGAGCTAGAGTGTGAGTGACAGTTGGGGGGGCTAGAGTGTGAGTGACAGTTGAGAGCTAGAGTCTGAGTGACAGTTGGGGGGGCTAGAGTGTGAGTGACAGTTGGGAGCTAGAGTGTGAGTGACAGTTGGGGGGGACTAGAGTGTAAGTGACAGTTGGGAGCTAGAGTGTGAGTGACAGTTGGGAGCTAGAGTCTGAGTGACAGTTGGGAGCTAGAGTGTGAGTGACAGTTGAGAGCTAGAGTGTGAGTGATAGTTGGGAGCTAGAGGCAGGAAATCCAAGGCTGTGTTATGACCATTACATTTACAAACTCTTTCTTCCTTGGCACCCTTCCCTCTCTCATGCACTCCTCCCCCCAGTGTGTATCCCCTCAGGCTCCAAAGTGGCTCTGTTCAACCGACTGAGATCTCAGACTGTGAGCACACGATACCTCCATGTAGAGGGGACCAACTTCCATGCCAGTAGTCAACAGTGGGGGTCATTCACCATTCACTTGGGTAAGCCTGTGAGGTCATGTGACATCAGGTATTAGTGACATTGTATGGTAGAACCGCTAACTAACTACCATGGCCAGACAATGATCTAAAATGAACTTCACTCAGAGTATTAATATGTAGCATCATTAGGTAAACAGCATCGTGAGGTATGCAGTAGCTTCAGTACTTGAACATGATGTCACATTTGCAACTACAGTAATTCACTGTGTATCTTACTGGTGGGTATCATTCAAGGCTGTAACCATCCTACTAATACCGTAGATCTGGAAATTTTCGGGTTATAAAATTTTCGTGTTGAATTATACGTGGTTCGTCTACACCTGTTTTGTCTACCGCCGTTTTGTCTACTCCAATTTTGTCTACTGATGTTTCGTCTACTCAATTTTTATAATGGTATAACTAGAGACATGGCTCAATGGCCAGTACCACATTTCCGAGTGGTGTGTTTACAATGCAGAAGGGCCAAGGACAAATAACCATGTCGAAGTGTGGAGTAATAAGACAGGAAAAGTCATCCTAACATCTACGAGCTGGTAGACGTATTCAAAACTGAGCAGGTGGCAACAGAAGTGACTTTGAGGTAGCTAGAAGCTGGAGGAGTACTTGCACCAACAAGGAAGGCGTACAGAACTAAAGAGAAAAGGCTGAAGACCATCCAGCAGACGTTTACCAACGACGAGTACTCATTAGAAGAATACGTAACTGCACTTAGCTATTGGCTGTAGGATTGTCTTAATGCTCGGTCATTATTCTGTATTCAAGCAGCAATTAATTGTTTGTCTGTCATATACAAATGAAACTAAAAATAAATTTTGACCTGAAAAATTGAGTAGACTAAACAGCGGTAGACGAAATTGGAGTAGACGAAACGGCGGTAGACAAAACAGGAGTAAACAAACCAGGAAGATACCTTCATTTTTTCATGTAAAAAATATTTTTGTGGTCTAGGATCCCATGAAAATTTTTTGGACGGTATTAGATCGATTCTACGTTCCCAGGTTTAGTGATCTGGAACAAGACTATTCACGCCAAGAAAATGTGGAGAATGAACATCTTGCTGCGTTCGTGGGGACGTGGCTACCACACAGCTGTTGGCTAACTACTCATGTATGAAAGAGAACCGAATAACGCTGTAGGCACGTACTGTGGCAGTAAGGACGGATGATTATATATGATTTATATATCGGACACTGAGCAGAAAGTTGTCACGCGTTTGCCATGACAGCATGAGTCGGTATCGAAGAAGAGGCTGTCTCACGCAAAATAACTAGCTAGCTGTGCTGGAAAAATGTGCTGACTGTAATGATATTTCATGTTTGTTATTTTCGTGGTTTACACAAACCACGAAAATACTTTCGCAACAAAAATTTCCAGATCTATGGTACCACTGGTCTATCATTGACATACTAATTTGACCATCTTGTTAACTGCCAAATACAGTCAAACTAAATTACAGTGAATCAGAAATCAATGTGTCTCTGCTACAGTTCTGTGTACAGCTCAATAGTCACAAAGTAACTGACTGCTACAGTATAGCTATAGTGTAGAAATGATATTTTACAAGTGTTATTTTGTGCACACTACACATGTGACTTCCTTCTGTGTGTCATATGGTGGACAGGGTATTCCATAGTTGCACTTCACTTCAGTGTGGTAGAATAGGGCTCCGTCTGTGTTTGCTATACTGCCTGGTACTGACTGTGGAGATATGTCCACACATTCAAACATTGTGCGATGATGACCGTGATAGTCTGCCATGAGATATCCTTGGTACTCCTGGGTCCAGGATGATGGGCAGGTAAGTCGTGCAGGAATCATCACAACAGTTTCTCGTGTTGAAGTGTAGCACACTGCACACGGGACATTATGTTGATGGACTGAGTGAAGAGGTCCATTATCTGGTCCTCCGGTCTGATATTCAGCCCCATACAGATATGCTCGTCTACTTCCAGTCCCAGCAGTGTAGGTAGAGTACTGTGGTTGCTCTGGTAGACAAAGGTAGTTTGCTCCTCCTCCTCTTTGATTATACCAAGTTCCAGCTGCCCTTCCAGCATACAGTAGCTGTGTTCCAGAAGTGCTGGGACATGTGGTCTTCCCCCACCTGGTGTAAACCACACCACCAGTAGTAGGACCTGGGGGTCCTAGTGTGTGTGTGTGTGTGTGTGTGTGTGTGTGTGTGTTTTTATGACAATGTATTTCAGTGATATTATTACCGCACTGTTAGTCTATGAATCACAGTAGTCAGCCTGTGAGAATATGCCTCCATAAGTTCTAGTGCAACATTTGGTACACTGCCTTTGTTTCCAGGCTCTCCCTCGTGTGACTAACAAGTGATCAATAGCGGTGTCCTAGGAATGGGGCTGATTCAATCATCAACAAATATGATTAGTGCATACCTTGTGGTCCCTGCGATTAAAGGCCATTCACTCAATGGTATGCTATTAATCTCAAATTGCACTAAAAACCATGCTATTCATCAAATGTATGTCATACCTTGTGGGCCAGATGGTCCCTGCAGACCAGTGTCTCCTCTCTCTCCTTGTCTTCCTGGGGCTCCATCTCGACCATCTCGTCCTGGAAACCCATCCCGACCATCCCTTCCTCGGGGACCTTGAACAGTATATATGTTGGGTGTGGTGATCAAGCTGCTACTGACTGAGTTGCCACTGGTAGCATTAAGCTGCACACTCCTCTCCTCCCTTGTTAGAACACCAGCTGAATGGAATAAAAATGATCAACCATATGTCACTTCCAAATGGGAATTTAGTCTACATAATTGTATTATTATAATTGTAATTTAGTTTTATTGAACATACCAGCAGCTGCACTGATGTATAAGGCAGCAAGTAGCACGGTTGTTAGCCTGAAGTCCATCTCTGCAAGCTTCTCCTTTATCCTTTAGAATCACGTTACTGTTTTCTTCAACTGATGAAGTGTGGTTAGGTTTGTTTCTTTTATAGGCTATCTTTGTTTACTGCTGGATGAAGGAAAGAGTGCTTGGTTGGCACTGTCTCTCCAGAGGTTGGATTCTTCAGAAGAAGGAAGAGACATGTACTTTCAACAGTCATCTTTTCATAGCTGTTTGTTTTTGTAGTAACAAACATTGTCACTCTGGGAAATGAGGACTTGGCGATAAATTATATGGTGTTCCATTGTGAAGTTGGATGACCTTTGCTACTTCTTTGATGAATTCATGGTTGATATGATATTCAGATGCACTCACTGGCACCGGTAAACAGTAATTATTGACCAGTGCATCAACATGTTTTGAATCTTGTTATAATACGTAGATTGATGCAACTTGCAGTGACGCACATCGATAAGAATCATAGCATGACTGCATTCATGATGCTGAGAGTGTGGTTATACCTGGATATAGAATGACTACACCTGGTTATATCTCCTATTGCTCTTTGATTGCCATCATTTATTTTACCAGCCTTTACTTCTTCTGTGAGGGTTGTTATTCGTCTGCCACACATTTGTAATCTGTAGCGATGTGTGGTTCACTGTTTTTGAAGGTACATGCTTCATGTTCGTACACTCTTCCTTTGGTCCCAAAACCTGCATCATCATCGTTTTGTGCAGCTGGGTAGGCATGTGTAAACCTTTGCACTATGCCCTCAATCAAGTTTCAGTTTACTGACGAAATTGGTGTCTGTGCCACCACTTGTACTGTTTATCCTGACCCAGCCATATTCATCATGAGCTTGCCATCTCACAGACCAGTGTCTTTCTTCTCTTTTTCTCTCCAAATGGTGATAGATTGCTAGTTTTCATAAGCCAGTCAACTTTTTTTTTTTGCTGCTCCATCTCTGGCATTCTCTGGCTACCTGATTCCAGCATTTCATGCACAGTGTATAATTTGGGTGTCAGTGTCAGTGGTGTTATTCAGCTATGAGGACTTCACTCTCCAGACCTCTCCCTCAGTATAGAACTGGCAAACAGATACAGTCAGGTGGCATACCAATTTGCAAATAATCTGGTAATGATTAAAATGAGAGGTCCATTTTTCATTTTAAAGGTAGCAAACTGCACACAGAGCTGTAGTCCTCAACAAAGTGCACCTCCTCCAGTGTCATACTCAGTTCCATTCAGGTACACTCTTCCAAGTCGTGTCCCAGCAGTGTAGGGAGAGTATTGCGGCTTTTCTGGTGGACAGATTAGTAGTCAGTGGCCATACTATGCCAATTTTCAGCTTGCCCGAAGTCCATCTCTACAAAGTTCTTCAATGTAATAGTTATTCTTCTAGTTGAATTGAAGTTACTGCTTCTTAACTGTTGTTATGTGTTCTGTTGGCTGCTTTTATAGTCTATCCCAAGAATGTGTACATTTGTCATAGCTCAGTGAAGGAAACGATGTGCTCTGCTGGCATGTTGTATTCATAGATGAGTATTTACAAACACTGGATGAAAGTACTGATAATACAAACATGTAGTTATTTTACATATAGTAATGGTTATGTAACTGTGTGTTGTGTGTGCACACAGCTAATGTAAATTTTTTATTAAGGTGGATGACCTTTGCACTTCCTTGACAAATAAATACATTGTCACTATGCAACTCCAGGAAAAGCAATAACATGTTTTGAAACCAGCTACAGATGATGTTATACTTTTAAATATATTCAAACAAGTTTTTGTTTAGTGATACAATATGACATCATTCTATTATATATATATTATATATATTATGGTAAAGTCCACAGGCAAGTTTTGATCGCTTCACTTGTGAAAGTATATATATGTAACTGTATCAAGGAGACTGCTGCAGTGGCATAGCCAGGACACAGCTGATGCCAGGGCACAGCATGGGCATACTACACATTTGTGAGAACTTCTGCCCATAGCGCAGAAGCAACTAGGGGCATGCTCCACCAGACAAGTTATTAATTTTTGAGTCTCTCAGGCCTGAGAGACTGATAAATTCAAATTTTTCCTCAGTTCTGAGGCTCTTTTTAGGCCATACCATCGCCTTGAATCAGGAGCACTTCCGATCATGCCTGCCTGTGGACTTTCACCAACTCTCCAGGAAAGTGAATGCAACAACATGTTTTGAAACCATGTACAGATGATGTTATACTTTTAAATATATTCAAACAAGTTTTTGTTTAGTGATGCAATATGACATCATTCTATTATAATTCAGGACTTTCACCAACTCTCCAGGAAAGTGAATGCAACAACATGTTTTGAAACCATGTACAGATGACATCATATACCTTTTGAAACCAACAAGCTGTTGTTTAGTGATGCAATGTGACATCCTGCTAGTTGCTTGATGTAATGCAGTAGCTAGTAAATAACCTATTTTATTGATGTTTTTTGATGGTTTACAATAGTATACTTGGGACATAGCAAACAGCATCCAGCCATTTTCTGCTTGTCCTGCATCGATGACACACTATAATCTAAGCACACACACATGCACCCACACATGCATTTACACACGTGCATACCCACACCTACACACACACACACGCACATGCACACATACATGCATGCACACATGCACACACACACACACACACACACACACACACACACACACACACACACACACACACACACACACACACACACACACACACACACACACACACACACACACACACACACAGTGGATGATACAGAGGGTGAATCAGAAGAGTTCACGGTGAGGGAGGGCTACATCCAGTATGGCTCCACTGTGAAACTAGTGTGCTCAGAGACGGGGATGGCCCTGCCTCGATTGGTCATCAGGAAGGTGGACAAACAGACTGTGATTGTGGATGCTGATGACCCAGTGTCACAGCTGCATAAAGTAGGCATTGTTACACTTAGTAGTATTTCAATATACCAGTTAGCATGTGAAAAGATAGAATATAGATTCTCTCTGAAAGCACTCATATGGTAGCTATGCATAATGCTACACTTTTGAGATCACCTCTGCCGCAAACGACACTAACAAAGCTTCAGAAGGCTTAGGTGAAGTGAAAGACCAACGTAAAGCTCCAGAAACGTTTTCTGTTTGTTTTCAAAAATATGTAGGTCTTTGGAAGAAGGTATTTACTTTTGTCTATATGCATTTGAAACAATGACAGCGTTTAAGATACATGTATACAGATAGGCTCCAACTGCTGACCTTAGTCTTGCAAGCTTTGCTTGGCATAATTATATTCTGTGAAACTGTGCATAGGTTTCATGTGCACATAACATATTGTGCACATCCATATTAGGAAATATGTTGTACAACAGTTTCAGTTACGGTTTCTGTTACACTCCCTCCCTGTACACATATCACCAGGTGGCATTCTTCATGAAGGAAACGGAGAGGATGTACCTCTGTCTCTCACAGGACCGGATCATTCAGTTCCAGGCCACACCCTGCCCCACAGAGCCCAACAAGGAGATGATCAACGATGGAGCCTCATGGACCATCATCAGCACTGGTGGGTGACCAGACAGAGTGGACCAGGATACATGCATTAGTTTTTATCCAGCAATTGTAATTGTTATTTGGGGTGTGATAGATACATAATTTTCTACACAATATCTTACCTCGTATCAGATCGTGCAGAGTACACATTCTATGAGGGTATGGGTCCAGTGTCTGTACCAGTGACACCCATCCCAGTGGTGGATAGTCTGAAGTTGTCTGGGGGAGGTGACCTCACCATGTTGGAGATCACCGGGGAGAATTTCACCCCTGACCTTCGTGTGTGGTTCTCTGATGTTGAAGCTGACACCATGTACAGGTTAGTGTGAGTGTGTGGAATTGTATATTGCCATTACACACATAGTTATCCCTCATCCGCATATGAGTATGTGGGAGTCGTATATCCCCAATTAACCACATTCAGACACATGACCCCACATGATTTAGTCTGGTCTGCCCTCAATGTTAAGTAGTCTCGTCCCCAGACCAAGTCGAATTTCTTGGGCTAGCACACACTTTTGCACAGTGGCGTAGCCAGGCTGGGGCACACTGGGGCACGTGCCCTAGCAACTAGAGGCCGTGCCCCACCAGTGCAGGTACGCAATCGAATTATCGGCGTTGGTAGTATCGCTGTCGATCGCAAATCAGGCGCTAAACAGTCTTGAATCAAACGGTGCAGTATCGTTATGTATCAAAATTACGGGGTGTTGTACGCTCACCGTACGCGAGTGACTTATATTGCACTATGGTATAGCCTCAGAACCGACCTGGGAGGCTGTAAAATTCCAAAATTTTCTGGGGGAGCAGCCCCCAGACCCCCCTAAATACTTCTGCACCTCGCACAGAAGTTCGTACAAATGTAGTGTGCCCATGCTGTGCCCTAGCATCCGCGATGTCCTGGCTACGCCACTGCTTTTGCAATGTTCAAAACATTTTACGCCAAACCCGCTCAAAAAAGGTACGGATATTAGAGTAAAGATAACTGTTGTAAGGGAAGTGCTACAAACTAATCAACGATCTCGCAATCTCTTTGGTCGTCACTTTTGGGGAATAAGCCCATGAAATTTGACTTCGTTCACCAGATTGTTTCTCGCCGGGAGGCGCGTGCGGGGGCCGGGCATGACACTAATGTTATGTACCGATAGGTGATTTTTAAAGTGTCTCAGGCTTGGGAACTAAGGGAATATCTTCAGTGTATGATCAGTGTGCATGGGGGTCCTGAGCACACCATCGGTATGTATCTCAGCCCAGTGTTTGGCTGCCGTTTGCAAAGGGCCAGAGCAACAGAGACCGTGAGTAATGGGAGAGGTAGCTACCATGATCCACTACAGTAGCATCAATTTGTGCTTTCTTTCCTGTTAGTAATTCATATTGTAAGTTTCCTGATGCTTTCATTTTAATCACAAGCAGACAACTAATACTGAAGCACTTGTGAGCACTCTATTATCACACACACTTCATCATGCTCATCCTACATGCACACACATAACATTGACAGGAGTGAGGATAGTATCATGGCAGTGATCCCTGATATCATCCAGTTCAACACAGGACAACCTCAAAAGAAGGATGCTCTAAGAGTACCTCTGTTCCTCGTGAGGATTGATGGCATCATCTACTCCACTGGGATGACCTTCACCTACGCTGCTGAGCCAGGAACATTCTCCACACAGAATGGACAAGGGTAAATGAAAATGGAATGGCAGTCGTGTATCTACTCATACCATATCAATACCAGGTGTATAGCTCTGTCCTGTGAGCTTTGAACACAACAGATTGTGTTTAATATATCGTGTGGTGACAGATGTGGCAATAAATTGTTGCAGTACTGTAGATTGGGAAATTTTCGTGGTTAAAATAATTCGCATTTTAAATTTTCGCGTTAAAAATATTTCGTCGCTTGATGGTTCCACAATGTAGCACGTATATATACATGTATTTTATTTTCACGCGTTTAATTTTCGTCGCTCCAGTGCACAGGCGAAAATATTTTAAACGGTGAAAATTTCCCGATCTACGGTATGTAGTACCTCCACATAGACTCCAGCATTTCAGCATGTGGCAGCTTGGGTTTATGACAGACAGTGGACTGCAACTAGCTACGTGTTTGCCTGTGTGCAGTAATCTGGGAACTGTGCTGGTGCAGCTTAGCTAGCTAAACAACCAGTTTATTTCGGTCCACCCCTCCCAATACACCTTGGCCCCCCCAATCCAAAATTGGTTCCTACTCCACTGCAGTTTATTCCTTCGCTGCAGACAGTGCTCCTCAGGCTCGTCCCACAATGTTCTCGAGTACTATACAGTGTATTAGCACAAACATGAACGTGGTGGGAAGGAGGAATACCGGAATACCTGTAACCTTGTCACTCAATGTCTCCATCTTAGGACAGCCATGGACTTGACCCCTCCTCCCACAGCAGTGATACAGAGTCCCCTCAGCAGCCCCCCTGTCACCAACCCCATCTCACCAACCTTCCTGACCAGCCCCTCGAGTCTCACCAGCCACTCCAGCCTCACCAGTCCAGGTCTCAGCACCGACTCGCCACACATGACAGCTTCACAACAACTGGGTTAGTGCTTCATCAGTCACTCACAGTCTACTAAGTAATGATGTGTTGATGCCCATGCTACGCTAATTCAGTGTATAAAACCTCCAAAATGAGAGCTTTGTGTTGTTGTGTTGTATGAAGCTAGGACTTGTAAATCTGAGGTAACATAGCTATACTCTTGGTCTCCTCCCCACAGCTGAAGCCATGTCCAGTCCTACTCTGCACAGTCCTTCCTCCTCCCTCCCTCCTCATACCAGTAAGTAGTGCTCCATTTTCGTGACAATGTCAGAACTGTCTGGTAACTAGGGTAAAAGGAATGTCCACCAGTTCAGTACTTATTCTACATTATCAGAAAACTATAGTATAAAAAAGGCAATGTGTACACCAAAACATTATTAGTTACAAAGTTATCAATGCTCAAAGTTCAAACTTGTCTCTTGTCAACCTTGTATGCGAAATGTATAATTTATAGCTGCTTGCATGGTATGCAAATTTTATAGCCAATTAAGTCCTAATATTTTTTCCCTGCATATATTATAGAACATAGGACTAGCTATCCCAATATTGAGCAGGCAGATGTGAGAAGCTTACCTCACACATGTGGACCGGTGTTCAAACCACTATATATACCATGACTGTGTTGTTTATTCATCACTGCTGTGTGCACAGGTCTGACGGGCATGCCCCAGCCAATTTCCACTGGTCCCCTCAACACAAACAGCAACAACAACAACACTGCCACCCTTGGGGACCTGATGCCCCCACCTTCACATTCCCTCTCCCATGAACCCCCTGTTCTATCCCACCCTCCCTTCCAACCAACTGCAGAGCAGTAAAAACACATTACCCTGCCCATATAATTATATGATACTGTCCAGAGATGTATCATTATGTACCTAGTCTGTTGGTGTTTATGAGTTTTGTGTTGATGTTTTTTGTATTGTGTTAGTAAATTGTTTGTGAGTTTTTAAATAGAATTTATAGTATTATTTTTGTGAATGCTTGTATCTACCCTCCATAGCAGGGCTCACAGGTGTCCCGGTCACTTACAGCTAGTTAAAAACTTTCCTTTCTTTGCAGTTGTATACATAATATTAACTGTTTTACTTTCATGTACTATTTACTTTTATAATACTGTTGTTTCAAGTATAGACAAGTACCTAGTAATAAGTACCCTGATCCACTGTACATACCAAGGTATGCAAGCATTAGAAGAGCAACTCAGAGCTAAAATGTACGTATAATACTTAATTCTGTGCACTGTTCTTGCATGCTGATGGTATAGAAGTTAGATAAGTGAATGACAAGCTAACCACTAAATCCAGTACTCTAAAAGCGATATGAAATTGCTTTGATACTTCTTGCCTTAGTATCAACACAGGTATCACTGATTTCCTGTAGTCCTCAATGTGGAGGGGGCCAACTCTAATGCCAGTAGTCAACCGTTGGGATCATTCACCATTCAGGATCACTTATAGCTAGGTAAGCTTGTGAGGCCATGTGACATCATTGCACTAACTAACTACCATGGTCCACAAATATAATCTAAAATTAATTTTTACTAGCTTGGAGTAACAATATGCAGTATCATGAGGTATGCAGCAGCTCTAGTACTTGAACAGGATGCATTACTATAGCAAACAGGCTGTACCCGTATGGATAGTACCATTATGTGACAGTTCTGTGCAGAAATTTGTCCATTGAGTAAAAGTGTCACAGTAGACCACCTGGCAATTAAGTGCTCCAACATCAACATATTAATTTGTTAACCACCATATTAATTTGTACTATCAACTAAATTACAGTGACCATCATGTTAACAAAATCATGTGTGCCTCTGCTCTATTTCTGTGTACAGCTGCTGTTCTACATAAAGTAATCATGAACTGACTAGTAGCTACAGTATAGTGTAAAAATGATACTTTGTATACAAGTGTTACTTTGTGCACACTACACACGTGACCTCCTTTAATGCATCATATGGTGGACAGGGTATTCCATGATTGCAGTTCACTTCAGTGTGGTAGACCATTTGTGTCTGCTATACTGCCAGGTACTGACTGTGGAGATTGGTCCACACATTCAAACAATGTACGTTGAGAGCCAAACCAGCTTTCCATTAGATATTCAAACATTGTACGATGATGATTGTGGTACTCTGCCATGAGATATCCTTGGTACTCCTGGGTCCAGGATGATGGGCAGGTAAGTCGTGCACAACAGTTTCTCGTGTTGAAGTATAGCACACTGCACACGGGACATTATGTTGATGGACTGAGTGAAGAGGTCCATTATCTGGTCCTCCAGTCTGATATTCAGTCCCATACAGATATGCTCAACTACTTCCAGTTCCAGCAGTGTAGGTAGAGTACTCTGGCTGCTCTGGTATATAGACAGAGGTAGTTTGCTCCACCTCCTCTAGATCTTTGACTATACCAAGTTCCATGGTCATATGGTGGACAGGGAATTCCATGATTGGACTTCACTTCAACATGGTAGAGCAAGGCTCCATTTGTGTTTGCTGAACTGCCAGGTATTGACTGTGGAGAATGATCTACACACCCAAACATTGTAATATTGATGATACCAGTTTGCATTGAGCTATCCATAGTACTCTCGGGTCCACGATAATGGGCAGGTAAGTCGTGCAGGAATCATCACAACTGTTTCTCGTGCTGAAGTGTAGTCTCGTGCCCAGACGATTTTTCGCACGCGGAGGGGAAAAAATTTTCCCCTCCGCGTGCGAAAAATCGTCTGGGCACGAGACTAGCTGAAGTGTAACACACTGCACACGGGACATTGTGCCCATGGACAGAGTGAAGCGGTCCATTAGTATAGCCTCCAGTCTCGTATTCAGCCCCATACAGGTATGCACTACCCCAGCCTCGTTCCCAGGCGCGGAGGGGGAGGAGAAAGAGCGCCTGGGAACGAGGCTACCTCTACCCCAGCAGTAGCCTCGTTCGAGCAACTAATCAAGGGTACTAACTGTACCTCGCCCTGTACACGCCCACGCGTGTTTCTGCGGGTGTTTCTGGAAACAAATCCCTGCCCGACCCTATACCCTACCTTGTAAAGCGAGAGAGGGCCTGGTATCTTTTCTCACGTGAGTGACGTCAGGATAGAAAGGATGGTAGAAAGGGTTTAATTGTGCGTGGGCGCACAGGGCCCAGAACAGCGAAAAGAGCCAAGGTACCAGGTAACTTATCACACGTATCTAGCTAGCGGGAGGCGACTGTCTTACACACCAAGCGTTGAGCGTGTAGTCGGTTTAAAATACGCGAAACGCAGCCTGTTCTGCAAAATTTCGCCATTTTCCGATTACGTCATGCTCTCGTGAGAAAAGATACCAGGCTCTCCACGGCTTTTCCATACTGCAAGCGACGGAAAGCTGGGCGGGGCCTGTGAACGAGGCTTCCCTAGCAGTGTAGTTAGAGTATTGTGGCTGCTCCGGTAGACAAAGGTACTTTGCTCCTCCTCCTTGTTGACTCACTATACAAACTTCCAACTGCCCTTCCAGCATACAGTGCTGGGACATGAGTCCTCCCCCACCTGGTGTACACCACACCAGCAGTAGTTGGACCTGGGGGTCCTGGCATGTGTATGTGTGTGTTTAAGGGGGCTGGGAAGGATTGTGATAGAATGTTCTGCTAGCTAGCCTGTGTGAGGATGTCTACATTAGCAATGAAAGATCTCATTTGTGCAACAGTGTGCTGATTACAATCACGAGTGTTGTTCTCAGGCTCTCTCTCACTGAACAAACAAGTGGTGAATAGCTGACCTAGGAATGACGCTAACCATTACTATTCATCAACTAATATTGTACCTCGTGGCCCAGGTAGTCCCTGCAGACCAGTGTCTCCTCGTTCTCCTGTCTCCCTGGGGCTCCATCTCGACCATCTCGTCCTGGCAGGCCATCCCGACCATCCCTCCCTCGGGGACCCTGAACAGTGTATACGTTTGGTGTAGTGATCAAGTTACTACTGACTGAGTTGGCACTGGTAGCATTAAGCTGTACACTCCTCTGTAAAAAGTGATCAACTGTATGTCACTTCCAAAAGTTACAAATGGGAATTTAGTCTACAAAATTGTAATTTAGTAATACATAGTACATAAGATTGAACATACCAGCAGCTGTACTGTACAAGGCAGCAAGTAGCACAGTTGTTAGCCTGAGGTCCATCTCTGTAAGCTTCTCCTTTATCCTTTAGAATTGAGTTAATGCTTTCTTCAACTGATGAAGTTAGGTTTGTTTCTTTTATAAGCTCTCTTTGTTTACTGCTGGATGAAGGAAAGAGTGCTTGCTTGGTTGGCACTGACTCTCCTGAGGTTGGATTCTTCAGAAGAAGGAAGAGACGAGATGATATTGTATTTCTCTGTACAACTAGTAGAAAAATTGGGGGGGCTGAGCCCCCCCAATCTGAAAAGTTGGAGGGCCTAAGCCCCCCTGCCCCCCTATATCTCTGCCCCTGTGTAATAAACAAACAGCTATAGAAAGATGACTGTTGAAAGTACACATTTCCAAGATTAGGGCTACACTGGGCTACACTGTCACTAGTTTGGTCCACGGCTCTCCCACGACAGCATATAGTAGTCTTGCCCAGACCCCACGCGAGACTAAGCGTATAGTTTGCTCTCATGCGGTCTAATTATGCGCAACCTCGGGCCCTACCCTTTTACTCAGGTAGCATTAATTAGAGTAAGCTTCACCGTAATTCAGCTTGGACCAGGGCCAAATTTATTAGAACATGAGCCCCCCCACTTCTTGGTAGCTGTCTGCGCCTCTGTTACAGTAACAAACATTGTCACTTAGGGAAATGAGAAATTTTGGTTTTCTTTTTTTTGTGAGGTTGGATGATACAATATTCAGATGCACTCACTAGCAGCAGGGTAAACAATAATTATTGCATCAACATGTTTTTATAATATGTATATTGAGACAACTTGGAGTGACGCACATCATAAGAATCATAGCATGACTGTATTCATGATGCTGAGAGTATGGTTACCTGGATATAGGATGACTATACACCCCCTATCGCTCCTAGATTGCCCCTCCTGTATTGTACCAAGGCCCCTACCCAACTTCAATGAGGGTTGTTACCATACACACACACATTTGTAATCTGTAGCTGCGTGTGGTTCACTGTTTTTGAAGGTATATATACTTCATCTTCCTTTGGTCCCAAAACCTGCATCATCATAATTTAGTGTAGCTTGATTGGCATGTGTAAACCTTTGCACTACACCCTCAATCAAGTTTCAATAAAGTTTCAGCCTGTGCCACCATTTCTGCTAATTATCCTGACCTTGCCATATTCACCATGAGCTTGCCATCTTACAGACCAGTGTCTTCTCTTCTTCTCTCCAAACAGTTTTATGATACATTGCTAGTTTTCATAAGCCAGTCAACTTTTTTCGTTGCTCCATCTCTGGCATTCTCTGCCCAACTGATTCCAGCATTTCATGCACAGTGTATAAATTGATTGTCAGTGTCAGTGGTGTTATTCAGCAGACTGCACTCTCCAGAGCTCTCCATCAATATATAGAACTGGCAACAGAAACACACACACACACACACACACACACACACACACACAGACACACACAGTGGATGATACAGAGGGTGAATCAGAGGAGTTCACAGTGAGGGAGGGCTACATCCAGTATGGCTCTAATGTGAAACTAGTATACTCAGAGACGGGGATGGCCCTGCCTCGATTGATCATCAGGAAGGTGGTCAAACAGACTGTGATTGTGGATGCTGATGACCCAGTGTCACAGCTGCACAAAGTAGGCATTGTTACACTTAGCAATATCTCAATATACCAGTTAGCATGTGAAATGGTAGCTGTGAATAATGCCACACTTTTGAAATCACCTCTTCGACAAACATGCCTCAAAAAGACTATTCATTTAATGATTAACAAAGTCATTAAAGACATTAACGAAGCTTCACAAATGTTCTATTGTTGGAAGAAGGTATTTACTTTTGTCTATATGCATTTGGAGCAATGACAGCATTTAAGACACATACATGCCTGTTTTTATAAGGGAGATGTGGTTCGTTGATTGTTCATGCATACAGATAGGCTCCAACTGCTACCCATAGTCTTGCAAGCTCTGTTCAGCATAATGTGTGAAACTGCATAGGTTTCATGTGCACATAACATATTGTGCACATCCATATTAGGAAATATGTTGTACAACAGTTTATAACAGTTTCTGTTACACTGCCTGCCTGTACACATATCACCAGGTGGCATTCTTCATGAAGGAGACGGAGAGGATGTACCTCTGTCTCTCACAGGACCGGATCATTCAGTTCCAGGCCACACCCTCTCCCACAGAGCCCAACAAGGAGATGATCAATGATGGAGCCTCATGGACCATCATCAGCACTGGTGGGTGACCAGACAGAGTGGACCAGGATACATGGATTAGTTTTTATCCAGCAATTGTAATCAGAGAGTCGGTAGACTCTCTATGTAGGGATGGCGCCGACGCGCAATATATGCAATACTTAAGCAAAAGCCGTATAACTTCACCACAAACACGCTAAAAGCTTATTTAAGGGCCCAGGCTTCCTCTTTGAGTGCCTTTGTGATCAGCAAGACTAATACAAGTGGCCAAAAGCCACGCGGAAGACAGCTAAACACAAAAGTGTGCGCTAGCAAAAGTGCCATTTTTCGTATTCTTTCTTCTTTCTTCGTTACGACTTTTGTTCAACAACGATAACTCAAAAACGGTTCAAGCGCTCACCTTGATTTTAGCACGAAACGGATACTCATCACAGCGCGCAGCATCCCAACCACTCAGCGACTTCATAGCTTCAAATTTACCCTGGTCAAAAAAACTCTTCACAGCACTGCCTGACTGCTGTCCGTTGCGTAGGACGCCATTTTCTAATCTTGTACGCATGCGCACATCCAGTCTCGTTCCCAGACCAAAAACCACGGTCATTGCTCTGGGAACGAGACTATTGCTCACACCGAAAGTGCGCGCGTTGACCGTGTACTGTATGCACGGCTGGCACGGTCTATTCCCGGAGTTGTGGGAAAGGCTTATGTGGGAAAGGCTTATGGACACCACGTAGGTAAGAAGCTGTATTCTGTTGCTTACTTATAGCTACACTATAAAATACAGCTTTAGGTAACGCCTGGTGGTCAGTTTTTATGCTCTGTCAGTACAGTTTTCTGTGCTGGTCAGTTGTCATGTGATCGTAAAATCAGGAATCGGCTTCACAAAGGGCTCAAAATCTGGTAGAGAGAGTTATTAGCCCTCCATCGGATTCCAGCTGGCATATTACATGCTTGGAACCACTGCTAAGCTGTCAAATTTATGCTGTTTCAAGTTCTAGGGTTGTGGTTACACTTGAACGAAATCTTCTTAGGCTTAGGTCTAACTGTAACTGAGCTTAACATCAAAAAAGTACAGAAACAAGAAATAAAAAACATTAAAAATGTAAAAAGATGTAGGGACGGCATGCCAAAAAGTGTACAAACAAGGTAGGGATGATAGCATAAAAGCAAAGGTCAACATAAAGGCAATGCCCCATCCCTACATCTTTTTCACACTGCAGTTTAATAGACAGCATGCTTGAAACCTAAACCTGCACCCATCCGTGGAGTTAATAATGCTGTAATGAGCACCAACTACTTGAGTTTTTAAATGCTACAGCACTTACCGTATAGCGGGAAATTTTCGCTGGGTGCAAATTTTCGCGATTTTCGCGAAAATAAAAACCGCGAAAAAATGGAAAATGATGACGTCATTACGTGCATACGTCGAGTACCCACATGACCCATGTGAACAAGATGGTTCTCTACAGTCTGTCTGCCCTCTAAATGGTTGCTGTAAAGAAGAATCAGCCTCCTACTGTACAAAATACCAACGAAACCGTAAGAGACGCTCCGAAGATGTCGCATCAACCGGTAGGGGTGTGGTCAGAGCGTCCCCGTTCCGCGAAAATAAAAACCGCGAAAATTTCTTCTATATGACCAGTCCTGCAGCTCACTTCAGCTCAGTGTCTATAGGTTGTATAAGCGGTCCCGTATATAGTATTAAATGCCAACAACGGTTCTACAAATAGCATGTCAGCACCAAAAGCTACCTGGTCGCTACATGCATAGCTTCTGACAAGGCACACATACACCATGCTGCTAGACTACACTGCAGTCTGGACGCCAGACCCTTCTTGCCCTTTCAGAAGGGTTTTGGAGTCCAGACCCCCCCGGCCATGTGGGAGGAAGAAATTGGCCTGAGAACAAGGCTACAGCTATGCCCTTCAAGAACTGCCAGTAATGTTGTGGTACATTTTAGGGAGATCTCCAATACACTGTTATAACTGCAGTGTGAAAAAGATGTAGGGATGGGGCATTGCCTTTATGTTGACCTTTGCTTTTATGCTATCATCCCTACCTTGTTTGTCCACTTTGTGGCATGCCATCCCTACATCTTTTTACATTTTTAATGTTTTTTACTTCTTGTTGTTATTGGATGTGATAGATAGATAGATAATTTTCCACACACAATATTTTACCTCGTGTCATAGATCGTGCAGAGTACACATTCTATGAGGGTATGGGTCCAGTGTCTGTACCGGTGACACCCATCCCAGTGGTGGATAGTCTGAAGTTGTCTGGGGGAGGAGACCTCACCATGCTGGAGATCACCGGGGAGAATTTCACCCCTGACCTCCGTGTGTGGTTCTCTGATGTTGAGGCTGACACCATGTACAGGTTAGTGTGAGTGTGTGGAATTGTATATCTCACCACTTACCCACATTACCCTCATCCACATGTGAGTGTGCGGGAGTTGTATATCCCCATTTACCTCATTCACATGACCCCACATGATTTAGTCTGGTCTGCCCTCAATGTTATGTACCGATAGGTGATTTAAAAATGTAGCAGGCTTCCTGCATGCATGGTGTGGGAACTAAGGGAATATCTTCAGTGTATGGTCAGTGTGCATGGGGGTCCTGAACACACCATGGGTATATATCTCAGCCCAGTGTTTGGCTGCTGTTTGCAAAGAGCCAGAGCACCAGAGACCATGAGTAATGAGAAAGGTACCATGGTCCACTACAGTAGCATCAAGTAGTACTTTCTTTCCTGTTAGTATTTCAGAGTGTAAGTTTCCTGATGCTTTCACTTTGATCACAAGCAGACAACTAATCACTTATCACACTTCATTGTTGCTATCCTACATGCACACACATTACATTGACAGGAGTGAGGATAGTATCATGGCAGTGATCCCTGATATCTCCCAGTTCAACACAAGACAACCTCAGAAGAAGGATGGTCTAAGAGTACCTCTGTTCCTCGTGAGGATTGATGGCATCATCTACTCCACTGGGATGACCTTCACCTACGCTGCTGAGCCAGGAACATTCTCCACACAGAATGGACAAGGGTAAATGAAAATGGAATGGCAGTCATGTATCTACTAATACAATGTCCATACCAGCTCTGTCGTGTAATGAGGAATACCTATAACCTTGTCACTCATTGTCTCCACTTTAGGACAGCCATGGACTTGACCCCTCCTCCCATGGGAGTGATCCAGAGTCCCCTCAGCAGCCCCCCTGTCACCAATTCCATCTCACCCACCTTTTTGACAGCCACTCAAGCCTTACCAGCCCCTCCAGTCTCACCAGTCCAGGTCTCATCACCGACTCACCACACATGACAGCTTCACAACAACTGGGTTAGTGCTTCATCAGTCACTCACGTAATGATGTGTTGATGCCCATGCTAATTCAGTGTATAATGTCATGCATGGCTGAAAACATTCGCAGCTGAGCAGTTGTGTTTTATGAAGTAAATGATAGTGCATTGAGAGCCTAAATCTTCTCACAGTCTCCTCCCCACAGCTGAAGCCATGTCCAGTCCTACTCTGCACAGTCCTTCCTCCTCCCTCCCTCCACATACCAGTAAGTAATGCTCCGTTTTCGTGACAATGTCAGAAGTGTCTGGTAACTAGGATGATATGCTTATTAGCCAATGATAAATTTGTAAGTCCTAAAAGAATTTTTCTGCATATATTCAAATTGTTATAGAACACAGGACTAGCTATGCCAATATTGAGCAGGCAGGTTGAGATGTGAGAAGCTTACCTCACACATGTTGACTGGTGTTCACACCACTATACCATGACACTAGTATACTATGACTGTGTTGTTTATTCATCACTGCTGTGCCTTGTATTGTGTGCACAGGTCTGACAGGCTTGCCCCAGCCAATTTCCACTGGTCCCCTCAAAACAAACAGCAACAACAACAACAGTATCACCCTTGGGGACCTGATGCCCCCACCTTCCCACTCCCTCTCCCATGAACCCCCCGTCCTCTCCCACCCTCCCTTCCAACCAACTGCAGAGCAGTAAAAACACATTACCCTGCCCATATAATTATATGATAAGAGATGTGTCATTATGTACCTAGTCTGTTGGTGTTATGAGGTTTGTGTTGATGTTTTTGTATTTTTGTTAGTAAAATTGTTTGTGAGTTTTAAAATAGAGGCTTTTATAGTATTATTTTTGTGAAGGTTTGTATCTACCCTCCATAGCAGGGCTCACAGGTGTCCCGGTCACTTAAAGCTAGTGAAAAACTTTCCTTTCTTTGCAGTTGTATATACCTGTTCAGGCTGTTCTACTTTCATGTACTATACCTGTTGTTTCAAGTATAGATAATTACCTACTATACCAATGTATGCAAGCATTAGAAGAGCAACTCAGAGCTAAAATGTACGTATAATACTTAATTCTGTGCACTGTTCTTGCATGCTGATGGTATAGAAGTTAGATAAGTGAATGACAAGCTAACCACTAAATCCAGTACTCTAAAAGCGATATGAAATTGCTTTGATACTTCTTGCCTTAGTATCAACACAGGTATCACTGATTTCCTGTAGTCCTCAATGTGGAGGGGGCCAACTCTAATGCCAGTAGTCAACCGTTGGGATCATTCACCATTCAGGATCACTTATAGCTAGGTAAGCTTGTGAGGCCATGTGACATCATTGCACTAATCATATACTTATTTAGTGTCAATACATTTACTCCCATAGAAAGGTGTGCAATTATTTTTGTAATTGCACAGGTAGGAAAGATTCTGATTGGACAAAAAATACAAAAACTACAAAACCGTGCAAGGTGTAATCGCTTACTGATTGGTCAGTAGCAATTTGCTGTAAACTATATTAACATAATGTAAACTTGTAACTTGTAAGCGACAACAATTTGCTGTAAACTATGTTAACATAATGTAAACTTGTAACATGTAAGTGACAACAATTTGGTGTAAACTATACAGTTTACTGTAAACTTGTATACTATAAACCACCACATCACATACATACTCATACTTATTATGGCATACTGTAAACTAGGCGAAGTTTATGATTAACAAGTAACAACATGTTTTCTCGTGCAATTTGGGATTAATAGTACTCATGAATGGCATAATTGCACTCGGCTTCGCCTCGTGCAATTAACAGCCATTCACTCGTGCTATTAATCCCAAATTGCACTCGAAACCATGCTGTTACTTATACTAACTAACTACCATGGTCCACAAATATAATCTAAAATTAATTTTTACTAGCTTGGAGTAACAATATGCAGTATCATGAGGTATGCAGCAGCTCTAGTACTTGAACAGGATGCATTACTATAGCAAACAGGCTGTACCCGTATGGATAGTACCATTATGTGACAGTTCTGTGCAGAAATTTGTCCATTGAGTAAAAGTGTCACAGTAGACCACCTGGCAATTAAGTGCTCCAACATCAACATATTAATTTGTTAACCACCATATTAATTTGTACTATCAACTAAATTACAGTGACCATCATGTTAACAAAATCATGTGTGCCTCTGCTCTATTTCTGTGTACAGCTGCTGTTCTACATAAAGTAATCATGAACTGACTAGTAGCTACAGTATAGTGTAAAATTGATACTTTGTATACAAGTGTTACTTTGTGCACACTACACACGTGACCTCCTTTAATGCATCATATGGTGGACAGGGAATTCCATGATTGCAGTTCACTTCAATGTGGTAGAATAGGGTCCCATTTGTGTCTGCTATACTGCCAGGTACTGACTGTGGAGATTGGTCCACACATTCAAACAATGTACGTTGAGAGCCAAACCAGCTTTCCATTAGATATTCAAACATTGTACGATGATGATTGTGGTACTCTGCCATGAGATATCCTTGGTACTCCTGGGTCCAGGATGATGGGCAGGTACGTCGTGCACAACAGTTTCTCGTGTTGAAGTATAGCACACTGCACATGGGACATTATGTTGATGGACTGAGTGAAGAGGTCCATTATCTGGTCCTCCAGTCTGATATTCAGCCCCATACAGATATGCTCGACTACTTCCAGTTCCAGCAGTGTAGGTCGAGTACTGTGGTTGGTCGGGTAAACAGAGGTAGTTTGCTCCACCTCCTCTAGATCTTTGACTATACCAAGTTCCATGGTCATATGGTGGACAGGGAATTCCATGATCGCACTTAACTTCAACATATATAGTGGAATAAGGCTCCATTTGTGTTTGCTGAACTGCCAGGTATTGACTGTGGAGAATGATCTACACACTCAAACATGCAGTAGAGCAGGCCAATTTGCTGTCGGGCTTTAGAACAAAGTGTAGATGTGTGCTGACCAGGTCAGATCAGATGTTAATTGAATTCCCAGGTACTTGTAGGAATACACTCTCTCTAGGGTTTGGCCATTGACTAATAACATGGTTGGCATTGTGGAGTCCCTCTTACGAGTCACAACGTCAAGCATGCACCTACACTTATCACAGTTCAACTGTAGCTTGTGGGCTGAGATCCAATTGGATAGTGCATCGATTTCTGCTTGCAGGGTTTGGTAGTCGGAAGGGGATTGGATAGTCCTGCACAAAATATCATCATGCAGCATACAGACTCATGCTGCTGTTCAACAGGGCATTGGTAAGGCCACCAATGTAATTGTGAACACCCTAGAACTTGAAACAGCATTGACAGTTTAGAGAGAGAGAGAGAGAGAGAGAGAGAGAGAGACTCAGGACACTCTGCCACACAATGCAAACCTGGCAATATGGAGGCGAAGTGAGGGTTTATCTAGTAACTGTAAGTTGTGTGGGGAGAGGCAGACGCTTGTGCACGTCCTCAACCACTGTCAGGTGGCGTTGAATCTTAGGAGGTACAATGCAAGACATGATGCAGTTCTGGAGGTGATAGACCAGTTTGTGAGGGAGAACTGTCCACCAGGTGTAGAGGCCATCACAGACCTACCCTAAACCCGGAGGGCTTCATGCACCTGTTTTCAAGCCTCGAGAGTTGCAGCAGTAAAAACAGACACCACTTTCTACTAGACGTGAGCAGGAAGGCCATACTCAGGTCACACCGAATTTGGACATTGAGAAACTCTTTAATATAACTTTATTTACCTTATCCTAATTTCTAAACTGTTCTATCTTTCTATTCTAGCCCTAGAGACAGCCAATTTATTTGTGCCATGCAATAGCTCAGCATGTAGACAATGGCCGTATCTCTAGGCCTCCTTGTATGTACCCTCACATGCAAAAGGAGATGTCTATATATTTTTGGAGAGAGAGAGAGAGAGAGAGAGAGAGAGAGAGATAGAGAGAGAGATGTCATGATCATATATCGGAGAGTTGGGCGCAGTTGGGTGTTCTCCATCTCAGAGTGTTAAGCTGTTCTGATCACCTTCCACCATAATTGGAGACCTATAAAAGTCATGATGGATACTACATACGTATGACATCGATGGCAGCTGATACATCTTTCAAAATACCCTCCGAACCCATTATCCTTTTATCTTTTATCTTCTCAGAGTTCTATATATATGTATATGCTGCTTGCTTGTTATTCTATTTTGCCTGCCATGGCAGCTGTCAAAGTACATACCTCCAGTGGCAGAGCCAAGGTGGAGCACACTGGGGCATGTGACCCAGCAACTAGCCCCACCAATTCAGGTGTTAGTGTGACTGTCGATAGTCTCGCAAGCCATACTCAACACGAATCGCTTTCAGTATCACGCAGATACTGAAAGCGATCCGCGCTGGGGTCAGTTGGGTTTGGCTCGCGTCAATTATCGGCGCTGTCTCGATCGCGAATCGGACGCTGCAAATGCATGAAAATCTAAAATCTAGAGTAACGCAATCTGCTGTGTTCCTTAGCTGGCCTTGCTGTCTATGAGTTTAGTGGTGGAGACCTATATAGACGTACTGCGCGTACGTATATACGTATACGTACCTGCCGGTCGAAAATACTCCCGATTCAATAAAATAGCAATAATTGTCTGCGGGAGCATGCCCCCAGACGTACTCCCCTACTTGCTTCTGCGCTTCGCGCTGGAGTTCTTAGATACGCAGTGTGCCCACACTGTGCCCTTGTAGAGTGATGTCAGAGTTTCCAAAACTATGTACATTTTCTTCTACACAGGCCATTTCTCCACGATATCTTAACGCATTCACATCAAATTGGGTACAGAGGTTCCTTAGAGGCTTGAGTATATTTGCTTGCACTGCTTTGTTAAAAACATCTGCCTTGATAAACAATTTTCATTTTCGCATTACTTTTTTCTGCAAATTATTGAAGTATTAACAGATTTTGTGATGGTGCTCACAATTGCTTCAATTCTGTATTGTGGGAAACTTTTGAGGGAGAAAACTTTCGCGAATTTCGAGGTTTTGTAGCTATTCGCAAAAGTTTTCTCTGCGAAATTGGGGGGCGTGGCGTCTTTTGGCGGCGACACCAGCGAGCAATCCGCGAAAGTTTTCTCTGCAAAAATCTTATTTGTCGCCAATTCGCGAAAGGTTTCTCCCTCGAAAGTTTCCCTCTATACGGTATTCAACAAAGGTACACCCAGTTCTGTATCCTAAAATCATGGTAGCATGCAATCAAAGTACATGTACAAAAATTTGTTCTATTGTGCTATACGTCTAGCAGGGGGTCAACTATTACACTCTCCAAACTAGCAGTTGTAACAACCTTCTGTGACATGCATATTTTTGCTAACAAAATTAATGTTACTTTTTGCATACTACACACATGACTTCCTTCTGTGTGTTATATGGTGGACATGGAATTCCATTGCATTTCGCTTCAACGTGGTAGAAGAGTGCTCCATCTGTGCTTGCTAAACTGCCAGGTACCGACTGCGGATATCGGTCCACACATTCAAATGTTGAACGATGATGAGTATATTTCTCTGCCATGAGATATCCATAATACTCTCGGGTCCAGGATGATGGGCAGGTATACTTTGCAGGAATCATTACAACTGTTCCTCGAGTTGAAGCATAGCACACTGCACATGGAGAATTATGTTGATAAAAGGAGCGAAAAGGTCCATCACTTTCACCTCCAGTCTCAAACTCAGTCCCATACAAATATGCTCGTCCATTCTGTGTCCCAGCAGTGTAATTAGAGTACTGTGGTTGTTCTGGTAGACAAAGGTGGTTTGCTCCACCCCCACTGTCCAATGACTTCCAGCTGCCCTTCCAGCATACAGTAGCAGTGTTCCAGAAGTGCTGGGGCATGTGGTCCTCCCCCACCTGGTGTACACCACACCACCAGCAGTGGGACCTGGGGGCCCTCTCAGTCCATTCACTCCTCTCTCTCCCTTGCTGCCAGAAAATCCTCTTAATCCTGTCTCCCCTTTCTGTCCCCTGCTACCCGTAAATCCTTCCGGACCCTGTGGGCCAGTCAGTCCTGCCTCTCCTCTCTCTCCCTTTTGACCCTGTGTACTAGCATCCCCTCTCAGTCCATTTACTCCCTTCTCACCCTTCTGACCCTTGCTACCAGCAAATCCTGTCGGACCTTGTGTACCATTTAGGCCTTGCTGCCCTCTCTGTCCCTTCTGACCCTTTGATCCTGGTACTCCTTGTGGTCCTTGTGGCCCAGTGTCTCCATGTAGTCTACCCTTGCCTTGTACACCTGCAAGTTGATACTTCATGAATCACATTCTGGATACACACTGCACACAACGGATACAAACACAATTGCAACCATGCAAATAGGTCGTATAATATGATATCAGAACATTTCATGGGACAACCAGATACCCGAAATAGGTGCATTGTAATGATAGACACTATGGATTCAATCAACACCTTTCTGATTACGTACAACAGTGCCAAAGAGGGCAGTAGAGATCTTGACTTCTTACCTTGAGGTCCTGGTGGTCCCTGTTCTCCCTTCTGTCCTGCCACTCCAGGAGATCCAGGGAGGCCATCCCGACCTGGTAGACCATCTCGTCCATCTCGCTGCACGATCACATAAGGAGTGCAGGAGTTTGTACCTCCTGCATCACCTGAAGTGTCAACACTCCTCGGGATCCTGTGCACTTGAGCAGCGGTTAAATGTATGTGTATGAACAGGATAAATTAATATTCCACACTTCCAAGCATACTACCAATTTAGCATATGTGTAGGTGTGTTCAGAACTGGAGGCATCAGTTTTACACACACTTTGTATCAAAGTAGCATACTTTTTCTGTGTAATTATTAGCTTACCAGCAGCTGTACTGAAGTACATGGCAGTAACCAACATTACAGCTAGCCTGAGATCCATCTCTGCAAACGACTTTATTACTGCTTTCTTTTTTAATGATGTATAGCTATAGTGTGTTTCCTTATAGGCATATCATATGGCTTGCTTGGTGCATTGCAGTGGCGTAGCCAGAGTTCAGCGATTACCGGGGCACTTGGTGGGCGTGGCCACGTGCTATCACAAGGTGAACTTTGACCCCGGCTTTGAGACAGTGTAGCTCGCACCTGGGGCTCATATTTGTTGCTGAAGTTGACGGGCAAAGAAGCTAAAAATCGTAGATAAGCGGCATTGGCAGCTTTATTCTACATGACATAATTCTATATACAGCAATGCTGTTGCGGTTCAGGTAAGTTGACCTCGCATGATTTACCAGGGCACTCAGAAATTCACCAGGGCCTGGGCCCGTATGGGCCCGGGTGTAGCTACACCACTGGTGCATTGTGATCAGCACATGGCAGAAAGTACTGTTCAGTGTAAAAACAGTAACACATGCTGAAGTACAATCACGTGTTTGCCATCATCTATACAGAACAATATTGTAAAAACAGTGATGTAGTAAGGTGCAATCACACATACTGAATGACTATTATTGGTTGTGTATATACTGTAGCAAATATATATGGACGTACATACTAACTATCATATATACTTCAAAAACTTGATGTCGTGGCCCTTGGGGAACAGTAATTCACTCTGAACAAACTTATAAAGTATATAGATTGCAGTGCAAACTGCAAGTTGATGGTTATTAGATTGCCGAGCCAATTGAATCACCATTTTATTAAAAATAATCCTGTACCTATGACATTAGGATAGGCATGCTTTCATTAATTAACATACACAAATGGTAGAAGGTACAGCTGTGAGGGTTACCACTGTAGTCTTCTCTTATCTCTTGGCTGTACAATACTCCTGTTCACTCGTGCTATAGCTATGAGCTATGTTATATTTACATAGCTAGCTAGCCTCTCTTTGATCATGCACTGTAATTGAACACTTTCTCCTGACTCTACTCACAGTCTTCCGAGCATCTTCTTCCGAGCATCTATGCTCATTGAAGGTATCTCCTAGCAGCTTATGATGTCATATTAATTATTACCCAAGATAGCTCATAGCTGCATGATGCCTGCAATGGTAAAAAGATGTTCGCTGGCTGATGAGTATATTTTTATAATTCCATTGGAAGTTGTCCGTCTATTTACAAAACTGTGAAGCAATTAAAATCTCATAGCAAAGTTTACAAATGCCAGTATCTCATATAATCCAGAGATCGAGTATCTCTAGCCTCCTAGGCTCCTCCCCTGCAGAAAAACGCTTTTCTGCAGGAGAGGAGCCTGGGTACGAGGCTAGGCATCACATCAACTCAAACAGTTACTATAAGTATTATTAGTAGTCTAAGAGACACAATGCCTATAACAATCAGGGGTTCCTCAGTGTTAATTGGGGCGAGCCTGAGCGAGCCCCACACTAGCGAGTTGCACGATGCAATTTTCATATTCTGTCGCATGTATTCCGTATGTATTCCGTATGTCTGTTTAGACTGCAATTTAACGCAACCGCGCGCCGCATGCGGTCTATATGTCGCTCTGCAAACTACTTTCCAGCATGCACGAGCAGTGCTTATACACAGTTTTCCAATGGGCGAAGACGGCGAGGAGAGACGCTTGGGAGGAGTAGCTGGAACGCGAACGTTTACTGTACGAAGGCTGCAAGTCGTGAAGACCCCCTGGCTACTTTACAGAACGCAGTTGGCGGCTGAGATTCTTTGACAGTTGAATAGCTGGCGGTGTATAATTTTATCATGCGTAGCGAATTTCGATGCCTCTCCTATTTTAGGGTTGCCAATGTGAAAAATCAACCTCCAGATTTTGAACAACTTATACCATGCGTATGAAGCGCTCACTGATGCTTAAACAATCGCACACTTAAACTTCTCCTCCAAGCGTATATAGAGGTTCTGCATGTGATGTCATCAAAAGGGTTAAATTTATTAATTTTAATTTAATAGTCTTGCCAATTTTTCTAGGCAATAAGGAAGGTCTAAATAGCTTAAATCTCGAGTGAAAATTCTAAATTAATGATAGTTGATTTTATATAAATTGTCAAAGTTTGATCTTTTAGCATTAACTTGTATGGCGAGTGGCAAATTTTGCCACTCGCTGTACAAATCCTATGCAAAATGTTTGACTTTAAGAATTTATATAAAATCAATGGAAAGGAGTTAGGCCTTCATATTTTAGATTTGAGTTAGCTGGACCATCAGTATTACCTGCAAATGTTTGGAATGGCTAATTATGAATTTTAAATTGGTGATGACGTCACTGCAGAACCTCTATTGCAAGCAAACCGCACCGGAACTGTTTTACGTGGCTAAGGGGTTAAAGTACGGGTGGTATCATCATGATGATATAATGCAATACAGCGCGCTGGCTTTGCAAACACCTTACACCTTCCGATCATGTGAAGCTGGCCAGCAGTGCCAACAATCTAAGCATCTCATACTAATATACCCTAGATTTATTGCCTCCACTTTCCTTTCTCCCCCCCCCCCCCCCACACACACACACGTGCACACACCACACACACACACACACACACACACACACACGTACACACACACACACCCACACACACACACACACACACACACACACACACACCCCTTACAGTATCACTCTCCAAGAAAAGTACGAGCTGAAGGTGAACAAGCTGACGCGGGAGGCAATGAAGAGGTACCTCAAGAACAGTAGAGACTGCACCGTGGTCATCATTCACGCTAAGGTGGCACAAAAGTCCTATGGCAACGAGAAAAGGTGGGTGTGTCACCAAATTTGGGTATAGGTGTGGTTTCAGTGAACTGTGGTTGTGTTCTCAATTGAGCGTTCTCCCTTCTCTTGCTACTTCCTCCCATCCTTCCTCTCTTGCTCCCTACCTCAATTCCCCCTCTCCCTTTCTTTCTCTCCCATCTCCCTCTCTCTCTCTTCCTTTCTCCCTCACACTCCTCCCTCCCCTCTTCCTACCCCCTCTCTTCTCCCCTCCCCCTCCCTCTCCTCCCTCCTTCCCCCCCCCCCCCTCCCTTTACTCTCCCCTCCCTTTCCCCTTTCTCTCCGTCCCCCTCCCTCTCCTTTCCCTTTTCCTCCCACTCTATCTTCTTCTCCCTCCCCTCTCTCTTCCTCCCCCTCCTCCCTTCCCTCCCTCCTAGGTTCTTCTGTCCTCCCCCAACCCTCTACCTCGTTGGCTCCGGCTGGGAAGACAAGAGAAAAGAACTGGAACAGAGAAAAACAGAGGGCAAAGGTCAAATCTTCAGACCATGTGCCTTTGTTGGTATCGGCAACTCTGAACAAGAAATGCAACAGCTGTCATTGGATGATAAGGTGAGGGGTGGTTTTGTTAACCATTTATGGCCTCTCCATAGGCCTACAGGCTTATATCAAGGCATACATCATGTACTGTGTGCCACTGCAATTTACTTGTGTCTTAATTCTCAAGTAACATTTGAAATAAAACTCTCTCTCCCTTTTCTTGCCTCTTCCCCCTCTCTTTCCTCCTCCATTTCTCCCTCATTTATCACCCTCTTCCTTTCTTCCTTCCCCATTTCTTCCTCCCTTACCTTCTGTCCTCCTTTCCAAACTCCTTTCTTTCTTCCATTTGTCCTCCCCTCCTCCATCTCATTACTCAGACCTACTGTGCAGCAAAGACACTCTACATTTCAGACCAAGACAAGAGGAAGCACTTCCAACTTGCCTGCAAAGTTAGCAGCTCAGCTGGGTATATATTAGTGTAGTAGAGGCCAGTTTATCTTGCTCATCAGTGGTATATGCAGCTTAAAACAAGCGAGAGAAAGAAGACAGACTAGTTTTATTAGCCTCGTTCCCAGGCCGTTCCCGGCTCCAGTTTTGATCGCTTGCAGTATAAAAACGGAGGGGAAGGCCTGGGAGAAAGAGTCACGTGCGTGACGTCAGGTAGACGTGAGGGTAGACGTGAGGGGGGGGCGGTGCCCGACGAAGAATCTCGAGGTCCTTCTTGTAATATCTTGTCCAAGAACTTGAGACTGTAACATTCGAAAGACAGCGTCAATACAGCTCGTTGTATGGTAGACTCGAGGCTGATCAACGCAAAGTTTGTGAATTACAACGATCGGGCACCGCCCCCCTCACGTCTACCTGACGTCACGCACGTGACTCTTTCTCCCAGGCCTTCCCCTCCGTTTTTATACTGCAAGCGATCAAAACTGGAGCCGGGAACGGCCTGGGAACGAGGCTATAGTTTTATATGTGGCAGTCCTGTGTAGAAATTGAAGATTATTGCGTCGCGTATTTTGATCGCATTGCTGCGTTCAAAGCGCCGAATTGTGGAACTTTTGTTAAGGGCGGGGCTATGCACTTCGTAGTCTCATTAGATATTCATACATCTACGAAGCACGTATGAGCCCTGCCCTTAACGGAAGTTCAGCAATACAGCACTTTAAAACACAGCGATCCAATCGAAATACGCGACAGAATAATCTTCGATTCTGCATGGGACTGTCACATATTTATTTTCCTTGACTGACTGAATGACAGACAGTTAGAAACTGGACAGACAAAACTGATTTCTTGACACACTTATGCATGTGCATACAAGTTATGATTATACCAGTATGTCGTTTTTATCACATGGGTTATATTGAATATTTTTAGATCTTCTTTGGTGATGGTAGGGACACGGGGACGTTTCTCTCCAAGAGGATCAAGGTCATTTCAAAACCATCAAAGAAGAAGCAATCTCTGAAGAACCCAGAGTGTGAGTGACAGTTGGGAGCTAGAAGCAGAGGGTTGGGGGATCCTAGGGAGTATTATGAATGTTAAATTCTTCCTTCCTTGGCATTCTTCCCTCCGTCATACACTCTTCCCCCAGTGTGTATCCCCTCAGGTTCCAAAGTGGCTCTGTTCAACCGGTTGAGATCACAGACTGTGAGCACACGCCACCTCCATGTGGAGGGGACCAACTTCCATGCCAGTAGTCAGCAGTGGGGATCCTTCACCATTCACTTGGGTAAGTCTGTGAGGTCATGTGACATCAGGTATTAGTGACATTGCATGGTAGAACCGCTAACTAACTACCATGGCCAGACAATGATCTAAAATGAACTTCACTCAGAGTATTAATATGTAGCATCATTAGGTAAACAGCATCGTAAGGTATGCAGTAGCTTCAGTACTTGAACATGATGTCACATTTGCAACTACAGTAATTCACTGTGTATCTTACTGGTGGGTATCATTCAAGGCTGTAACCATCCTACTAATACCGTAGGTCTGGAAATTTTCGGGTTATAAAATTTTCGTGTTTTAATTTTGAATTATACGTGGTTCGTCTACACCTGTTTTGTCTACCGCCGTTTTGTCTATTCCAATTTCGTCTACTGATGTTTCGTCTACTGATGTTTCGTCTACTGATGTTTCGTCTACTGATGTTTCGTCTACTCCAATTTCGTCTACTCCAATTTCATCTACTGATGTTTCGTCTACTGATGTTTCGTCTACTGATGTTTCGTCTACTGATGTTTCGTCTACTCCAATTTCGTCTACTCCAATTTCATCTACTGATGTTTCGTCTACTGATGTTTCGTCTACTGATGTTTCGTCTACTGATGTTTCGTCTACTCCTGTTTCGTCTACTCCTGTTTCGTCTACTGATGTTTCGTCTACTGATGTTTCGTCTACTGATGTTTCGTCTACTCCTGTTTCGTCTACTCCTGTTTCGTCTACTGATGTTTCGTCTACTGATGTTTCGTCTACTCCTGTTTCGTCTACTCCTGTTTCGTCTACTGATGTTTCGTCTACTGATGTTTCGTCTACTCCTGTTTCGTCTACTCCTGTTTCGTCTACTGATGTTTTGTCTACTCCAATTTCGTCTACTGATGTTTCGTCTACTCAATTTTTATAGTGGTATAACCTTAAGAGACATGGCTCAATGGCCAGTACCACATTTCCGAGTGGTGTGTTTACAATGCAGAAGGGCCAAGGACAAATAACCATGTCGAAGTGTGGCATAATAAGACAGGAAAAGTCATCCTAACATCTACGAGCTGGTAGACGTATTCATAACTGAGCAGGTGGCAACAGAAGTGACTTTGAGGTAGCTAGAAGCTGGAGGAGTACTTGCACCAACAAGGAAGGCATACAGAACTAAAGAGAAAAGGCTGAAGACCATCCAGCAGAAGTTTACCAACGACGAGTACTCATTAGAAGAATACATAACTGCACTTAGCTATTGGGTGTAGGATTCAGGTCTTAATGCTCGGTCATTATTCTGTATTCAAGCAGCAATTAATTGTTTGTCTGTCATATTCAAATGAAACTAAAAATAAATTTTGACCTGAAAAATTGAGTAGACTAAACAGCGGTAGACGAAATTGGAGTAGACGAAACGGCGGTAGACAAACCAGGAAGATACCTTAATTTTTCATTTAAAAACTATTTTTGTGGTCTAGGATCCCATGAAAATTTTTTTGACGGTATTAGATCGATTCTACGTTCCCAGGTTTAGTGATCTGGAACGAGACTACTCACGCCAAGAAAATGTGGAGAACGAACATCTTGCTGCGTTCGTGGGGACATGGCTACCACACAGCTGTTGGCTAACTACTTATGTGTGAAAGAGAACCGAATAACGCTGTAGGCACGTACTGTGGCAGTAAAGACGGATGATTATATATGATTTATATATCGGACACTGAGCGGAAAGTTGTCATGCATTTGCCATGACAGCATGAGTCGGTATCGAAGAAGAGGCTGTCTTGCGCGAAATAACTAGCTAGCTGTGCTGGAAAAAGTGTGTTGACTGTAATGATATTTCATGTTTGTTATTTTCGTGGTTTACACAAACCACGAAAATACTTTTGCAACAAAAATTTCCAGATCTATGGTACCACTGGTCTATCATTGACATACTAATTTGACCATCTTGTTAACTGCCAAATACAGTCAAACTAAATCAGAAATCAATGTGTCTCTGCTACAGTTCTGTGTACAGCTCAATAGTCACAAAGTAACTGACTGCTACAGTATAGCTATAGTGTAGAAATGATACAAGTGTTATTTTGTACACACTACACATGTGACTTCCTTCTGTTCATCATATGGTGGACAGGGAATTCCATGATTGCACTTCACTTCAGTGTGGTAGAATAGGGCTCCGTCTGTGTTTGCTATACTGCCTGGTACTGACTGTGGAGATATGTCCACACATTCAAACATTGTGCGATGATGACCGTGATAGTCTGCCATGAGATATCCATAGTACTCTCGGGTCCAGGATGATGGACAGGTAAGTCGTGCAGGAATCATCACAACAGTTTCTCGTGTTGAAGTGTAACACACTGCACATGGGACATTATGATCATGGAAAGACCGTAAAGGGCCATTATCACCACCTGTAGTCTGATACTCAGCCCCATACAGGTATGCTCGTCCATTCTGTACACCAGCAGTGTATGTAGAGTACTGTGGCTGCTCTGGTAGACAGAGGTAGTTTGCTCCTCCTCCTCTTTGATTATGCCAAGTTCCAGCTGCCCTTCCAGCATACAGTAACTGTGTTCCAGAAGTGCTGGGACATGTGGTCCTCCCCCACCTGGTGTACACCACACCACCTGTAGTGGGACCTGGAGGTCCTAGTGTGTGTGTGTGTATGTTTAGGGGGGGGGGGGGTTGTGACAGAATGTGCATAAATATATATACCTTATTACACGAGTTAGCGTGCAATATCGCGAGTTATTGCGGCACGAGTGGGCGTGGTATTTTCACAAGCCGAAGGCGAGTGAAAATGCAGCCCACGAGTGCAATAACCGCGATATGCACGCTAACAAGTGTAATAAAGTATTTATTATCCATTACCACAACAGTGTCGTGTCTCTTCTCACACAAAGTCCCGAGTAACTCGCCGTTCGAACACACTGGTTCTAATTAAAGTGCACGCTGGTTGCTAGGATATCACGCGTATATAGCCTCAGGGCCCGTGCAATAACTACCCGTGCAATATCGTGTGATATTTCACGACACGGGAATAGCTGTTGTAGAAATATGAACTGGATAACAAAGATTATTATTATACCAGTACTGTTGATTCACTTGCCCCATCATTCTGGCAGTAAATTCACCTATGTGAGGATATGTCTACATTAGCAATGAAAGATCTAGTTTGTGCAACTGATCATAATTCCTCAGTGTTGTTCTCAGGCTCTCTCTCTCACTGTAATCATCTGCCCCAGCATAGCATTCTGGCAGCATGTAGCTAGCCTGCATGTATGAGGATTTCTACATTAGCAATAAAAGGTCTAGTTTGTCCAATGGTTGCTGATCGTAATTCATCACAAGTGTTGTTCTCAGGCTCTCTCTCACTGAACTAACAAGTGGTGAATAGCTGACCTAAGAATGAGACTAACCATTACTATTCATCAACTAATATTGTACCTTGTGGGCCAGGTGGTCCCTGCACACCAGTAGTTCCCCTCTCTCCCTGTCTCCCTGGGGTTCCGTCTCGACCATCTCGTCCTGGCACACCATCCCGACCATCCCTCCCTCGGGGACCCTGAACAGTGTATATGTTGGGTGTAGTGATCAAGCTGCTACTGACTGAGTTGCCACTGGTAGCATTAAGCTGCACACTCCTCTCCTCCCTTGTTAGAACACCAGCTGAATGGAGTAAAAAGTGATCACTTCCGAATGGGAATTTAGTCTACATAATTGTATTTAGTTTTATTATCAATACATAGTACATAAGACTGAACATACCAGAAGCTGTACTGAAGTACAAGGCAGCAAGTATCATGGTTGATAGCCTGAGGTCCATCTCTGTAAGCTTCTCTTTTATTCTTTACAATTGAGTTACTCGGGTTACTGTTTTCTTCAACTGATGTAGTGTGTTTAGGTTTGTTTCTTTTATAGACTATCTTTGTTTACTGCTGGATGAAGGAAAGACTGCTTTGTTGGCACTGTCTCTTCATGCAGAGGTCAGATTCTTCAGAAGAAGGAAAAGACATGTACTTTCAACAGTCATCTTTTCATAGCTGTTTGTTTTTGTAGTAACAAACATGGTCACTCAGGGAAATGAGGACTTAGCGATAAATTATAATTATGGTGTTCCATTGTGAAGTTGGATGATCTTTGCTACTTCTTTGATGAATTCATGGTTGACATGATATTCAGATGCACTTACTGGCACCATGGTAAACATTAATTATTGACCAGTGCATCAACATGTTTTGAATGTTGTTATAATACGTAGATTGATGCAACTTGCAGTGACGCACATCATAAGAATCATAGCATGACTGCATTCATGATGCTGAGAGTGTGGTTATACCTGGATATAGGATGACTACACTTGGTTATATCTCCTATTGCTCTTAGAGTGCCCTCCTGTATTGTGCCAAGGCCCCTACCCAGCTTCAGTGAGGGTTGTTATTCGTCTTGTTATGATGCACAGATTGATTCAACTTGGAGTGATGCACGTCATAGAGTCATAGCATGCCTGCATTCATGATGCGAGTGTGGTTATACCTGGCTATAGAATGACTACACCTTATTGCTCTTTGATTGCCATCATTTATTTTACCAAAGCCTTTACTTCTTCTGTGAGGGTTGCTATTCGTCTGCCACCATACACACACATTTGTAATCTGTAGTGATGTGTGGTTCACTGTTTATGAAGGTATGTGCTTCATGTTCGTACACTCTTCCTTTGGTCCCAAAACCTGCATCATCATTGTTCAGTGCAGCTGGGTAGGCATGTGTAAACCTTTGCTGTATACCCAGGCTCAATCAAGTTGACAAATGTTGCATGGTGCATGTCCACTTACTTACTATTTATCCTGACCTTGCCATATTCATCTTGAACTTGCCATCTCACAGGCCAGTGTCTTTCTTCTCTTCTCTTCTCCAAACAGTTCTAAGATACAGCGCTAGTTTTCATTAGCCAGTCAACTTTTTTGTCATTGGTCCATCTCTGGCATTCTCTTCCCAACTGATTCCAGCATTTCATGCACAGTGTAGCTATAATTTGGGTGTCAGTGGTGTTATTCAGGTATGAGGACTTCACTGTCGAGACCTTTCCCTCGGTATAGAACTGGCAAACAGATACAGTCAGGTGGCATACCAATTTGTAAACAATGAGTAAAATGAGAGGTCCATTTTTCTTGTTAAAGGTCGCAAACTGCACACAGAGCTGTAGTCCTCAACAAAGTGCACCTCCTCCAGTGTCATACTCAGTTCCATTCAGGTACGCTCTTCCAAGTTGTGTCCCAGCAGTGTAGGGAGAGTATTGCGGCTTTTCTGGTGGACAGATTAGTAGTCAGTGGCCATACTATGCCAATTTTCAGCTTGCCCAAAGTCCATCTCTACAAAGTTCTTCAATGTAATAGTTATTCTTCTAGTTAAATAGAAGTTACTGCTTCTTAACTGTTGTATTATAATTCAGGACTTTCACCAACTCTTCAGGAAAGTGAATGCAACAACATGTTTTGAAACCATGTGCAGATGACATCATATACCTTTTGAAACCAACAAGCTGTTGTTTAGTGATGTAATGTGACATCCTGCTAGTTGCTTGAATTAATGCAGTAGCTAGTAAATAACCTATTTTATTGATGTTTTTTGATGGTTTACAATAGTATACTTGGGACATAGCAAACAGCATCCAGCCATTTTCTGCTTGTCCTGCATCAATGACTCACAATAATCTAAACACACACACATGCACCCACACATGCATTTACACACGTGCATACCCACACCCACACACACGCACATGCACACATACATGCATGCACACATGCACACACACACACACACACACACACACACACACACACACACACACACACACACACACACACATACACACACACACACACACACACACACAGTGGATGATACAGAGGGTGAATCAGAAGAGTTCACTGTGAGGGAGGGCTACATCCAGTATGGCTCCACTGTGAAACTAGTGTGCTCAGAGACGGGGATGGCCCTGCCTCGATTGGTCATCAGGAAGGTGGACAAACAGACTGTGGTTGTGGATGCTGATGACCCAGTGTCACAGCTGCACAAAGTAGGCATTGTTACACTTAGTAGTATTTCAATATACCAGTTAGCATGTGAAACTACATATTTTTGAAAACAAACAGAAAAAGTTTCTGGAGCTTCACGTTGGTCTTTCACTTCACCTAAGCCTTCTGAAGCTTTGTTAGCGTCTTTTGTGGCAGAGGTGATCTCAAAAGTGTAGCATTATGCATAGCTACCATATGAGTGCTTTCAGAGACAATCTATATTTTATCCTGGTCTTTGGAACAAGGTATTTACTTTTGTCTATATGCATTTGAAACAATGACAGCATTTAAGATACATGTATACAGATAGGCTCTAACTGCTGATCTTAGTCTTGCAAGCTCTGCTTGGCATATATTCTGTGAAACTGTGCATAGGTTTCATGTGCACATAACATATTGTGCACATCCATATTGGGAATTATGTTGTGCAACAGTTTATAACAGTTTCTGTTACACTCCCTCCCTGTACACATATCACCAGGTGGCATTCTTCATGAAGGAGACGGAGAGGATGTACCTCTGTCTCTCACAGGACCGGATCATTCAGTTCCAGGCCACACCCTGCCCCACAGAGCCCAACAAGGAGATGATCAACGATGGAGCCTCATGGACCATCATCAGCACTGGTGGGTGACCAGACAGAGTGGACCAGGATACATGCATTAGTTTTTATCCAGCAATTGTAATTGTTATTTGGGGTGTGATAGATATATAATTTTCTACACAATATCTTACCTCGTATCAGATCGTGCAGAGTACACATTCTATGAGGGTATGGGTCCAGTGTCTGTACCGGTGACACCCATCCCAGTGGTGGATAGTCTGAAGTTGTCTGGGGGAGGTGACCTCACCATGCTGGAGATCACCGGGGAGAATTTCACCCCTGACCTTCGTGTGTGGTTCTCTGATGTTGAAGCTGACACCATGTACAGGTTAGTGTGAGTGTGTGGAATTGAATATTGCCATTACCCACATAGTTATCCCTCATCTGCATATGAGTATGTGGAGGTCGTATATCCCCAATTAACCACATTCAGACACATGACCCCACATGATTTAGTCTGGTCTGCCCTCAATGTTAAGTAGTCTCGTCCCCAGACCAAGTCGAATTTCTTGGGCTAGCGCACACTTTTGCAATGTTCAAAACATTTTACGCCAAACCCGCTCAAAAAAGGTACAGATATTAGAGTAAAGATAACTGTTGTAAGGGAAGTGCTACGTAATAATCAACGATCTCGCAATCTCTTTGGTCATTACAGTAACACTTTTGGGGAATAAGCCCATGAAATTTGACTTCGTTCACCAGATTGTTTCTCGCCGGGAGGCGCGTGCGGGGGCTGGGCATGACACTAATGTTATGTACCGATAGGTGATTTTAAAGTGTCTCAGGCTTCCTGGTATGGGAACTAAGGGAATATCTTCAGTGTATGGTCAGTGTGCATGGGTGTCCTGAACACACCATGGGTATGTATCTCAGCCCAGTGTTTGGCTGCTGTTTGCAAAGGGCCAGAGCAACAGAGACCATGGGTAATGAGAAAGGTAGCTACCATGATCCACTACAGTAGCATCAAGTAGTACTTTGTGCTTTCTTTCCTGTTAGTAATTCAGAGTGTAAGTTTCCTGATGTTAAGCAGACAACTAATACTGAAGCACTTGTGAGCACTTGATTATCACACACTTCATCGTGCTCATCCAACACACACTCACGTTACATTGACAGGAGTGAGGATAGTATCATGGCAGTGATCCCTGATATCTCCCAGTTCAACACAGGACAACCTCAGAAGAAGGACGCTCTAAGAGTACCTCTGTTCCTCGTCAGGATTGATGGGATCATCTACTCCACTGCGATGACCTTCACCTACGCTGCTGAGCCAGGAACATTCTCCACACAGAATGGACAAGGGTAAATGAAAATGGAATGGCAGTCATGTCAATACCAGGTGTATAGCTCTGTCCTGTGAGCTTTGAACACAACAGATTGTGTTTAATATATCGTGTGGTGACGGATGTGGCAATAAATTGTTGCAGTACTGTAGATCAGGAAATTTTTGTGGTTAAAATAATTCGCATTTTAAATTTTCGCGTTAAAAATATTTTGTCACTTGATGGTTCCACAATGTAGCACGTATATGTATTTTATTTTCACGCATTTAATTTTCGTCGCTCCAGTGCACAGGCGAAAATATTTTAACGGCGAAAATTTCCCGATCTACGGTATGTAGTACCTCCACATAGACTCCAGCATTTCAACATGTGGCAGCTTGGGTTTATCACAGACAGTGGACTGCAACTAGCTACGTGTTTGCCTGTGTGCAGTAATCTGGGAACTGTGCTGGTGAAGCTTAGTTAGCTAAACAACCAGTTTATTCCTTCGCTGCAGACAGTGTTCCTCAGGCTCGTCCCACAATGTTCTCGAGTACTATACAGTGTATTAGCACAAACATGAACGTGGTGGGAAGGAGGAATACTGGAATACCTGTAACCTTGTCACTCAATGTCTCCATCTTAGGACAGCCATGGACTTGACCCCTCCTCCCACAGCAGTGATACAGAGTCCCCTCAGCAGCCCCCCTGTCACCAACCCCATCTCACCAACCTTCCTGACCAGCCCCTCGAGTCTCACCAGCCACTCCAGCCTCACCAGTCCAGGTCTCAGCACCGACTCACCACACATGACAGCTTCACAACAACTGGGTTAGTGCTTCATCAGTCACTCACAGTCTACCAAGTAATGATGTGTTGATGCCCATTCTACGCTAATTCAGTGTATAAACACTCCAAAATGAGAGCTTTGTGTTGTTGTGTTGTATGAAGCCAGGACTTGTAAATCTGAGGTAACATAGCTACTCTTGGTCTCCTCCCCACAGCTGAAGCCATGTCCAGTCCTACCCTGCACAGTCCTTCCTCCTCCCTCCCTCCACATACCAGTAAGTAGTGCTCCGTTGTCACGACAATGTCAGAACTGTCTGGTAACTAGGGTAAAAGGAATGTCCACCAGTTCAGTACTTATTCTACATTATCAGAAAACTATAGTATAAAAAAGGCAATGTGTACACCAAAACATTATTAGTTACAAAGTTATCAATGCTCAAAGTTCAAACTTGTCTCTTGTCAACCTTGTATGCAAAATGTATAATTTACAGCTGCTTGCATGGTATGCAAATTTTATAGCCAATTAAGTCCTAGTATTTTTTTCCCTGCATATATTATAGAACACAGGACTAGCTATCCCAATATTGAGCAGGCAGATGTGAGAAGCTTACCTCACACATGTGGACCGGTGTTCAAACCACTATATATACCATGACTGTGTTGTTTATTCATCACTGTTGTGTGCACAGGTCTGACGGGCATGCCCCAGCCAATTTCCACTGGTCCCCTCAACACAAACAGCAACAACAACAACACTGCCACCCTTGGGGACCTGATGCCCCCACCTTCACATTCCCTCTCCCATGAACCCCCTGTTCTATCCCACCCTCCCTTCCAACCAACTGCAGAGCAGTAAAAACACATTACCCTGCCCATATAATTATATGATACTGTCCAGAGATGTATCATTATGTACCTAGTCTGTTGGTGTTTATGAGTTTTGTGTTGATGTTTTTTGTATTGTGTTAGTAAATTGTTTGTGAGTTTTTAAATAGAATTTATAGTATTATTTTTGTGAATGCTTGTATCTACCCTCCATAGCAGGGCTCACAGGTGTCCCGGTCACTTACAGCTAGTTAAAAACTTTACTTCTTTGCAGTTGTATACATAATATTAACTGTTTTACTTTCATGTACTATTTACTTTTATAATACTGTTGTTTCAAGTACAGACAGGTACCTAGTAATAAGTACCCTGATCCACTGTACATACCATTAAGGTATGCAAGCATTAGAAGAGCAACTCAGAGCTAAAATGTACGGATAATACTTAATTCTGTGCACTGTTCTTGCATGCTGATGGTATAGAAGTTAGATAAGTGAATGACAAGCTAACCACTAAATCCAGTACTCTAAAAACAATATGAATTTAATTGCTTTGATACTTCTTGCCTTAGTATCAACACGGGTATCACTGATTTCCTGTAGTCCTCCATGTGGAGGGGGCCAACTCTAATGCCAGTAGTCAACCGTTGGGATCATTCACCATTCAGGATCAATTAGCTAGGTAAGCTTGTGAGACCATGTGACATCATTGGTAGAACCACTAACTAACTACCATGGTCCATCAATATAATCTAAAATTAATTTTACTAGCTTGGAGTATCAATTTGCAGTATCATGAGGTATGCAGCAGCTCTAGTACTTAAACATGATGCATTACTATAGCAATCAATGTAAACAGGCTGTACCCGTATGGATAGTACCATGTGTGACAGTTCTGTGTAGAAACTAGTCCATTGAGTAAAAGTGTCACATTGCCAAGCTTTCATTAAGATTCATGTGCTTCATAGATGCATGAAAATCTGATACATCTATGAAACATGTGCGAGCCCCACCCTTAACAGAAGTTCAGCAATATGCCATCTACACTGCATGGACTCTCACCTACGTATACTGATTCTAGCTTATAGGCAAGTATCATTCAAGGCTGTAACCACCCCACTAATAGTAGACCACCTGGCAATTAAGTGCTCCAACATCAACATATTAATTTGTACTATCAACTAAATTACAGTGACCATCATGTTAACAAAATCATGTGTGCCTCTGCTCTATTTCTGTGTACAGCTGCTGTTCTACATAAAGTAATCATGAACTGACTAGTAGCTACAGTATAGTGTAAAAATGATACTTTGTATACAAGTGTTATTTTGTGCACACTACACACGTGACCTCCTTTAATGCATCATATGGTGGACAGGGTATTCCATGATTGCAGTTCACTTCAGTGTGGTAGACCATTTGTGTCTGCTATACTGCCAGGTACTGACTGTGGAGAATGGTCCACACATTCAAACAATGTATACGTTGAGCCAAACCAGCTTTCCATTAGATATTCAAACATTGTACGATGATGATTGTAGTACTCTGCCATGAGATATCCTTGGTACTCCTGGGTCCAGGATGATGGGCAGGTAAGTCGCGCACAACAGTTTCTCGTGTTGAAGTATAGCACACTGCACATGGGACATTATGTTGATGGACTGAGTGAAGAGGTCCATTATCTGGTACTCCAGTCTGATATTCAGTCCCATACAGATATGCTCGACTACTTCCAGTTCCAGCAGTGTAGGTAGAGTACTCTTAGCCTCGTTCCCAGGCCTACCCCGTTTTTTGTTCTTCGGTTTGCGTTCAATATAATACACGGAGGCGGGTATTATACGAACGCAAACCGAAGAACAAAAAACGGGGTAGGCCTGGGAACGAGGCTAGAGTACTCTGGCTGCTCTGGTAGACAGAGGTAGTTTGCTCCACCTCCTTGTTGACTATACCAAGTTCCATGCAGCTGCCTTTCCAGCATACATTCGCTGTGTTCCAGAAGTGCTGGGACATGAGTCCTCCCCCACCTGGTGTACACCACACCAGCAGTAGTTGGACCTGGGGGTCCTGGCATGTGTATGTGTGTGTTTAGGGTGGCTGGGAAGGATTGTGATAGAATGTTCTGCTAGCTAGCCTGTGTGAGGATGTCTACATTAGCAATGAAAGATCTCATTTGTGCAACAGTGTGCTGATTATACAATCACAAGGTTGTTCTCAGGCTCTCTCTCACTGAACAAACAAGTGGTGAATAGCTGACCTAGGAATGACACTAACCATTACTATTCATCAACTAATATTGTACCTCGTGGCCCAGGTAGTCCCTGCAGACCAGTGTCTCCTCGCTCTCCTGTCTCCCTGGGGCTCCATCTCGACCATCTCGTCCTGGCAGGCCATCCCGACCATCCCTCCCTCGGGGACCCTGAACAGTGTATACGTTGGGTGTAGTGATCAAGTTGCTACTGACTGAGTTGGCACTGGTAGCATTAAGCTGTACACTCCTCTGTAAAAAGTGATCAACTGTATGTCACTTCCAAAAGTTACAAATGGGAATTTAGTCTACAAAATTGTAATTTAGTAATACATAGTACATAAGATTGAACATACCAGCAGCTGTACTGTACAAGGCAGCAAGTAGCACAGTTGTTAGCCTGAGGTCCATCTCTGTAAGCTTCTCCTTTATTCTTTAGAATTGAGTTAATGCTTTCTTCAACTGATGAAGTGTGGTTAGGTTTGTTTCTTTTATAGGCTATCTTTGTTTACTGCTGGATGAAGGAAAGAGTGCTTTGTTGGCACTGTCTGTCTCTCCAGAGGTTGGATTCTTCAGAAGAAGGAAGAGACGAGATGATATTGTATTTCTCTGTACAACTAGTAGAAAAAGTGGGGGGGGCTGAGCCCCCCCAATCTGAAAAGTGGGAGGGCCTAAGCCCCCCCCTGCCCCCCCTATATCTCTGCCCCTGTGTAATAAACAAACAGCTATAGAAAGATGACTGTTGAAAGTACACATTTCCAAGATTAGGGCTACACTGCCACTAGTTTGGTCCACGGCTCTCCCACGACAGCGTATAGTAGTCTCCGCCTCTGTTACAGTAACAAACATTGTCACTTAGGGAAATGAGAAATTTTAAATTATATGGTATTCTTTTTTTTTGTGAGGTTGGATGATACAATATTCAGATGCACTCACTATCAGCAGGGTAAACAATAATTATTGCATCAACATGTTTTTATAATACGTATATTGAGACAACTTGGAGTGACGCACATCATATGAATCATAGCATGACTGTATTCATGATGCTGAGAGTATGGTTACCTGGATATAGGATGACTATACACCCCCTATCGCTCCTAGATTGCCCTCCTGTATTGTACCAAGGCCCCTACCCAAATTCAATGAGGGTTGTTACCTGTCTGCCGCCATACACACACACATTTGTAATCTGTAGCTGCGTGTGGTTCACAGTTTTTGAAGGTATATATACTTCATGTACGTACACTCTTCCTTTGGTCCCAAAACCTGCATCATCATAATTTAGTGTAGCTTGATTGGCATGTGTAAACCTTTGCACTACAACCTCAATCAAGTTTCAATAAAGTTTCAGTGCCACCATTTCTGCTAGTTATCCGGACCTTGCCATATTCACCATGAGCTTGCCATCTCACAGACCAGTATCTTCTCTTCTTCTCTCCAAACAGTTTTATGATACATTGCTAGTTTTCATAAGCCAGTCAACTTTTTTCGTTGCTCCATCTCTGGCATTCTCTGCCCAATTGATTTCAGCATTTCATGCACAGTGTATAAATTGATTGTCAGTGTCAAGGGTGTTATTCAGCGGACTGCACTCTCCAGAGCTCTCCATCAATATATACAACTGGCAACAGAAACACACACACACACACACACACAGTGGATGATACAGAGGGTGAATCAGAGGAGTTCACGGTGAGGGAGGGCTACATCCAGTATGGCTCTAATGTGAAACTAGTATACTCAGAGACGGGGATGGCCCTGCCTCGATTGGTCATCAGGAAGGTGGTCAAACAGACTGTGATTGTGGATGCTGATGACCCAGTGTCACAGCTGCACAAAGTAGGCATTGTTACACTTAGCAATATCTCAATATACCAGTTAGCATGTGAAATGGTAGCTATGAATAATGCCACACTGTTGAAATCACCTCTTCGACAAACATGCCTCAAAAAGACTATTCATTTAATGATTAACAAAGTCATTAAAGACATTAACGAAGTTTCAGAAACTTTCTATTGTTGGAAGAAGGTATTTACTTTTATCTATATGCATTTGGAGCAATGACAGCATTTAAGACACATACATGTATACAGATAAGCTCCAACTGCTACCCATAGTCTTGCAAGCTCTGTTCAGCATAATGTGTGAAACTGTGCATAGGTTTCATGTGCAATAACATATTGTGCACATCCATATTAGGAAATATGTTGTGCAACAGTTTATAACAGTTTCTGTTACACTGCCTGCCTGGGTACGATGCATGGTGGAAATGTATGCTATGCAAGAGTTTATAACAGTGTCTATTACACTCCCTCCCTGTACACATATCACCAGGTGGCATTCTTCATGAAGGAGACAGAGAGGATGTACTTCTGTCTCTCACAGGACCGGATCGTCCAGTTCCAGGCCACACCCTGCCCCACAGAGCCCAACAAGGAGATGATCAATGATGGAGCCTCATGGACCATCATCAGCACTGGTGGGTGGCCAGGCAGAGTGAACCAGGATACATGCATTAGTTTTTATCCAGCAATTGTAATTATTATTTGGGGTGTGATAGATATATAATTTTCTACACAATATCTTACCTCGTATCAGATCGTGCAGAGTACACATTCTATGAGGGTATGGGTCCAGTGTCTGTACTGGTGACACCCATCCCAGTGGTGGATAGTCTGAAGTTGTCTGGGGGAGGAGACCTCACCATGCTGGAGATCACCGGGGAGAATTTCACCCCTGACCTACGTGTGTGGTTCTCTGATGTTGTGGCTGACACCATGTACAGGTTAGTGTGAGCGTGTGGAATTGTATATCTCACCACTTACCCACATTACCCTCATCCACATGTGAGTATGTGGAAGTTGTATATCCCCAATTAACCACATTCACATGATCCCACATGATTTAGTCTGGCCTGCCCTCAGCGTTAAGTAGTCTCGTCCCCAGAGCCCAACCTCTTACGGGGAGAAACGGTCTGGTGAACCAAGTTGAATTTCTTGGGCTACACACTTTTGCAACATTCAAAAAACATTTTACGCCAAACCTGCTCAAAAGAGGTCGGATATTTGAGTAGAGATAAAAATTTTGCTTTTTGTAAGGGAAGTACTATATGACAAGTCACAAAAAAGTTTGCCAAACGCAAACAAGCACATGTAGGGATGAAATCCTCAAAAACCAACCAAACAAGACGGGAACGACACCACAATACTTTTACACCATCCCTACATCTTGTGCCATTTTGCCAAAACTGTGTGTTTGTATTTGTTTTTTAGTTGTGTGTAGAAGAGGGTTGTCTTGTAGATGGAAGGGTGTGGCGTGGGTGTGTTGTGCATAGTGAGTATGTTGTGTTGTTGGTGGTTGCTACTGAGTGTAGCAGGTATGGTCCAAGTTGTGTGTAGAAGGTGTGGAGTGAGTGAGGAGTGGTGAGTGTGTGTGTTATGTTGGAATGTGCATTATGTTGTTAAGTTTTATGCCTGTTTAGCATGATAGATATGGGTTGTCTTGTATACAGGTGGCTGTGAAGTGAGTAGTGGTAATTTTGTAATGCTTTGTGAAGGATGGGTTATTTTGTGAGATAGTTGAATGGAGTGAAGTACTATGTTTGTTTGTGGTTGGTGTGGGCTAATAAGTACAAATGTAGAGGGTTTTGTGTTGTGTACAGGTGGCAAAATGGCACAAGATGTAGGGATGGTGTAAAAGTATTGTGGTGTCGTTCCCGTCTTGTTTGGTTGGTTTTTGAGGATTTCATCCCTACATGTGCTTGTTTGCATTTGGCAAACTTTTTTGTGACTTGTTTCTGTTGTTTTTTTGTTGTTGTTGTGTAACCACACCCCAAGTGAAATGACTTGTTATGTAGTTTATTGTTGATGTTGATGGATATCTGGAGGATGTTAGCTGTTTGCACTTATCCACTTGACAATGGAATCATGGGTGTAACTGTTGTCTAATTGGGTATGTGCATGTGTGTGTGAGTGGTTGTTCTAAGGCACTGTGGTATATACATGACTGTCTACCTGTTCTGTTGTATGACAGGGTTGTAACACTGTATGTTGTGTGTTGTCCAAGGCTGAACAGTTTCTATAGCTGGTTATACATTGTGGGCAGGTGTGTGTAGGTTGTGTATGGTGGGTGGCAGGTACATAGGTCATAAAGAGGTAAGGCATAACTGTGGTAAAGGAACCCTTGGAGAGTAAGAGTGTTTTTCCGGGTTCTTCCAGTACTTGTTACGGGACGCTTGCCTTTTGCTTTCTTTGTTTCGCAGATAGTTCTGCTTATCCCGCGCCCGTTTCTTGTGGACGTTACGCATACTGCGTTCCTTGTCAAATCCAGCACAAGTACGTCAACTGCTGTATGAAAGTAGCAACATATGCAATCGTTTGGGAATCAATCGATCGTCAAGTTCTCTACGGAAGTAGAATAACCGCAGCTGCATGCCAACTTCACGTGCTAGTGCTGTAGCTGTTGAACTTCTGTTGACGTAATCGCTATGAATATTCTATTCTAACAAAATGGCGTATAGCAGCAAGCATAAGCGTGGGGTTACCTGAGAATCGCCGATTAATTCGACTTCTTTCTTTGAGAACGATGAGTGGTGGGTACAATACCCAGTAATTTATGCTGATCTTTCGCGTTTGAATCGTTGTAATAGCTTCAGCCGTTGTCGTGCTATCGTGGTGAGCAAAAGAAGAAGAAGAAGAAGAAGAAGAAGAAGAAGAAGAAGAAGAAGTCAGAAGATAGACGATTTGCCTTTTTTAGCGACTTGACTGTCAGGTACTTAGCGATGCTTTCCAGCAAATTTAACGATCCTGTTGCCCATGGAAGCACTCGATAATGTCTGATATGGCTCATGGAGGCCGTTGACTTATCTAACGCGGACATTTCGAGCGTGTCATTTGTGCACTTTGAATGTGGCCGCTATTTTTTTTCGGGGTCATCCCTACATATGGCGTACTACCGTACGCCATGATAATCAACAATCTCGTAATCTCATTGGTCCTTACCACTTTTGGGGAATAAGCCCAAGAAATTTGACATTGTTCACCAGATCGTTTCTCACCGGGAGGCGCATGTGGGCTGGGCAAATGTTATGTACTGACAGGTGATTTAAAAATTTACCAGTCTTCCTGGTGTGGGAACTAAGGGAATAAGGAAATTTACCTTCAATGTACGGTCAGTGTGCATGGAGGTCCTGAACACACTATGGGTATATATCTCAGCCCAGTGTTTGGCTGCCATTTGCAAAGGGCCAGAGCAACAGAGACCATGGGTAATGAGAAAGGTACCCTGATCCACTACAGTAGCATCAATTAGTACTTTATGCTTTCCAGTGGCGTAGCCAGGACATCGCCGATGCTAGGGCACAGCATGGGCACACTACGTTTGCACGAAATTCTTCGTCAAGTGCAGAAGCATTTAGGGGAGTCTGGGGCATGCTCTCTCAGCGTACGGTGAGCGTACGAGGCTCGTAATTTGGTGGATATACATAGCGATACTGCGCCGTTCAATTTCAAGACCGTTTAGCGCCCGATTCTCGAACCGACAATGATTCTGTCAGCGCCGATAATTCGCATTCGTACCTGCACTGGTGGGGCACAGCCTCTAGTTGCTAGGGCACGTGCCCCAGTGTGCCCCAGCCTTGATACGCCACTGATGCTTTCTTTCCTGTTAGTATTTCAGATTGGATGTTTTCTCTTTGATCACAAGCAGACAACTAATGCTGAAGCATTTGTGAGCACTCTATTATCACACACTTCATCATACCACACATCATCATGCTCATCCTACATGCACACACATAACATTGACAGGAGTGAGGATAGTATCATGGCAGTGATCCCTGATATCTCCCAGTTCAACACAGGACAACCTCAAAAGAAGGACACTCTAACAGTACCTCTGTTCCTCGTGAGGATTGATGGCATCATCTACTCCACTGGGATGACATTCACCTACGCTGCTGAGCCAGGAACATTCTCCACACAGAATGGACAAGGGTAAATGAAAATGGAATGGCAGTCATGTATCTACTCATACAATGTCTATACCAGGTATGTAGCTCTGTCGTGTAAGGAGGAATTGTCTCAATTATAGGACAGCCATGGACTTGACTCCTCCTCCCACGGCAGTGATCCAGAGTCCCCTCAGCAGCCCCCCTGTCACCAACCCCATCTCTCCCACCTTCCTGACCAGCCCCTAGAGTCTTACCAGCCACTCCAGCCTCACCAGTCCAGGTTTCAGCACTGACTCACCACACATGACAGCTTCACAACAACTGGGTTAGTGCTTCATCAGTCACTGACAGTCTATCAAGTAATGATGTGTTGGTGCCCATGCTTATTCAGTGTATAATGTCATGCATGGCTACAAACACTCGAAACTGAGCAACTTGAGCAGTTGTGAAGTAACTGATAGTGCATTGTGAGACTGAATCTGAGGTAACATAGCTACTCTTGGTCTCCTCCCCACAGCTGAAGCTATCTCCAGTCCTACTCTCCACAGTCCTTCCTCCTCCCTCCCTCCACATACCAGTAAGTAATGCTCCGTTTTCGTGACAATGTCAGAAGTGTCTGGTAAAAGGAATGTGCGCTAGCTCAGTATTCATTCAACATTATCAGAAAGCAATAGGCAAGGTATAATAAATATATACCAAAGCCATTATGTAAGTTATCAATGCTCAAAGTTCAAACTTGTTTCAACCTTGTATGCAATTAACAGCTGCTTGCATGGTATGCAATTTTTTTATAGGCAACGATAAATTTGTAAGTCCTAAACGAATAATGATTTTGGTTCATTTTTTTAATGCAAAATGATACAGAACACAGGACTAGCTATGCCAATAGCTATTGACCAGGTAGATGTGAGAAGCTTACCTCACACATGTGGACCGGTGTTTATAGTGAGCAGGCAGCTAGGTTGAGATGTGAGAAGCTTACCTCACACCTGCAGACTTATTTATGGCGTTCACACTAGTATACTATAATTATATGACTGTGTTGTTTATCCATCACTGTTGTGCCTTGTATTGTGTGCACAGGTCTGACGGGCATGCCCCAGCCAATTTCCACTGGTCCCCTCAACACAAACAGCAACAACAACAACAGTGCTACCCTTGGGGACCTGATGCCCCCACCATCACACTCCCTCTCCCATGAACCCCTACCCTCCCTTCCAACCAACTGCAGAGCAGTAAAAAAACACATTACCCTACCCATATAATTATATGATACTCTCGAGAGATGTATCATTATGTACCTAGTCTGTTGGTGTTATGAGTTTTGTGTTGATGTTTTGTATTGTTGTTAGTAAAATTGTTTGTGAGTTTTTAAATAGAGTTTTTTATAGTATTTTTGTGAAGGCTTGTATCTACCCTCTATAGCAGGTCTCACAGGTGTCCCAGTCACTTACAGCTAGTTAAAAACTTTCCTTTCTTTGCAGTTGTATACATATACCTGTTCTACCTTCATGTACTATAACTATGAGTATACACAAGTACCTAGTAATGAGTACCCTCCACATGAACAGTATACATAACAAGTTATATGCATGCATGCATTAGAAGAGCAACTCAGAGCTATAATTGTACGTATAATTCTGTGCACAGTTTTTGCATAATTTGACATTAACAGTCGTACCATAGGCTGAAATTTGACTTGATGGTCTAGAAGTGGAACAAAAAAAAGGAAACGAAATGGCATTGCAATATTAGCTAAGCTAATCCAGTACTCTTCTGTCGTGTAACCCCTTCCCACCCCTCCCTGCATGCGGGACTACTCAATATGGTTGCTTATTGCTATATACCTTACATACTAGTATCTATTGGGTACATAGTGAGACTGAATCATTTACCATGTGTAGCTAGGGCACAAGACAGTCTTACATTCAACTTTGATTCACATGATATATACAACCATATGTTTAGTCATTAGTCATTTCATGCATATTCACACTCATTTATTGTGATCATAACTGTTACATGAATGTGCATCTCTACAGCTCTAGTCATGCAGCTAGCTAGTTCAATCAAGGGAAGTCTACTCAGCAAATATACATTTCTATACACACTGAAGTTGTAGCAACAGTTAATAATCATGTTTAGCAAATCCGTGGAAGCTATACACTAATTATTAGTCCAAGTCATTACTTTGTGCACACTACACACATGACTTCTTTCTGTGCATCATATGGTGGACAGGGAATTCCATAACCACACTTCACTTCAACATGATAGAATAGGGCTCCGTTTATGTTTGCTGCGCTGCCAGGTACTGACTGTGGAGATTGGTCCACACATTCAAATGTCGAACGATGATGAGCAGAATCAGAACGCTCTGCCATGAGATATCCATAGTACTCTCGGGTCCAGGATGATGGGCAGGTAAGTCGTGCAGGAATCATCACAACAGTTTCTCGTGTTGAAGTGTAGCACACTGAACACGGGACATTGTGCTCAAAGACTGAGTGAAGAGGTCCATTAGCATAGCCTCCAGTCTCATATTCAGCCCCATACAGGTATGCTCTACCTCTTGCTGTCCCAGCAGTGTAGGTAGAGTACTGTGGTTGCTCTGGTAGACAGAGGTAGTTTGCTCCACCTCCTATACTCCAATGACTTCCAGCTGCCCTTCCAGCATACAGTAACTGTGTTCCAGAAGTGTTGGGACATATGGTCCTCCCCCACCTGGTGTACACCACACCTCCACCAGTAGTGGAACCTGAGGTTCCTAGTTTGTGTGTGTGTGTGTGTGTGTGTGTGTGCATGTGAGTGTGCATGTGTGTGTGTGTGTGTGTGTGTGTGTGTGTGTGTGTGTGTGTGTGTGTGTGTGTGTGTGTGCGTGTGTGTGTGTGTGTGTGTGTGTGTGTGTGTACATGTGTGTGTGTGTTGGGTTGAGTAGGGTTTACTTGTATATGACATTGGGAGGTTAAGGAACTGAGCATAACACATTATTGCTCATGGATGATGCAGTATACTTACTATAGTAAAGTGGGAAAAAGTGGTGCTCACTTGTTCTTGAGTGAAAAAAGTGTGTGAACGAGCAGTGTAATAATTACCGGAAATAAAACATTAAAAATTTGAATGGCATGCCAAAAAGTATGCAAATAAGTTAGGGATGCAGGTCCATAGCCAGGATTTTCAGAAGGGGGGTTATATGGATGTGTATATGCATGTGCAAAGATGCAAAACTAGGGAGGTCTGGGGGCATGGTCCCGCAGGAAATCCAGTTTAGAAGTTAGATGCTCTGAGATTGCTCAAGTTGTGAGGCCGTTTTGGGACACGAAGCAGAGCCGTATAGTAGCTACATGGCCTGCAGAGTACTGCATCCAATTTTTGGATGCAATTATACGCTATATGCATTTGCTAAGCCAGCTGACATCAAATTTACACAAGAGAAAGTATACGGTTGGCAGAACAGCAGATGGGGTGAAGATGGTGAAATAGTACGGCCACTATTTGTTGCATATTAGCTTATCATCCCCCGCCCGCACGCTTTTTGGGGACCCGTTTCGCTAACCATTAACGCCATTATTGTGTACTTTTCGATCTCATGCTCGGTATGCGTCGGTAATGCTGAGTTGCATGTCGATTGGGACTACTCAGCGCACTGCAAGCCAGCTAAAATATGTCTCCTTCCCGAAAACATCAGAGCGCTCACCCCCCAGATGCCACATTTCGTGCTTCTTTCCACAAGGGGTATCGCCTCGCGAGTCCAGGAGCCGAACTTTTATTGAGGTCGACGAATAATAGTAATGGCCGCCGGCCCGCATGAACATCAGAGAAAGTCCCTGATGAGAAACTAATTTACGACAAAGAGTTTTCAGAAAAATTGTATGACTGCAGGCTGTTAACAGTTGCCGCTTCATTGTTGGCAGTGACTCACTAGCAGAACAACTGGTGAATTCTCGAGTGCCTGAAATAGCGATTTATCTACGCACGTATTTACGCGCGTCCTTTCATCACAGCGGCGTAAACCGCTTACGCACGCGTTCCGCGTTGGTCCTCCATGAACAAACGGGGTGCATAGCTGCAACCAAACTCGTTTGAATAGCGGTGGTTCCCAATGGCAGCGAGGCTAATGGACCAACAAACGGTAGATTTCCGTTAACGACAGTACGTTACCATCCATATGCTATACAGTGATTTATATGGTTAGGGTGTGGTTAGGGTTGGGTTAGGGCTGGTATAAATACAGTATAGCATACGGATGGTAACGTACTGTCGTTAACGGCTTGTCAAACGGTAGGGCACTGTATAGCCAGGCGGTGCATAAAACATTTTGGCGGCCAAAAGGGGGGGGGGGTTGCTCGAACTCCCTCGAACCCCCCTCCCTGCCTACCGGCCTGGGATATGATATATAAAGTGAAGGTAAATATACAAAGCCCCATCCCTGTATCTTCTTTCTACACTACACTTACATTCTAGTGTGAACGTTTCACGCTAGAATGAAAGGGATACATCAATCTGTACCGTTAGCTCGGGAGAGAAAATATCACATGGAGAAAATATCCTATGACATTGGTGGTGGCGCCTGACAAATGTCACCTGTCAGAGGTTCCATACCTCTGTACAGTACTGGACGCAGGACGAGCACGTACATGCAAGTTAGAGTGTCAGTGTTGTCTTCAAAGTTGGAACCGTTGATTCAGAAAACTTCCCCGCAAAACATGGGCGCAATATATAATTTATAATAAAATTACATGGGTTCGTTATTTTACTCCGAGCATGCGAGCCCACTGGCTTGCCACTTCTGTTAGCTAGCTATAGGTACAGCATTTGTAAGTTTTTGCAGTTTATATATCTATCGGCATGTACTCACGTGAGTGAATTTGTAGCAGAGTGTTGCGGATGTCTTCTTTTACCTCATTTATGATCGTCTCTCGCTGCGCATCAGAAGGGCACTCTTCCTGACTAGTGTTCAACACTCTAGCAGAATAGGTTGTAGCACCGTCATAGCTACTATTAGAAAGAGAAATGCAGCTCATAGTCAGAATGACCACAGCAAGTACGATGTGAGAAGCCATTTCACTTAATTAAGTAATCAAAGTGTTTGGATCTTCAGACAACTGGCAACAGTAATCGTTGCTGCTTGTTTTATACTCCTCTGGAGTACCAGGGGGGGTAGTACAAAATTTGGTCCACGGGACCAAAATTCCTAGACAATTGACCTCCAAATTGGTCCGAGCGCAGAATGTCGTAGATCTGTGGCCTGTAGTTCCGGGCAGAAAGTTGGGAGACAAGGTGCTAGAGTTGCAACTATAGTAGGTACGTTAACCAGCATTGCATATTTTTACCGTAAACTGAATATCGGCCCGGCGACCAGCGTTTGTAAAAACTTGTCCTTCACATCAGTCGGCCCAAACTAGCTAGTCTCGTGCCCAGCCCGCGCGCGCCTCCCGGTGAGAAACGTTTCTCCTCGTGAGAGGGTGGGTTCTTGGGACGAGACTACAAACTAGCGTGGACAATTCTCATTTCGATACGTTATCTAACCGCGACTTGCAGCGGAAATGTATAGTTCTGGGCAAAGGATTAGTAGAGTTGCAACTACGTATAGTGGCCCAGGTGTTGCATACTGCACGCCAGAACGAGCGTTTCCACCTCTGTACGCACATCAGCAAGCCGTATGGAAAGCCTAGGGCCTACCCTCTCGTAGATATTATCAACGAGCCTAACCACACCCCAAGATCCTCATAAAAACCCAGAGATTATAGTGCTGCAGACCAGTGTTGCTTTAGTATAAAGGGTTTATGCTTTTAGTGTAGTTGTAGTTAGGTTTTTTGATTCTGAAAAATAAAAGTTAGTATATTTCTGGAATAAGAACACCAGATATAGTTGGAGGGGTTGTCACCATGGAGATGAAGAAATGGGGGCATGCATCTGTGATATCTTCAGATTCCGCCATCTAGCATGCAGCCAGGAAACACTGAGAACAATGCTATAGGACACATGTACAGAATCGAAGCACAGCTGCTAAACTTTTCCCTTCATCACTAAAACTAAAACTATAACTAATACTGAAATTTATGTTCAGGCGGATTGAACTCGGCTATGCAGTTATAGTAAGACAAGATGTACTTTCCTTGTAGTTGGGTTGTATATAGTTTAGTCACTAATTTTGTTTGAAGATTACTAAAAGGGGTTTCAGTTTTAGTTATGATTAACTTAAACAACACTGCTGCAGATTTACCTTGGCTACAAAAATTGTGCCATCATACCATAGTGAATCATTGGGGATTTTGTTACTAACGTAAAGTGCAAAACATCTGCATGAACATGTAGGAGTCATTTTAGATGGCATCAAACTGCCTTTGACATTTCTAGGTATAATTGCACTTAATGAGCAATTTGTTTTTCATGCACTATGTTCTTATGCACGCCATAGTAAATGATTTTGTTACTAACTTAAAGTGCAAAACATCTACATGCACATGTGTAGGAGTCAATTTAGATCGCATCAAATTGCCTTTGACATGTCTAGGCATAATTGCACTTAAAGACAATTTATTTTCCTCGCAGTATGCAAAAATAGAGATCAAAAACCAGATGGTCGGAAGGCCTGGGAATGAGGAGGCTACCTAAGAACATGGTGAGAAACAAATTGTTCATTAATATCTAGAAATTTGAAGGCAGTTTGATGCAATCTAAATTGATTCTTATACATGTTCATGCAGATGTTTTGCACTTTACGTTAGTAACATAATCCCCACTTATTTACTATGGTATGCCTATAAACTAGCCTCATTCCCAGGCCTTCCCACTGTCCAGTTTTTGATCGCAAAGTATCTGCATGAACACATAGGAGTCAATCTAGATGGCATCAAATTGCCTTGAAGACATGTGCCTGGACTGCAGGGGCTAACTTCAAAGTATCTTGTATCACACAAAACAAGTGTACCAGAATGAAACTTGAGAACTGGAATACAGCCTAGGTGAAAAAAAGCCAGAGAGAAAGGAGATAGACAATTTTGAGTCAATTTAGATGGCATCAAACTGCCTTTGAGTCTTAATGACAATTGTTTCTCACTATGTTCTTAAGCATGCCATAGTATATTATTGGGGATTGTGTTACTAACTTAAAGTGCAAAACATCTGCATGAACATGTAGGAGTCAATTTAGATGGCATCAAATTGCCTTTGAGATTTGTAGGTATAATTGTACTTAATGAGCAATTTGTTTTTCACTAGGTTCTTATGCATGCCATAGTAAATTATTGGGGATTTTATTACGAGCTTAAAGTGGAAAACAGCTGCATGAATATGTATAGGAGTCAATTGAGATGGCATCAAAATGCCTTTGAGATGTCTAGGCATAATTGCACTTAATGGACGATTTCTTTCTTGCTTGCAGTATGCAAAAATGGAGATCAAAAACTCGACGTTCAGAAGGCCTGGAAACAAGGCTACCTAAGAACATGGTGAGAAACAAATTGTTCAATAATACCTAGAAATCTCAAGGCACTTTGATGCCATCTAAATTGACTCTTATCATGCAGATGTTTTGCACTTTACGTTAGTAACATAATCCCCACTTATTTACTATGGTATGCCTATAAACTAGCCTCATTCCCAGGCCTTCCCACTGTCCAGTTTTTGATCGCAAAGTATCTGCATGAACACATAGGAGTCAATCTAGATGGCATCAAATTGCCTTGAAGATGTGTGCCTGGACTGCAGGGGCTAATTTCAAAATATCTTGTATCACACAAAACAAGTGTACCAGAATGAAACTTGAGAACTGGAATACAGCCTAGGTGAAAAAAAGCCAGAGAGAAAGGAGATAGACAATTTTGAGTCAATTTAGATGGCATCAAACTGCCTTTGAGTATAATTGCACTTAATGACAATTTGTTTCTCACTATGTTCTTAAGCATGCCATAGTATGTTATTGGGGATAGTGTTACTATAACTTAAAGTGCAAAACATCTGCATGAACATGTAGGAGTCAATTTAGATGGCATCAAATTGCCTTTGAGATGTCTAGGCATAATTGTACTTAATGGACAATTTCTTTCTTGCTTGCCATATGCAAAATCGGAGGTCGAAAACTGGACGGTCGGAAGGCCTGGGAATGAGGCTACCTAAGAACATGGTGAGAAACAAATTGTTCATTAATACCTAGAAATTTCAAGGCAGTTTTATGCTATCTAAATTGACTCCTACATGTTCATGCAGATGTTTTGCACTTTACGTTAGTAACATAATCTACTACGGTATGCCTAAGAACTAGCATCGTTCCCAGACCTTCCCACTGTCCAGGTTTTGATCGCAAAACATCTGTATGAACACATAGGAGTCAATTTAGATAGCATCAAATTGCCTTGGAGATGTATGCTTGGACTGCAGGGGCTAACTTCAAAGTATCTTGTATCACACAAAACAAGTGTACCAGAATGAAACCTGAATACAGCCTAGGTATAAATAAAAAAGTCAGAGAGAAAGGAGACAGACAATTTTCCTGTTTAGCAACTTGGTAGTTCAGCTGACAGTCTGGTTACTAATGATGACACTTGAGAAAAATTAGTATCGTATTTTTTCAAATAAAACGCATGATCCAATCTAGCGCAAGAAATTCAATTCTGGGAGTTTATGGGTGGATCCAACTTAGCGCAAGCCGCCACTAATTAATTTTGGGTTGATCCAATTTAGCGCAATACCAGGAATGAAGCCTCTCAGTTGTCCTAGTCAGTTTATTTTGTGGTAACGAATGGGGTCAAGAACAATTTCCAGGAAAAAGACCTATCCCATAAATTTTCTACTTTGGCACTTGTAAGACATTTTGTTGCTGCAGTTGCTACTGTCTACTAAGAAGATCCAGTGTCATATAGATTTGGGGACCCCGTAGATATGGGAACCCCCAGTCCCTAAATCTACGTGAGTTTGGGGCACCCACGTGGACTTAGGGACCCCACTGTCAATTGATGTCAGTGGTTGTACCATCCAGATCTACAAACACATGAAAGATGGAAGGTACCCCAAAGGACTCGATTTGAAAATGTGACACGCTCGCTCTTCAGAAAAGGTCCCAAGTTTTTCCAAATGCAGGAGATACATCTCTATTACATTGGAGGTATGTTTATGTGAATGTTAGGCTAGTCATCGACCCTTGACTTGCCAAATTAGCGAAGGATTGGTGACTTGTAGCATACGGCTAGCGATCAACTGTAAACCTGCATCCTTTTCATTTGACTAGTAAAGATGACCTGGTATGCTGTGGCTCCTGCTGGAAGAATGGTATCACCTTAGGTGTATCAAATCTAAATCTACACCAAATAGTGAAGAATTACAAGTTTGTAGTGCATGTAGCAACTTATTGTACACCTATTGCTTTTTCTTTTCCTTTTGCTGTTTGATAGCATCAATGTTTATGATTGTGGGTGACATAGATGTGTTGAGTTTCACATTATTGATACTGTTAAGCACAGCCATCGCTATAGCACAACAGAAAATTAGGGGTCCCCATATCTACCACATAGATATGGGGATGGGGGTCCCCATATGTATGTAGATTTGGGGGCGGGATCCCCAAATTAAATCTATATAGTTATGGGGACCCCAATTTATATAGGTAGGGTCCCCAAATCCATGAAAGGGTCCCCATATCTATAATAGATATGGGAGGGGGTCCCCAAAATCGGGTTTTCCCATATTCACATGACACTGGAAATTTATGCATTATCAAAGTTTCGCATTTTATTATTAAATTTTGTGTTCTGGGATTACCAATGAAAATTTTTATTCTACATATCCAGGTTTAGTGATCTGAAACGAGACTACGCACGCCAAGAAAACATGGAGTACAGTGGAACCCCGTTCTATGGACACTCCTGAAAAGCAGTGTTGTTTTAGTTATACGAGCTATAACTGTTACTAAAACTACAACTTTAGCATATTGGTAATTAAAACTAACCACTAAGTATTTCATGAATAATGTTTGCAAATTAAACTAAAACTAAACATAAATTACAAATACAAAGTGACACAACTACACGTGACTAGTTTGCTACTTCATGATTCACGATTCCCAGTCATCATTTTGTGTTGTATCAGAGTTTTGGGCTGTATGACTTCGTTTATATATGTCTGAGGACAGTGTATTTATTTTGTGTGTCAAAAAGTTTTGTTTTGTAACATAATCATGAAGTAACTAGATATTTGGGTTATTATTCCTGTAGTAATCAAAAACTATAAGAAGCTTGGTGGTGTTACCTTATTACCAAAACTAACCTGCTGGCTGTTTAATTCCGAGCTTAATTAAAATTACAAACTATACTAATACAAAGTTATATATGTGTTAATTAATCTAAGAACTAAGAGGTCAAGAATTTCTTGAACTAAAACAACGCTGCTGAAAAGCGGCCATCAACTATATTGCGGACACTTCGTTGGTCCCAAATGTATTTGCATATGATTGTTTGCGTACAATCAAAACTCGGAAATGAGTAAACCCCCGTATGCCGTAAAGCGGACAGGTTTTGTCGGTCCCTCCAGTACCTGGACTGTACTAACGATTCACTAGATAATGCGGGCGCTCGCATGTCTCTCACGCTAGTTTGTCCGCCATTGATTCAACAATTGGACATTATAATAGAACTGGTGCTAGCCTCTCATTAGCCTTTTCGCCGTCATACAGCAAGGAGAACTCTGGAACGCGGCTTCGTATAGCTTTCAACACGAGTACGCAATGCTACGCCTACCTAAAATATCTCCTTTTCCCTGTTGCGATCCTCCATCATGTGTATCAGGGGTTCTCGCTCATCCTGTGGTCATGCCACAAGTTGCCCCTCGGCTGCCATTGATGTGATATCAAGGGAGGCACAGCTGTTTAGTTGACTGCTTCATTGGCAACTCTCATTTTATGAATCTTACACAGTTGAGTATTTATTTCTTGTATCTTCTCTGCTTTGAGCGTTTTGTTTTATAAAAATAAAAAATAAAAATAAAAAACAACCGAAAATATCCCGGAAGCCTCCGTATTACGGACGCTTCTACATTCCGGACATGCAGCGGTGGTCCCTATGGTGTCCGCATGAGGGGTTCCACTGTATAGACATGGGCAGAATATGCCAGCATAATTTAGGAATGATAGGTGAGTAGGAGCATTGAGCATAAACGAGAATATTAGGTGGAAAATTGCGAATAACCATGACATAACACAGCCACTAGCTCGAAGACAGATATACCACACAAGATAGAACATGGTTCACCATACCAGCAGCTATACCATAGGCGGTGGAACCGGGAAGGCACGTGCCAACAGGGGCACGTGCCCCCCTTGAAGAGATTTGCCGCATAGTGCCCCTCCTTCAAGCTGTTAGGCGTGGTGACATTTGTGACCCCTTTTGCAGTGAGTGATCACTGAACTAGTTTCAAAGTGAAGTACAAAGTAAAACTGTTCGTGTCCAGGTCGTCAATTCATCTATAAGATGCAGGTCCGACACGTACAAGGTCGACTATAGTGACTGAAAAGCCTCCGGACGATTGACGTGTATCGTGGTGAACGGTGGTATTACTCCCGCCATGTACTCTAGTGGCATTTGGGTACAAATATGGTGGCCTCAGGAGCGATCTCAGAGCACTTAATTTCAATTTTTTTCTGGGGAAGCATCCCCCAGATACCCCGCCCCCACTTAGCACCATCATCGGTGCCCCGCCTCCACCCCATCTCAAGTACCACCGCCTCTTTATACTACTGATGTAGCAACAAGGCTGTAAGTAGCATCGTGTCTATACATGGCTGAAAGTTCATCTATGCACACTTAATTCATTAAAAACCCTTTAAGGTTAGCCTCGTTCCCAGGCCCCGCCCAGCTTTCCGTCGCTTGCAGTATTAATAAGCGACGGAAAGCTGGGCGGGGCCTGGGAACGAGGCTACTTTAAGGTGGCACCGAGCCCTGTATTTTTAAGGCCGACAAACCTGGAATCCAAGCTGATAGACTTCTTTGTCTTCTTAAACTTTTAGCAAACAGTCAGTTTTGGGAGTCTTCAACCGTTCACTGTCCGTAAAATTGGGGATTTCCCCCGTTTCCTGTCGGCATTGGCATCCAATAATGCGTTTGTAAATTAAGTTAAGATGTGGCCTGTCAGAACCCCTCATGTGGCGGTCGGAACTTTGAAGATAAGCTTAGATCGACTTAAAGAAAATTACACCCCAATTGGAAAGAAAATAGAATTATAGTAATGAGTGAATGAATTAAAAGCCACAAAAGTGCATGTCCAATTTTTTAACCTTTCTTTCCAAGCCTGAGAGGACTTACTGAAGTTTGACACCACAACTTGAAACAGTTAGCTACCATTGAAGTATCCACTGTGCAAGGGCTAAGGTTGAGAGCTAATCCACAGCGATTGCACGGGGCCATACATTTGCCATCAATGAATTGGACCTAGGGTGACACAGGATTTTACAGTGGCCAAACTAGCTATCTTAGCATTGTACTTACATTTGCTAATATACAAGTTTTTTAAACCAATGCTAACCTGAGTTATAATTATGACTACCCTACCCGTTGACGGCAGAGTCACGAAGCATAGTTCAACGGGAACCAAAATGGCGAGTCAGTCTGCGGTTAGAAAGAAAGTGTCGACTTCCCTTGGGAAACTACGCCCACCAGGCACGCCGGTGAGGATGACGAGAAGCGTGACACGGGCAAGAGGCGTGAGAGCTGACAGCGAGGAGACAGAAGTCAGGTGCGAAGAAATGGCCGAAAATCGTAGCGAGCAGGACCGTGGCTGGCAGGACGGAGACTGTAAAACCCCAGGTGCTGACAACTTCGGAGCGCGAGGAGACGGCCCCAGTGTCGGATAAAGTGATTAATCTGATCCCTGCTCCTTCTCAGGGCCAAGCCGGGGAGGAGGAAGAGACAGTAAGGTGCGGCTGTGGTGTGAATGAGGACGATGGAGAACCGCTCCTACAGTGCGAAGAGTGCGAGGTATGGTCCCAAATAGCGTGTGCGGGGGTGACGGCCAGTGAGGCCCAGAGTATGAAGTTCTCCTGCCAGGAATGCAGAGTAGGAAGGAACCAGGATGGCAAAGGGGAAAGGAACCTGGGTGAGGAAGACCAGAAGGAGAAGAAGGGGGTTGGATAGACTGAAATGGATGAAAGAAGAAAACAAGCACAAGACAAAGTGGTCGGGGAGGTGCTACAAAAGGCGAAAGAAGATCGCAGCAGAGCACTCAAGAAGATTGATGAAGAAGTCAAGGACAGCTATGCATCAGATAGGAGAGAGCAGAGCATTAGTGATACCAACACTGCACACTCAGTGAAAGGAATGGCAACCAGAGTGAGAGCAGCACTGGTAGAGGAATGGTGGATCCAAATTGGGGATCAGCTGGTGAGCAAGGGAGGGGACGAGGAGGGAGTATGGAGAATGATCAAAGCGGTACTTGAGGCAATGGAAGGGAGGGATAGAGAGTTGAAACTGGCCAAGGAGTCCTGACGAGGAGGATAGAAAAGCTGGAACAAGAAAGGAGCAGAAAACACCAGGGACAGGAGAGAGGAAAGGAGCAAGCAGGAAGAAGTGGAAAGGACGAGGGAGATTAGGAGCTACAGCAGAAGGGCATCAACGAAAGGGAGAGACAGACGAGTGGGAGACAGGGGGGACAGAAGAATGATAAGCAGAGGCTTTCCTTAGTAACGACAAGGGGGCAGAAGAAGGGCCAGCATAGCCGTTACCAAATAGTGGCTGGGCAACGGAAGGAGGTCCAACAGAAAGACTCTCAAGCAGGGACAAGCCTAGTTGGTGACCATGGCCAGGTGTTTCGAGTGCTGGGCTGGGCTTTAACTAGAATACGCAATATATCGTTGGTAGCTACTACGCTCCAGTATCCAAAGGAGCTGAAGAGTGGTTGTGTGTGGAACAGAGCCGTGAGTTGTTTAGCGACATAAGGGGGAGAGGTGGGGCTAGTAATGCTTGCTTCCACTCGTGAATGAGCCCCTCCCGTAGACAAGCTGTGAATTTTTAGTTGTCCATTCCAAGCATTGCCAGAAATGCAATGACACGGACTTCGCACTCTTTGGAAACGTCCGTTACATTTCCGTTACACGTACTTCATGTTTTACTACGGGAGCCTATGGCAGTTCAAACTCTAACTTTAGTAACGAGCTTACCTTGTCCGTAAATGTGTTGTTAACGATATATTCACCTTCTGCTTTCTCTCTACTAGCCACAGATATCTACAGTGCTGGCTCCTGAAGGTCACAGAATTTGCCATTTGTGATAGTATTTCTACCGTCTTCTCACACGTTGAAGTGTGAAAAAATAGCCATTTCAAATTTTCTGAAATAAAAATATACACTTTTGCCGTTCATTTTTGATTGGTTAACGATATAATTCACTTATTTTTGATGTCCTCTGCCCGACTGGCCGTAAAGTTTTTGCAGATTTTGTTCACAGAATTTGCCAAATCGGTACAAAATAGCTACAAAATGTACGCTAGCATATACAATTACGGATAATTGCAAATACGGTACAACGTAAACTTCCGCGTTTTACTTATAACTCCGTACGCTACGGAAATAACGCCGTGACCGCCGCGCTATTCAAATTTCTGGCAATGAGTAGCTAGTGACAAACATGAGTCTAGCCTGACTTAGAGAGTACCTCTGAACAAAAGCTGGCACAGACCGATTTGAGAGATACATTGGTGGTTAAGATGCTACCTACAGTGAGCATGTAGATGCGCCCATTGAGTGGGTCATGAATGTATTAATAAGCTACTAAAACCCTTTTTTAAAATTAGGATTCTCCTAAAGCAAACCCTAACCCTGAAACTAGGACTATCCCTGGTCCTGACAGTAACCCAGTTTTATGCTTTCGTTAACCTCCGCCGAGAGACTTCCATTGCCACCTTAAGGACTTACCGCGTGGCTACCTCGGTGGTGGCCCCACCCCTTTCATCCCGTCCCTTCCTGTCCAGAAACTATCGGGGCATATCCCCGAGGTTTAGAAACGCAGCAGCTATCGCCGCAGGGCACACTAAAGGTTGCTATGCGCAGTTTGAGCAAAATTGTCATCAGCCATATTGCGTGGAGAAAATTTGAAAATATATATGGGCCCTAAAGAGATAATTATAGTATGTTTTTGCCTACGATTATTTTAACATTCATCCTGTCATTCCACAGTCATCAAGTTAACATGTATACCTTATGAACTAGGTGATCCCTGTGGACCAGTGTCCTCCTCTTTTTCTCCTTGTCTCTCCTCTAAAACCTTGCTGAAACCCATGAGCATTAAGCAGTCCAATATTTCTTCTCTCTCATTTGCTCCATCTCATCTCAGCATTTCATTTCATTCACTGAACAGTGTGTACATTAGGTGTAATGAGTTGTCACTGATATCATTCAGCTGTACACGTAGATTGTACACTCCTCTCACTCAATATAGAACTGGCAACAGATTAAGTTATCCAGTTGTGCAGTATAGCTATACTTATGTGTGAATGTACTAGTATAACTAATTAAACTGCACATGGCAACTCCTCTAGTCTGCTACTCAGCTGTTTTGAAAACCTTGAGATAGCATGTGAATCTGTGGGTTGTGGACACAAATAACGTAATATTTGTTGTTAGGTTGGATGACCTTTGCACTTCCTTGACAAAAAAGTAACAACAACAACAAAAAAGGAAAGAATATTATTATTTTGAAGTTCTGGAAGAGTGAAGTGCGACAACATGTTTGAAACTACACCCATGCAGATGACACTATGGAATACCTAAACCATTAAGTTATGTTTATAGTGACATGATGTGACAGAAAGTTGGTTAAGGTGGGGCATTGCAATGTAAACGACTGGTTTTGTGGCTTACATAATTATGACTTACGTTCAGGGTGCATTTTTGTTTCATTCAGGACAGTTAAGACACTACCTATGTACAGTCAGTACCACTACATTCACCTGAGTGAACACATGAATCCTATGTTAGCTGAACAAATAATGTTGTGTACTAAATTACTAATGTACAGTTATTGTAACAATCAATTGTTTGCGCATTTTGTTACTTGGGTATGTATACCTCAAATGTTACTTTGTGCACACTACGCATGTGACTTCCTTCTGTGTGTCATACGGTGGACAGGGAATTCCATTGCACTTCACTTCAGTGTGAAAAAATAGGATTCCATCTGTGTTTGCTATACTGCCAGGGACTGACTGTGGAGATTGGTCCACACACTCAAATGTTGAACGATGATGACTGGGATGAGAACGCTCTGCCATGAGATAACCGTAATATTCTTGGGTCCAGGATGATGGGCAGGTAAGTCTTGCAGGAATCATCACAACAGTTCCTCGTGTTGCAGAGTAACACACTGCACATGGGACATTGTGTTGAGCAACAGAATGAAGTGGTCCATTATCACCACCTGCAGTCTCATACTCAGCCCCATACAGGTATGCTCTTCCACTCTGTGTCCCAGCAGTGTAAGTGGAGTTCTGTGGCTGCTCTGGTAGACAGAGGTAGTTTGCTCCACCTCCACTTGACTAAACAAACTTCCAGCTGCCCTTCCAGCATATAGCAGCTGTGTTCCAGAAGTGCTGGGACATGTGGTTCTCCCCCACCTGGTGTACACCACACCACCACCAGTGGAACCTGGGGGTCCCCTTAGTCCATTCACTCCTCTTTCTCCCTTCTGACCCTTGCTGCCAGCAAACCCTGTCGGACCTCGTGGGCCAGTCAGACCAAGGGATCCTTGTGTTTAGGAGAGATAACAAACTAGCAAGTTGATGAGTTGTTTGTTGAAACCACATTAATTGTTCGAGTGCACAAGCACTTATATTATATATGTTTAGAGGCAGATCTAGGATTTCAACAAGGATTTTGGTGGCATGCAGAAGTTTCGGGAGCCAGTTTATTAATAAGATGCTCTGAGATTGCTTCGAAGGCCATTTTTGGGGCAACAAATGCCACTAGTCTCACACCATACATAAAATGGTATAGCGTGGTTTAATGAAAATTTATTCATTACTTTATCTTATTGTACTCATGATTTTAAAGGTACACTTGTTTTATAGTAGTCCATGTCAAGAGTGACGATGTAGCTTAGGATAGGTGACAAGCTGGTGCCTTGTGTACAGGTTCCACTGGAGTGATAAGGAACTTCACAAAGTGTTTTATTTTTTATTTTGAGGCTAGCCATTCACCAAGTGGAAAGGAAACGGTGACTTGAATACAGGTGGTTTGACTGCTGGTGGACAAATCAGCTTTTTTCCATAAATAAGTCATTAAGCTAACCCACTAGCTGCACATAGTGTGGAAGCATGGCTAGATTAGGGCAAATGTGGAACAGGAAACAGGGAATCGGAGTTAGGTGCACAATCCAGCTTCAAACAATAAGCATAGCCATTACGGTAAAACGAAGCTTACTTGCTATTGCATGAACACTTCACGTCTAAGACCTACGATGGGTCCTAATTCGTAGAGGTGCCCAGCAAGTTGGCTGCCCTTGTTTATCACCTCACCTCTACATGGCTTCAATTACCACAAATTGTAGAAATAAACAAAGGCAGCCAACTTGGTGGGTAGAAGATGGCCATGCTACTATTACCATACTACTACAAGTCACAAAAAAGTTTTCTCAATGAAAACAAGCACATGTAGGGATGGAACCCTCAAAAACCAACCAAACAAGATAGGAACAACACCACAATACTTTTACACCATCCCTACATCTTGTGCCATTTTGCCGACTATGCATAGTGTTTGTTACTTGTGTGCACAGAAAGGTTGTCTTGGGCATGGAAGCCTGTGGAACGAGCAGTACTGGGTGTGTAGTGCACGTTGTTGTGTATGGAGAGTGCGTTGTGTTGTGGGTGGCTGTAACTTTGTTACGGTTGAGTGTGGCAGGCATAGTTAGCTAGTTTAATATGTACAAGCTGTGGGGTGCAAGATCAGTGCTGAGTCTGTGTGGCATGTTGGAGTGGGTTGCGTATGTTGTGGGCTTTTGTACCTGCTGGGCATGGCAGGTAAGGGTTGTCTTGTAAGTGAAGGCTGTGGTGTGAGCAGTACTGGGTCGGTCCGTAGTTAACGACATGGTGGTGTGTTTGAAGGGTTTGTGGGGTAGGTAGCTATAGTTGTAGGGAGAAAGGTTGTTTGTTGGTTTGTGGGTGTAGCTGGTGTGCAGTGTTGTTTTAGTTAACTATAACTTTAACTAAATATATTTTAGTATGGCCTTTTTAAAATTTAGTTAACCAAAAGTGCAACTTAAATTTCTTGCTAACTAGGGGGCTGTAACTAAAACGTCCAAGGACGTACAAGAAGAAACCGTAACTGTACTAAAACAGAATACAGCCTGTTTTCAACAATAAGTGTAACTAAATACCTTTTAGTAAGGGGTTTTAGAGTTTCAGTGGTTGAAACTATAACTAACTAAAAATTTTGTAAAACCGGGAAACTAGAACTAAACTAAACCAAAAGTATTTTCTAAATAAAAACTAACTATAACTAAACTAAAAGCACAAACCCTAAAAACTTAAATTTGAAGGGTTTTGTGGTGTACATGGTTGGCAAAATGGCACAAGATGTAGGGATGGTGTAACAGTATTGTGGTGTTGTTCCTATCTTGTTTGGTTGGTTTTTGAGGGTTCCATCCCTACATGTGCTTGTTTTCATTGAGAAAACTTTTTTGTGACTTGTTTCCTTTGTTTTTTTTTTTGGTTTAGGAATGGTAAGAGAGAAGTGACATGGGAGGGTAGGCTGAGGGGAAGATGCATGGTGTGTACAGTATGATAGCAGAAAGAGCTACGAATTGTCATAAATTCAAACGCTTTGAAGTGAAATCGTCAATCCAAACATCAAACTTCGGGGGGTTTAGAAGTACAGTCCAAGCAAAGCCTCATAAAAACCAAGTGAAAAGCAGATGAGTTTAATAAGGCTTTGCATGCAAGCTTATAAATCCTGTGCTCATTTCACGTGGACTACTAATGGGTTCACCGAAAAACTCTCCATAGACTGTCACCAGAGTATTGAGTCGTAAGACCCCATTACAGAACTGTTTGATGGTGAGTAGCTATAGTCTAAATGAGTTTGAAACGAACGCATAGGGGTCTGTGGAGCTGAACAACCGCCAGTTCTGTGGCCACCTCTAGTGCAGAAGTTTGGAATGAAGCCATGCACTGTTGACTCGGTGCTACTAGAGTTTGAGTATACCAAGCTACTAATAGGCTGCCACTTGCTTCGTTGGAGGAATATGAAGACTCAGGCACAACACAAAAGGAGGATGTTAAGAAGACACCAGCCAAAGTGCTACCATCAACTCGCAGTAAACATTGTATGTGTACTATATGCATGTAAATGACTATAACAAGCAAATTTGAAATGTGAAAGTTGACAATAAAACTTGAAATTGAATATCAGTGGCTAGTGTTCTAAGTCATATGAAGTACTTGATGGTTAAAACACTAGCTGGCATAGTACCGTCTATACCACTTGAGCTTGGCTTTTGCAGCCTTCAAATTAGTCATACGAGCTGCTGCCCTTTTTTTGTCAGGGTTCCTCCAATAACTACTATGGGAGGATACGCGGGAAGCTGCCCTTCCTTTCTCAGGGTCCTCCCAATAGCGGGTATGGGAGGATACGCGGGAAGCTGCCCTTCCTTTCTCAGGGTCCTCCAAATAACGGGTATGGGAGGATGCCCTGGAAGATGCCCTTTTGGTCTCAGGATCCTCCCAATAACGGGTATGGGAGGACGCCCTTTTCGTCTCAGGGTCCTTCCAATAACAGGCATGGGAGGACACCCTTTTCGTCTCAGGGTCCTTCCAATAACAGGCATGGGAGGACGCCCAGGAAGATGCCCTGTGTTTCTCCGGGTCCTTCCAGTAATTATTACGGGACGCTTGCCTTTTTTCCCCTTTGTTTCGCAGGTAGTTCTGCTTGTACTGCGCTCGTTTCTTGCGGACATTACGCATATTGCGTTCGATGTAAAGTGCAGCACAACTACGTCAACTGATCCACGAAATCAGATTTGCAAACTGCAACGCTCAATTCTCACCTTCTCTACGAAGTACTGAACCACGTGCTCAGTTGAACCTGGTGACGTAATTATGAGTAATATTTAATTCGAGCAAAATGGCGTGTAGCAGCTAGCGTAAGTGTGAGATTACCTGAGAATCGCCGACAAGTTTGAGTTCTTTCTTTTAGACCGATAAGTGGCAGGTGCAATACCTAGTGATTTATCCTGTTGTTTTGCGTTTGAATCGTTGTAAAAGCTCCAGCCGTTATCGTGCTATCGCGGTGAGCCGGAGGCAGAAGAAGAAGAAGAAGAAGAAGAAGAAGAAGAAGAAGAAGAAAAGATAGACGATTTGTCTGTTTTGGTGACTTGCCGGTCTGGTGCTTAGCGATACTTTCCAGCAAACTTATCAGTCTTTTTGCTCATGAAAACACTCGATAATGCCTGATATGGTTCATACAGGCCTTTGACTAATCTAACGAAGACATTTCGAGCGTGTTATTTGTGCACTTTTAATGTGGCGGCCATTTTTTTTCGGGGTCATCCCTACATATGGCGTACTACCGTACGCCATGATACTAGTACTACTAACCTCTCAGCTGAGAATGAAAAGAAAATCATAACATCCTGGACATCCCTGCTATTGGTGCTAGCTACTGCAATCACCTTCACTCTAATAATTATTGTATTACAAGCTGGAGTGCGTAGCTACCTTGTGGTCCAAGTGATCCCGGCAGACCAGTGTCTCCCCTCTCTCCTTTTCTCCCTGGGACTCCATCTCTACCATCTCTTCCTGGCACTCCATCCCGACCATCCCTCCCTCGGGGTCCTTGAACAGTGTATATATTGGGTGTAGTGATTGAGCTGCTGCTGGTAGCATTAGCCTGTGTGGACTGTGCATTCCTCTCCTCCCTCAGCAGAACACCAGCTGGGTGGAGTAAAGTAATCAACCATGTAATTTCACCAACCACTAACATTTGAAGATCACCGAATTTTCGAAATTGTCTATGTATTACTTAGCTATACTAGTCACAATGGGACAAATATTTTGTAACTGCAAACTTGGACAGAGATTGCAAACAATTAAAGCATACCAGTGGCTTTATTGAGGTACAAGGCAACGAGAAACACCACAGCTAACCTGAGATCCATCCCTGTCATTTTCACCTTCAGAATGGAAAAATGTTGGGTTCAATATTTTTATAGCCAGTCTGCACAAGTTCGTTGACCCACTAGTCATGGATAAATATTCCTTTGATGTGGTAAGTATTGGATGCTCAGTGGAAAAACATGTTTTGAAACTCCTATCACAATCACCACTTGTGTAGTACCCTTCAAGTCAGTTTATCCTAAAATCATGTTTTGAGATAGCTGATGCACGTAACACACATTTTTAAATCATACATGTTCAGTATAATGAAAAAAAAATGTTTTTAAACATTATCATAGCATGTTTATATGTGATGGTGCTGATGGTTCTGTATCTTCAATGGGAGTAATGGATGTTTAGAAGGCTTTTCAAACTTTTATCATGTTCAGTAATGGAACCATTGTGTACCTTCAATTGACAGTAGCTAATGGAAGTTCAGAGAAAAACATGTTTTGATACACTTCGAAACCTGTTCAGTGATGGATGATGTGTACCTTCAACATCTTATATGTGTACTTTTGTGTGTGTTCAAAGGCAGTGACATATGCTTATGTACTACACAATCGTGTTTGAGACAGCAGATTGTCTTATCATAGCATGTTCAGTAATGCAAAAACATGTTTTAAGACTTACCATAAATTATGTTATTACTACTTTCTATGCAATATGGCATCAATATAATTCACAAGTGTAACAGAAGAGCTGGATTTATTCCATACTTAGTCTAGTGTAGTAAGAAATTTCTTACAGCATGCTCTAAACACTGATATATGTATTTCAATTTGTCTTACCAACAGATGATCAGTGTTTACAGTGCACAGTGTATAACACGACACAATCGTTAAGAGCTTGATCATTTATACAGCTTGACCCAAATGTTAAATTAGCTAACGTATTTATTCGAATAAAATGCTACTCTGCTCTACATGCACCCAAGAGAATGAGTCAGTACTCTGCTCTACACACACTAGTCAGTACTCTGCTCTACACACACTAGTCAGTATTCTGCTCTACACACACTAGTCAGTATTCTGCTCTACACACACTAGTCAGTATTCTGCTCTACACACACTAGTCAGTACTCTGCTCTACACACACTAGTCAGTACTCTGCTCTACACACACTAGTCAGTACTCTGCTCTACACACACTAGTCAGTACTCTGCTCTACACACACTAGTCAGTACTCTGCTCTACACACACTAGTCAGTACTCTGCTCTACACACACTAGTCAGTACTCTGCTCTACACACACTAGTCAGTACTCTGCTCTACACACACTAGTCAGTACTCTGCTCTACACACACTAGTCAGTACTCTGCTCTACACACACTAGTCAGTATTCTGCTCTACACACACTGAAGAGAATGAGTCAGTATTCTGCTCTACACACGCTAGTCAGTACTCTGCTCTACACGCACTCAAGAGAATGAGTCAGTATTCTGCTCTACACACACTGAAGAGAATGAGTCAGTATTCTGCTCTACACACACTGAAGAGAATGAGTCAGTATTCTGCTCTACACACACTCAAGAGAATGAGTCAGTACATATATTTTAACATTCCATACACTTTGCTCAAATACATTCTGATGTGCTGTATAGCTTAGTAGCTCAGTATAGCTATTCTTAGTGCAATTCACATGCAAGGCAGCTACTTCATTTTCAGTGCATTACATGCATAATATGTAAAGATTTTCCTAGACACAACAGAACACTCTGTTTCAAAAATCAGCAAATACAATATTAAACAAGTACACCCTATAAGTTAGCAGCAAATGTTCAACAACATGCATGCTTAGCTCAAAATCCTTGGTACTAGCTAACTACACATCTAGCTCACAAATTAATAGTTCAAGTCAATTTACTTTGTGCACACAGCACACATGCACGACTTCCTTCTCTGCGTCATATGGAGGACAGGGGATTCCATAACCACACCTTACTTCAGTGTGGTAGAATAGAGCTCCATCTGTGTTTGCTGTACTGTCAGGAACTGACTCTGGAGATATGTCCACACATTCAAACATTGTACGCTGATAATTAATGCAGTTTGCCATGAGATATCTGTAGTACTCACTGGTCCAGGATGATGGGCAGGTAGCTAAGTTGTGCAGGAATCATCACAACAGTTTCTCGTGTTGAAGTATAGCAGACTGCACATGTGACATTGTGGTCATTTAGTGAGCTAAGGGGACCAATCTCATCAGCCTGAGTTAATCCAGTCTCATACTCAGCCCCATACAGGAGTGCTCTTCCACACACCATGTAGTTGAGTTCTCTGGTTGCTCTGGTAGACAGAGGTAGTTTGGGACGAAGGATTCGAACACCTATCCCACAGACTAACAAGTTGTTGGTGCCAAATTGGGCCTACTTGAAGACATTCCGTGAAAAGAACGAACAGTTCAAACAATCTCAGAAGGGAAACTATGACGAACGACATCGGGCCAGAGAGCTAACCCCTATTCCAGACGACACAGAGGTTTGGATTACATCAGAGAGACAACCCATTCAGGGAAAAGTGATTTCTCATGCGGGGTCTCCAAGATCGTATGTGGTCAGAACGCCTTCAGGAGAAGTGCACAGAAATCGGAGTCATTTGAACATTGTTCCCGATAGACCCGAACCTGAACGTCAGGAAACTCGAACTGATTCATCGCCAAAAGTGATCATGACGAGGTCACGTACAGGAACTGAGATTAGACCGCCAAGACTGGCTTGAGGGGGAGATGTGGCATAATGTGTTATTGATGTATGATGTCAGTGCTGTAATTATTGTATTGGCATTTCCTGTCTGTTGCTATTTATGTTGAGTTCTGTAAGTTCAGTTCACTTGTCTTGTCTTGTCTTGACTTGTCCCCCTGACTGCTCTCTGAATAATATTTGGCCACGTTACAAGTGCTAAAGCTAGACCGTAACCCCACAGCTACGGGCTTGTTATGCCTGCAAGTGTAATATGGGAAACCATATTTTAGCATTCTATATACTTTGCTCAAATACATTCTGATGTGCTGTATATATATTAGCAGCTCAGTATAGCTACTCTTAGTACAATTCACAGTGCAGCCACTTCATTTTCAGTGCATTACTATTGATTTTCCTAGACACAACAGAACACTCTCTGTTTCGAAATACAAGAATGCAATATAAACAAGTACACCCTACATTGTCAGTTAGCAGCAAGTGTTCAGCAACATGCCAAAATCCTTGGTACTAGCTAACTACACACCTAGCTCACTAATTAATAGTTCAAGTCAATTTATTTTGTGCACACAGCACACACAACTTCCTTCTCTGCATCGCATGGAGGACAGGGAATTCCATAACCACACCTTACTTCTGTGTGATAGAATAGAGCTCCATCTGTGTTTGGTATACTGACTCTGGAGATATGTCCACACATTCAAACATTGTACGACGATAACTATAGCCGTTTGCCATAGTATTCCAGGATGATGGACAGCTAAGTTGTGCAGGAATCATTATAACAGCTTTCCGTGTTGGAGCATAGCAAACAGCACATGGGACATTGTGCTCATGGACAGATTGAAATGGACCATTATCCCCCCCTCCAGTCTGATGTTCAGTCCCATACAGGTGTGCTTTTCCGCCCTGTGACCCAGCCGTGTAGGTAGAGTTCTCTGGCTGCTCTGGTAGACAGAGATAGTTGCTCCTCCTCCTTGTTCACCCCACCAGCTTCCAGCTGCCCTTCCAGCATACAGTACTCTGCTCCAGAAATGTTAGAACATGTGGTCTTGCCCCACGTGGTGTACACCACACCACCACTAGTGGAACCTGAGGGTCCTAGTGTGTGTGTGTGTGTGTGTGTGATGTATGAGATGAAAGTGTGAGAGGAGTCAATAATAGACATTTCCCACTAACATCAAACAATATACAGAATCTGTGACGTCACGTCAGGTCTGGGAAAAGAACTATCCACCACAAACCATGTCTCTCAAAGTAGAATTTTCTGTGGGTGTGACTGGATAACTCTTAAATGTTATAATTAGACAAACACATGCACGGACCATAGTGCCCCGCCTTCAAGCTGTTGGGCGTGGTGACCTTTGTGACCACTTTTGCAGTGAGTGATCACTGAACTAGTTTCAAAGTGAAGTACAAAGTAGAAACTGTTCTTGTCCAGGTCGTCAATTTGTCTATAAGATGCCCACCTCATCAGGCCCAACACATACAAGGTCGACTATAGTGACTGAAACACCTCGTGACGACTGATGTATATCGTGGTGAACGGCCGTATTACTCCCGCCATGTACTCTAGTCGGACTAGTGGCATTTGGGTACAAATATGGCCTCAGAAGTGATCTCAGATTATTTTAGCCGTGAAGTAGTGGTCCATCTCGGCAAAACATCTTCAAAGTTTCCAGGTACTGAGTGCTGTAAATCAGCTTATGTCTCTAGTGCGTTTGGTTCACTTTTATACAGGTTAGCAGAGGGAGGAAGTGACTTTGTCAAACCCCAGGTGCAATCAGCAGTAGCATTGTCAAATTTCCTGAAACCAGCTGTCATTTCAACAGTGGCGTAGCCAGGCTGGGACACACTGGGGCACGTGCCCTAGCAACTAGAGGCCGTACCCCACCAGTGCAGGTAAGCATGCGAATTATCGGCGCTGATAGTATCGTTGTCGATCGCGAATCGGGGATTGAAATCGAATGGCATAGTATCGCTACGTATATCCACAGAATTACGAGTCTCATACGCTCACCGTACGCGACTTTACCGTAAGTGACTTACCGTATGGCCTCAGAACCCGACCTGGGAGGCTGTACAATTCCAAAACTTTTCTGCGGATGTAACCCCCCCCCCCCCCCCCCCTCTAAATGTTTCTGCACTTCGCGCAGAGGTTCGTACAAACGTGGTGTGCCCATGCTTTGCCCTAGCATCTGTGATGTCCTGGCTACGCCACTGCATTTCAATAACCCACCTCCATATGGTTCCTTTTACTGGGTGATTCCTTGAACTTGGACCAGCTGTTATTATAGTAGTTTGATGAAATTAATTGGTAGATAGGTTGTCATCACAATTAGAATGAACAGTTGATTCCTTTTATACATAATGATTCCTGGAATTTGAAGTAGCTATATAGCTGCTATTGTAGGATCAAATTGGTGGCCAGCACAAATGATATGGTTGGTACAGTTTTGGTTTTACCTGTACCACATGTTTGCAGGCGCTTTTCTCTCAAGAAATAGCCTTTGGTATTACCCCATGCATTGGTGCATGGGATCGAGGGAGTGGCATGATAATGTTGCATCTACATGACTGTGCACTTTGTGTGAACAGATTCCCTTACTGTTGCACTCAAATGGCTAGGTTCAAATGGCTAGTGCTGGAGTGGCAGATATTCATTACCATTTCAACATGAGGGCATCATACATTGATCAGATTGAAGTGGCCAATATACGTACGTATCAATGTGATAGCTAGCCCATGCAGTTTAGAATGGAGTGAATCTAAAGAAAGAAGTATGTCTTCCCTGCATGGTTTTGTGCACTTCTGAATGCACAGATTTCTCCCAAGATTGAGCCAATGCTGGTGCCAGGCCTGCAGTTCAGAATAGAGTGGCAGATATTGCAATTTTACTATACTGTCCCCTTTACCCCCGATAGCGCCCGTATGCGCCCGGAATTTTTACAACCTTTCAACCCGATAGCGCCCGTATGCACCCAAGTTAGCTTCTGGCTATTTATCGCCACAGCTGCGCGTTTTTGAGTTAGTACATAGTTAACCCTCGGCGCGCATGCGCAGCGAGGGTTACGGTAGTTGTCCTGTGTGTCTGTCTGTCTGTCCGTTTTCTCTATTCTGCCTTCTCGCGCTTTTAGGCGTCCAACGAGAGGTATCAGCGGCTACAGCGCGGAAAATGCAGTAAAATAAAAAAGCCGTTTTCTCTAAAACTGTTTAGTTTAAAAGTTAGAAGCGTTAACATAAACTTACGGCGACTAAGTCAGCCATTTTCTTCACGTGCAATGTTTCCGTATACCTCTCCGTAACACGTACATAGCAGTAATGTGTAATCACGTGACTTGGAGCACGCGGTATAGCGGTATTGTGATTTTTCCGCCGAACTAGAAGGACAGAAACAGGGACAGGACTGGGATAAGTACAGGGACAGGGACAGAAGGAGATTCGAGGACAGACAGTTAGGAATTAATTAATATCAAAAGGCGTGCCATATCAACTCGAAAGCAAACGTCATGATACTATTGTTCACGAGACAGTGATCGATTCTAGTTAACACACAAGTACAATCACATGCACTGCTGAGCCGAGGGTTTGGCACATATTATAAGCCACAGGAAGTCGATCGAAGCATAATTAGCCGGGGTGTCTCCTAGGGACTTTCCCGGAAATCGCGTTCGAAGTTTGGCTGCCGACTGTGTTGAACCTAGCATTGCCACAGAACAGCTTGTATCCTACGCGCAACTAGTTCTACAGAATTGTTTCTAGCTAATCATCTAAACAACAATGAAAACGTACCTTCGCTGGGAGTTTGGCCACGGATTTCCCGTCATTTCCAATGGATAGCGAGTACCCGCTCTTCATCCCTTCTGGCTTAGTCGAACTTCACCATCAACTCGTATGACTACTTCCTGAGTAAAGCAGGTTTGTTTTTGATTAAACTAAGCCTATCTATCAACCTGTGAACTCAGCTAGTTTACAAGATATAACGCTATGAATCATCATGATACAAAATCGCCATTTTTTCAATATCTTGTCTCGTGGCTACGAGATTGATTTCTGCGCATGCGCGTCGGGGGTAAAGACATGAGGCCATTATTCATAGATCATAATGAGGTGGCCCAAATTAGAATAAGGCTGTAATGCATGCAGTGTTAATAAATATAAAATGAGGCATACTGATCATGGTTAAGTCAAACTGAAATCAAACTACAATCATAATCTGCAACCAGGCCTAGGCAACACCACAGTAGATTATAGGCATCATTTCAATGTATTTCCTAGTCAATGGTGTGTTGTTTATAAGTTGATCTGATGGCTGTTCATCAATGGTAATCCTAATCTTGTTCCTAGAGGACATTTTTGTACACCTCGGTAGAAGGAACCAGGTGCATGGGTTGGCTATACCTGTCACATATACCACAAATTGATCATGTAATTTAAACTAGGACTACGCATGCGCATGATGCCTCGCGCCGCTCCAAGCGCCATGCGCGGATGGGGCGCGCGGCGCAGGTGTCAGGCGTTGCTCGTTTAGTATAGTGGGAGTCCAAAGAACAGTACAAAACAACGGTAACGTGAAGAGTGAGCCTAAATACCTGGCTTGTGAAGAATCTCCATTACGTGCTTTCTACTTTTGAACTCTTTCTTGTTCTTCTGTCGCTCTCTTGGCTTTCTACGGTGGGCTGACTTCTTTGCTTTTTTGTTTTTTTTTCTCAGCCGGAGTCAGCAGCCGTCTGCTGCGTTCAGCACTCGTTTATGCACTTCGTTCCGCAAATACGTACGTTGCGAAGGGCCAGTCGCGCTGTTCTCCCCGTCCTCCGTCGGCAAGAAATGTCGTCCTGGCTTCGTCATGTAATGTTACGTCCGGCCAGGGCGTGAGTGCAAATTGACATTCCGAGCGTGACCTCAAATTGACATTCTAAGCGATACCGCAAATTGACATTCCTAAGCGTGACCGACACGTACGTACGTACGTAAGTACGTACGCACGTACATTGCGAGAATAGATCCCTCATTCAGAGCCTCGCGCTAATGCGCTCGGCAACTAGAACTAGCTAGCTGGTAACATGGCGATGACATTTTGGTCAAATTCACTGACATGCTGTGTTATCTGAGCAGTACCATTGAACAGTACTATCTGACCAGCACTGTATTGGCACCAGATGTCTTTCAATTGAACTGGCCAGATAGGCTGTCAAACTGGTCAAACTTGCACAGACATGTACTATCAGCAGTACCATTAGCACCATGCAGCTGTCATTTTAATAACACACCAACACAGTACTAAGTGATCCTTGAACTTGGACAAGCTAGCTGCTATTGTGGCAGTTTGATCAGTTATGGATTACCAGCAATTCTGTATGTACCAGCTGTCATTTAGTATAACCTACCCACACAATGTATATAGTATACCTTGGATACACCACCTAAGGGTATAAACATAATCAGAGAGTCGGTAGACGCGCAATATATGCAATACTTAAGCAAAAGCCGTATAACTTCACCACAAACGCGCTAAAAGCTTATTTAAGAGCCCAGACATCCTCTTTGAGTGCCTTTGTGATCAGCAAGACTCATATAAGTGGCCAAAAGCCACGCGGAAGACAGCTAAACGCAAAAGTGTGCGGTAGCAAAGTACCATTTTTCGTATTCTTTCTTCTTTCTTTGTTCAGACCACTTGTCAAACGACGATAACTCGAAAACGGCTCAAGTACTCACCTTGATTTTAGCACGAAACGGATGCTCATCACAGCGCTCAGCTTCCCAACCACTCAGCGTCTTCATAGCTTCAAATTCACCCTGGTCAACAAAAGCCATTCACAACACTCTGAGGCTGCTGTCCGTTGCGAAGGACGCCATTTTCTAATTTTGTACGCATGCGCACACGAAGTCTCGTTCCCAGACCGAAGACCACGGTCATTGGTCTGGAAGCGAGAGTACACAAGCGAGCGGGTGGGCATGGTTGGCACGGTTTTTTCCCCCGCGGCATTGGGCAAGGCTTATGAACACCACGTAGGTAAGGCGCTGCATTCAGCTGCCTACTTGTAGCTACACTAAAACTAGCCTACTCACAGCTTCAGTGAACTGTAAAGCTAGGATGGTCTGTTGTCAGTAGCTATGATAGTTTTCTGTGCTGCAGCTGGTCAGTCGTTATGTGATTGACAACTGAATCATGAAATTGGTTTCACAAAGTTTGGTACGGAGAGTGGTTGGCCCTTCATCAGGTCCTAGCTGGCTATATTGCACATAATTATTACACTTTTCTCCAGGGAGGGCAGATATCACACTGGAATCACTACTAAACTCAACGCCGCTTCAAGTTCTGGTGTTCTGGCTACACTTGAAATATTCTTCTTAGGCTTAGTAACTGTAACTGAGATTAAAAGTACAGAAACAAGACTTAAAAAAACATTAAAAATGTAAAAAGATGTAGGGATGGCATGCCAAAAAGTATGCAAACAAGGTAGAGATGATGCATGAAAGCAAAGGTCTGCATATTGGCAAAGCCCCATCCCTACATCTTTTTCACACTGCAGTTAGACAGCGTGCTCGAGAGCTGAATCTGCACCCATCCATCCAGTTATTAACGCTGTGCATGAGTGCTTGAGTTTTACACACTGATTACTATGACCAGTCTGCAGCCCACTCGAGCTCACTGTCTAGGTTATACCAGAGGCATATAACAAGGGTACCACTGTCACCACAAGTAGTATGTTGGCAATAAAACTACTAACCTTGGTAGCCACCTACAAGGCACACATAATACATATTAGCCTCATTCCCAGGCCATGTGGGAGGAGCTAGAAAGTGCATGGCCTGAGAATGAGGCTACAGCCATGAACTGCTACCCATGCACTGTCTAACTGCAGTGTGAAAAAGATGTAGGGATGGGGCTTTGCCAATATGTAGACCTTTGCTTTCATGCATCATCTCTACCTTGTTTGCATACTTTTTGGCATGACATCCCTACATCTTTTTACATTTTGTTTTTTAAGTCTTTATATTGTTTACCACCCATACTGTTCTGGCTACTGAGTAGCTAATTCCTTGGACTTGGAATAATGCTGTGGTGGTAGCACTTTGGTCAAACTGGTTACAATGTAGCATCTATTGGACTGGAATAACCCACCCACTCAGTTCTTTTACTAAGTGATTCCTTGAATTTAGACAAGCTGCTATTGTTCAATTTAGTCAACATGTAGTATCATCGACAACAGGTGTCATAGTCCAACCATATCCTTCCGCTACTGAGTACCACAAACTTGCACTAGCTGCTATATTTAACTAGTTGCAATCTAGCATCTATTAAATTGGCACCATGTGTCTTTTCCATAATCCACCCACACGGTTATTTTACAAGTCAAGCTGCTATTGTTCAAAGTAGTCAGCATGCATTATCCACAGTACAATTGACACCATTTTAATAATAGCCCACCCACATTCTTCACTACTGAGTAGTTCCATGAACTTGCTATTATGCCAAACTGGTCACAATGTAGTTTCACCAGTACTGTTTGCACAATCTGTAATTTCGATAATCCCAAACGTTTCTCAAGGATTTCTTCTTGTCAGTCTTCAGAAGTCAGCTTCTAGCTGAAGGGATGGTGAGTTAAAATCCCTTTACCATATGGGAATCCAGGGGCGGATCCAGAGGTTGAAGAAGGGGGGGCCACACATAGAGTGGTTTTGGTGTGGCCATGCGGCGCACACAGCGCACGGATTTTTATTTTCCGCACGTATAATGCGTAGCGTTGTAGGGGGTCTGGGGGGCATGCTCCCCCAGGAAAATTTTTAAATTTAGACCATATGAGAGTGCTTCTGAGGCCGTTGGAGACCACCATAACCACACAAAATTTATGGCAACTGGTGAGGCGATTCATCGTATGGTCGTTTCTCGGAGCCCTCTTCCCTTCGGAATCAGCCTTTGTATGTGAGACACTGCCACAGAACTGTCCGACGGAGCTGCAGATTCGAGTTTTTTTTAATGTTTGCAGGACATGAAGCAGTGATTCATATAGAGATGTGCGCTGTGTCGGAGTAGCTACATGCCCTAAGCGTGCGGTAAACCTCTGCGTTTAGCGCTTGCTCAGTCCTGAAAGGGGGGGGGGGGGGGGGGGGGGGGGGGGGGGGGGGGGGGGGGGGGGGGGGGGACATGGGCCCCCATGCCCCCCGCCCCCCCCCCCCCCCCCCCCCGATCCGCCCCTGGGAATCAGTGTCTGTGAAATCAACATTCATGAACTGTTTGCTTCTTCAAGTGCAAACCTGATAGGTGAGATAGAATTAAATGCCATGCTAGTCTCGCAATTGAGACTAGTTCCATTCAGCAGCATCAACCTCTTCTAGTACTGGCAGTGAGACAAAATCTAGAAGCAATCAATACTATCATAGAAGGATAGTCTGCACGGGCCATGATTGAGGTGAATGTGCAATTGCCTTATTTACAGGCCTTCCCCGCTTCCTTTTTTATCATTCTGAATCAAGAAACATGCTTAGGCCTAGGCTGGTGCTTGCACTTTTTATAGTAGGTACAAGATAGAGGTTACACACCAAAATAAAAATCAAGACTCACCTCTCAAGAGCCTCAGAGCCCTGACACCAAAACTGAAACCAACTATACTTGCAGCCACTGTGACAATGAACTGACTCATGACCTTCACCACACCCACTCATTAATGAATTTGCATTCTCAGCAACCAAACATCTGTTAAGAACTACCTTCCCTGCACGGTAAGAATGGCAATTTCTATAAGCCCATTTGGTGAGACTTGGTCCACCCACTGCCATCCACCTTTCTACAGCCTCGCGTTTCCTAGCCACCATGTACATAGCCTCTATCTATTTTCTGTACACTGCACAGTACGCAACTGAGAGTGCATTTAGAGTTTAACAGGTCAATTAACTAGTCAGGTAAAAGTTTCATTTTACAGAGTGTGTAGTAACTCAGTTTCCCGCCATCCTAAGAGAGGTGGGAGTATATAGACTTTCATTTACATGATACACATCTTAACCATTAATCACCTCATTGATGTTCACACTCCAATGTAATGAAAGAATTAATGTGTCTATGCTATAGTTCTAAGTGCAGTTCATTAACTGGAAAGTCCATCATATTATTGTTTGTCATCTAGTAAAATTCCTTGGTATTGAAGTCATTAGCTATTTTGTGCACACGACGCACATGATTTCCTTCTGTGTGTCATATGGTGGACAAGGAATTCCATAATTGCACTTCACTTCAACATGGTAGAATAGGGCCCCATCTGTGTTTGCTATACTACCAGGTACTGACTGTGGGTATCGGTCCACACATTCAAATGTTGAACGATGATGACTATATTGTTCTGCCATGAGATAGCCATAGTACTCTCGGGTCCAGGATGATGGGCAGGTGTATTGTGCAGGGATCATCACAGCAGTTCCTCGTGTTGAAGTGTAGCACACTGCACATGGGACATTGTGGTCATGGAAAGAGCGAAGTGGGCTATTAGCATAACCTGCTCCAGTCTGATACTCAGCCCCATAGAGGTACGCTCTTCCACCCTGTACCCCAGCAGTGTAGGTAGAGTATTGTGGCTGCTCTGGTAGACAGAGGTAGTTTGCTCCACCTCCTCTATGAGAAAAATGGCTTCCAGCTGCCCTTCAAGCATACAGTCTCTGTGTTCCAGAAGTGCTGGGACATGTGGTCTTCCCCCACCTGGTGTACACCACACCACCAGCAGTGGGACCTGGGGGTCCTCTCAATCCATTCACTCCTCTCTCTCCCTTCTGACCGTTGTTGCCAGTACGTCCCATAGGGCCTTGTCCGCCAGTTTGGCCAACAATGCCTTGCTGTCCTCTATCTCCCTTCTGACCTCTGCTGCCAGCAAATCCCCTAAGACCTCGTGGCCCAGTAAGGCCATGGAGCCCTTGCTGTCCTTTCAATCCTAGAATGTGCATGTGTGTACATAACAATTAAGAGACTTTAGTTCCAACTTGCTGACCTCACCAAAATTTTATACCTTAGATTTTTTTAAATGTGACTGTGTAGTAGCTAGCTATGTTTACATTATCAGAAACCAGCACAACAAAGAATTTTAATAGGAGTCTGTGAATCTCAAATTGCATCCCTAAAGGACTATATCTGCATGGGTTCATGAGTAACCTCGGGATTCAATTAAGGTGGCACGGTCGTCACTCGGCGGAGGTTAACAAAAACATAAACCTGGGTTACAGTCAGGACCAGGGTTACAGTCAGGACCAGGGTTACTCCTAGTTCCAGGATTAGGGTTTGCTTTAGGGCAATCTTGCTTTGCCTAATTTTAAAAAGGGTTTTAGTAGCTCATTAATATATTCATGAACCCAAAATTGCCATGGCACTCGATGGACGCATCTACACGCTCACTGTAGGTAGCGTCCCAACCACCAATGTATCTCAAAACAATCTATGCCAGCTTTTGTTCAAAGCTACTCTCAAAGTCAGGCTAGACTCATGTTTGTCACTACTCTTGGAATGGACAACTTTGACAGCACCAAAATGAATGCACATTTAAAAAAATTCACAGCTTGTCTACAGGAGGGGCTCATTCACGAGTGGAAGCAAGCATTACTAGCCCCACCTCTCTCCCTTATGTCGCTAAACAACTCACGGCTCTGTTCCACACACAGCCACCGTTCAGCTCCCTTGGCTGTCAGACTGTAGCACCAACGATAAATTGCGTATTCTAGTTAAAGCCCATCCCAGCACTTGAAGCACCTGGCCACGGTCACCAACTAGGCTAGGCATACGGCCGCGAGACCTGGGCCTACTCAACAAACACAGTCTTGGCCACTGTGGCCTTTCTGCTTCTTCTAGACGCAAGCTTGCTTTCACAAGCAGACATTACGCACTACTCACAGCTAGCTACTGACACTACAGCACTCTACTAAACTCCTTCTTTTTTTTTGTTTTTTTTTATATTTTTTTTTTATAAGTCGATCTAAGCTTATTTTCAAAGTTCCGACCACCACATGAAGGGTGCCGCCAGGCCACATCTTAACTAACTTAATTATAAACTGATTATTGGATGGCAATGCCGACAGGAAACGGGGAAAATCCCCAATTTTACGGACCGTGAACGGTTTGAGACTCTCAAAACGGACTGTGCGCTAAAATTTTAACAAGACAAAGAAGTCTATCAGCTTGGATTCCAGGTTTGTTGACCTTAAAAATCCAGGGTACTGTGCCACCTTAAGGGTTAATCAAGACTTGTTTACTGAACTCAACAAACCTTCTTTGGCACCCGCTTTGTCACATGGAGTTTATGGTAAACAAGACCACCGTTAATGGCAATCATTCTTTCCCCACACCATTGCTCTGTGGAATGTACTACATCAATCTGCCAGTTCTTGCCCTCGTTTAGCTAACTGGATTGTTTTGGTCACGCTGGAGTTTTGTTAAATTAATTGGTTTTCTAGTTTGGTACATTGTAATTCATGTACCCATGCACAATTTGCATCTGATGCAGAAAAAAGCCACTAGCAGATTTGGGCTCAGATAATCATCATTATATTGGGGTGTAGAAACATTTGAGTGAGAACTTTTTTTTACCTTGAAGTCCAGGTGGTCCCTGCTCTCCCTTCTCTCCCACCACTCCAGGAGACCCAGGAAGGCCATCCCTGCCTGCTATGCCATCACGACCTGGCAATCCATCACGTCCATCTCGCTGTACAATTACATAAGGAGTGCATGAGTTGGTAGCTCCTGCATCACCAACACTCCTTGGGATTCTGTGCACTTGAGCAGCTGTTGTGAAAGATATAAGTGCATTGTGGACAAGAAGAAGATATAACAATATTTTATCTGCAATTTTAAGCGTAAGATATATGGCATACCAGCAGTTGCACTGAAGAACAAGGCAGCAAGTAGCAGCATGACTGGCTTGATGTCCATCTCTGTAAGCCTCTCCTCTATTGTCTTTCTACTGGGCACTTTTCTTCAACTAACTCTGTAGTGTGTCAGTTTGCTCCTTTTATGGGTTGGATGCAGGAAATTGTGTGCTTTGCTAAAACCCTAGTTCAGAGGTTGGACGATGTACTTTCAGTTGTCGTCTTTTCATAGCTCTTTGTCTGTTTTCTTTGCAACCAAAAATTGTCACTCAGAGAATGAGCACTTAGTGACCTGTTTGATAACCTCTGCATTTCCTTGACCAAATCTGGACTATCACCAACACCAGTGCTACAACATGTTTTGAAACTTGTGGTAAAAGGTGCAGTGATGCAATGTGACATCATACTTCTATAATGATTAAGAGGATGGTTGAAAGAGTGCAATATCATTTTTAGTTGCTCTCTTCGGGCAATTATAATATAATAATAGCTAACATTACTACTTGCCCTGTAGTATGTGTGTCTTCAGTCACTGGACTGGAATATAGAATGGAATGGTGAAATGGAATGGAATATGGAATGGAATGGTGAATGTACACAGTCATAGCTAACCCGTCTAACTGGCACTGCTCAATCTAGCTATCTACTTCTAGGACTTTTATCTCATTGCAGAGGCTTTTTGAGCTAGTATGGTATTGCTGACATACTTCCACATCTCTACCAGTAGTTAGCAGTATCTGTGTACATTCACTCTTCATTCCATAATCCATTGTACCTTTACATTTCATATTCTAGTCCAGTGTTTAGAGACACCTCTCTGTAGTACTTCTACAGTTATATTGGTACTGTAACAGTACATGGTACTTTCATCACACAGTGTATAGTTTGCACTACTGCACATGCTAGTTGCAGTTGACATTTTGTCCCTCAGTCAATACCACACGTACAATGTCATCCTTCTTGAAGACAACTGTGCTTTCAATGATGGCCTTTAAAATAAAGCTGATCACATACAGTCTAGTATATCATGAGCAAGGAAAATGAGGATCTATTTTTTTCAAGTGACAAGTACCTATCAAGCAAGAGTTTGCTGTGGCTTTTGAATAAAAACAGAAAAATGAGCATTTTCATTTTGCATTAAAGCATAAGTACCCATTCAAGAATAATACCTTTTTTATAACTTATCAAGTGGCTACTTCACTAGAATTTTATCACATGCATAACACTTGAAGATTTTCCTAGACATAGCACAACACTGTCTGTTTCTTTTTCAAAAACCAGCAAATACAAGAATGCAATATCAAACAACTACGCCTACATTGTCCGTTAGCAGCAAGTATTGAATGCTTAGCACATAATACTTGGTACTAGCTAGCTACACACCTCACTAATTAATAGTTCAAGTCAATTTACTTTGTGCACACAACACACACGACTTCCTTCTCTGCGTCGTATGGGGGACAGGGAATTCCATAACCACACCTTACTTCTGTGTGGTAGAAGAGAGCTCCATCTGTGTTTGGTATACTGTCAGGAACTGACTCTGGAGATATATCCACACATTCTAACATTGTACGTTGAAAATTATTGCGGTTTGCCATGAGATATCCATAATACTCCCTGGTCCAGGATGATGGGCAGGTAGTTTGTGCAGGAATCATCACTACAGTTTCTTGTGTAGAAGTGTAGCAAACTGCACATGGGACATGGTGGTCATTTACTGCATTAAGTGGTCCATTCTCACCAGCCTGAGTTAATCCAGTCTCATACTCAGCCCCATACAGGAGTGCTCTTCCAGCCTGTGACCCAGCAGTATAGGAGGAGTTCTCTGGCTGCTCTGGTAGACAGAGGTAGTTTGCTCCACCTCCAGTCTGGGTATACCAACTTCCAGCTGCCCTTCCAGCATACAGTAGCTCTGCTCCAGAAGTGTTAGAGCATGTGGTCTTGCCCCACCTGGTGTACACCACACCACCACCAGTGGAACCTGAGGTTCCTAGTGTGTGTGTGTGTGTGTGTGTGTGTGTGACAGAGAGAGAGAGAGAGAGAGAGAGAGAGAGAGAGAGAGAGAGAGAGAGAGAGAGAGAGAGAGAGAGAGAGAGAGAGAGAGAGAGAGAGAGAGAGAGAGAGAGACTGGCTCTTTCAAGATATGGTGCATGAGAAATAACACCTTAAGGTGGCACGGTCGTCCCTCGGCGGAGGTTAACGAAAACATAAACTTGGGTTACAGTCAGGACCAGGGTTACTCCTAGTTTCAGGGTTAGGGTTTGGTTTAGGGCAATCTTGCTTTGCCTAATTTTAAAAAGGGTTTTAGTAGCTCATTAATATATTCATGAACCCAAAATTGCCACTCGATGGACGCATCTACACACTCACTGTAGGTAGCGTCCCAACCACCAATGTATCTCAAATCAATCTATGCCAGCTTTTGTTCAAAGCTACTCTCAAAGTCAGGCTAGACTCATGTTTGTCACTACTCTTGGAATGGACAACTTTGACTGCACCAAAATGAATGCACATTTCGAAAAATTCACAGCTTGTCTACGGGAGGGGCTCATTCACGAGTGGAAGCAAGCATTACTAGCCCCACCTCTCCCCCTTATGTCGCTAAACAACTCACGGCTCTGTTCCACACACAGCCACCGTTCAGCTCCCTTGTCTGTCAGACTGTAGCACAAACGATAAATTGCGTATTCTAGTTAAAGCCCAGCCCAGCACTCGAAGCACCTGGCCACGGTCACCAACTAGACTAGGCATACGGCCGCGAGACCTGGGCCTACTCAACAAATACAGTCTTGGCCACTGTGGCCTTTCTGCTGCTTCTAGACACAAGCTTGCTTTCACAAGCAGGCATCACGCACTACTCACAGCTACTGACACTACAGCACTCCACTAAACTCCTTCTCTTTTTTTTTTTTTTTTTTTTTTTTTAAGTCGATCTAAGCTTATCTTCAAAGTTCCGAGCACCACATGAAGGGTTAACTTAATTATAAACTGATTATTGGATGGCAATGCCGACAGGAAATGGGGAAAATCCCCAATTTTACGGACCGTGAACGGTTTGAGACTCCCAAAACGGACTGTGCGCTAAAATTTTAACAAGAAAAAGAAGACTATCAACTTGGATTCCAGGTTTGTTGACCTTGAAAATACAGGGTACCGTGCCACCTTAAGGTGGCACGGTCGTCCCTCAGCGGAGGTTAACGAAAACATAAACTTGGGTTACAGTCAGGACCAGGGTTACTCCTAGTTTCAGGGTTAGGGTTTGGTTTAGGGCAATCTTGCTTTGCCTAATTTTAAAAAGGGTTTTAGTAGTTCATTAGTATATTCATGAACCCAAAATTGCCACTCGATGGACGCATCTACACGCTCACTGTAGGTAGCGTCCCAACCACCAATGTATCTCAAATCAATCTATGCCAGCTTTTGTTCAAAGCTACTCTCAAAGTCAGGCTAGACTCATGTTTGTCACTACTCTTGGAATGGACAACTTTGACTGCACCAAAATGAATGCACATTTCGAAAAATTCACAGCTTGTCTACGGGAGGGGCTCATTCACGAGTGGAAGCAAGCATTACTAGCCCCACCTCTCCCCCTTATGTCGCTAAACAACTCACGGCTCTGTTCCACACACAGCCACCGTTCAGCTCCCTTGTCTGTCAGACTGTAGCACAAACGATAAATTGCGTATTCTAGTTAAAGCCCAGCCCAGCACTCAAAGCACCTGGCCACGGTCACCAACTAGACTAGGCATACGGCCGCGAGACCTGGGCCTACTCAACAAATACAGTCTTGGCCACTGTGGCCTTTCTGCTGCTTCTAGACACAAGCTTGCTTTCACAAGCAGGCATCACGCACTACTCACAGCTACTGACACTACAGCACTCTACTAAACTCCTTCTCTTTTTTTTTTTTTTTTTTTTTTTTTTTTTTTTTAAGTCGATCTAAGCTTATCTTCAAAGTTCCGAGCACCACATGAAGGGTGCCGCCAGGCCACATCTTAACTAACTTAATTATAAACTGATTATTGGATGGCAATGCCGACAGGAAATGGGGGAAATCCCCAATTTTACGGACCGTGAACGGTTTGAGACTCCCAAAACGGACTGTGCGCTAAAATTTTAACAAGACAAAGAAGACTATCAACTTGGATTCCAGGTTTGTTGACCTTGAAAATACAGGGTACCGTGCCACCTTAAGGTGGCGGTGAAGTCCGTTGGAGGAGGTTAGCGAAAACATAAACTTGGGTTACAGTCAGGACCAGACCAGGGTTACTCCTAGTTTCAGGGTTAGGGTTTGCTTTAGGGCAATCTTGCTTTGCCTAATTTTAAAAAGGGTTTTAGTAGCTCATTAATATATTCATGAACCCAAAATTGCCACTCGATGGACGCATCTACACGCTCACTGTAGGTAGCGTCCCAACCACCAATGTATCTCAAATCAATCTATGCCAGCATTTGTTCAAAGCTACTCTCAAAGTCAGGCTAGACTCATGTTTGTCACTACTCTTGGAATGGACAACTTTTACTGCACCAAAATAATGAATGCACATTTCAAAAAATTCACAGCTTGTCTACGGGAGGGGCTCATTCACGAGTGGAAGCAAGCATTACTAGCCCCACCTCTCCACCTTATGTCGCTAAACAACTCACAGTTCTGTTCCACACACAACTCCTCTGCAGCTTTCTTGCCTACGGCAGGGTAGTACCAACGATATATTGCGCATTCTAGCTAAAGCCCAGCCCAGCACTCGGAGCACCGGGCCACGGTCACCTACTAGGCTTGGCATACGATCGCAAGACCTGGGCCTACCCAGTGAGTACAGTCTTGGCCACTGTGGCCTTTCTGCTGCTTCTAGACACAAGCTAGCTTTCACAAGCAGGCATTACACACTACTCACAGCTACTGACACTACAGCACTCTACTAAAACTCCTCTTTTTTTTTTTTTTGTTTTTTTTCTGTTTTTTTTTTTGTTTTTTTTTTGTTTTTTGTTTTTTAAGTCGATCTAAGCTTATCTTCAAAGTTCTGACCAGGTTCCGCCAGGCCACATCTTAACTAACTTAATTATAAACTGATTATTGGATGCCAATGCCGACATGAAATGGGGAAAATCCCCAATTTTACGGACAGTGAATGGATGAAGGTTCCAAAAATGGACTGTGCGCTAAAAGTTTACAAAGACAGAGAATTCTATCAGCTTGGATTCCAGGTTTGTTGACCTTGAAAACACAGGGTTCCCTGCCACCTTAAACTCAGTGTTCTAATTATGTTGTACTGTAATCCATTTGTAATGGTCTAACAATCTTTATGACCTCTGTGGATAGGGCCAAGTGATTGTGCAGTGCTTTTTGTAGAACACTCAGACAGTATGACCTTGGACATCTCTACCCCTCATTGTGTTGTGTATGTATATTGCATTGCATTGCAACTCAATGAAGAGTTTTTCACAGTTTTTCACACGAGAGAGAGAGGTGCATAATATGTGTGGCAGAAAGACTCAATAAATTATTAAGAGCTTGGCAGGCCCAGGTACAATGTATAGCCATAAAAAAGTGTGCTGTTGCGAGTTAGATAAATACACAACGGATTTTATTTCATGCATGCAGACCACCAGTTTGTTGTTTGGATGATAGTACCTGGACAATGTTTATCATACTAGGCACTTCAATACACAAAGCTCCTTTTCCCATCATAGTAAAGTGGCATTAAATATGTCTTCTCTGGATACCTCAGGTTTCAAGGCTGTATGTGAATTACCTGCTAGGCAATACTCTGGCCTGAACTTTAACACTAAGAGAATACAGTAGCTACATACCTGGTGGCCCAGGTGGTCCCTGTGAACCAGGGATACCCCTCTCTCCTGGTAATCCTGGGGCCCCATCTCGACCATCTCGTCCTTGAACTCCATCCCGACCATCCCTCCCTTGAGGTCCTTGAACAGTGTATATATTGGATAGGGCGCAACCTTCATTGGTAGCATTGGACTGCACACTTCTCTCCTCCCTTGGTAGAGTGCCAGCTGGGTGAAGCAAAGGTATATATACTCAACCATACTACTTCATTCAAATGCTATAGCTGTTTGAGAATATAACAGTGTATTCTGCACAAGGTCTAATGTTATCTGAAGACATTTTGTACAATAGCACACTGGAGGCTGTGAAACACACAGCTATTCACCCAAGAGTAGAACATACCAGAAGCTGTATTGAGGTACAAGGCAGCGAGAATGCCACAGTTAGCAAGATGTAGCGATCCATCTTGGCAAACGTCTCCTTCAAAGTTTCCAGATCATGAGTGATACTGTAGATTGGGTTATGTCTCTAGAGCGATTGGTTCGCTTATATACAGGTTGGCAGAGGCAGGAAGTGACTCTGTCAAATTCCAGGTAAAATCACCAGTGGCATTGGGAACAGCCGTTACAATACCATAGTAATTAACTTGGTCAAATTTCCGATATCAGCTATCATTTCAATAACCCACCTCCATAAGGTTTCTTTTACTGGGTGATTCCTAGAACTGGGACCAGCTGTTATTATAGTAGTTTGATCACATTTGTATGGTTGCGACCGGTATGAACGATAAGGCTCGTAGGGCACAAGCGATAAAGCTGGTATGATTCCTCCTACTTAGTGATGGCTTGTCATAACCCACCCACTGGTTACTGCTAGCATAAGGCCAGTATGATTCCTCTTACTTAGTGACAACTTGTCATTTCAAGGAAACACCCGCATGGTTCTAGAACTTGAAGTATCTGCTATTATAGTTGGTCAAATTGGTATTATTAAGCGATTTAGCTGGTACAGTTTTGGCTTTGGCTGTATTACTAGTCCTGTTTGCAGATCTTATAAATGCTCTATAAAAATACCTTTGGTGTACCCCATTAGTGGGAGGAGGTGGCATGATAATGTTGCATCTACATGTGCACTTTGTGTGAACAGATTCTCGCGCTCGGCAAAAAGTAGTCTGGGCAACTCTCTACTATGGACATCCTTAGGACCGAATGTTTGTCCTTTTTTCAGGGGGAGAATGATATTTATTTATATGAAATTGGGAGTTGGTCAGGTGTCCTAATTAACCAGATGTCCATGTTTCAGGGGTGTCCTTTCAGGGAGGTTCCACTATACTTCCATAGGCTAACTATACCAGCAGCTATGCTTGTAGTGTAGCTACGTGGAGTATTGATAACTTGCATAATTATAGTTGCTTACAGTTTCTTCACCCCAAAGAGAGCTACAGCCTTATTCAGTTTACCATGCACTATCCCAGGTTAATTAGATGGTTCATCCATTTCTATTTACTTACCTGATGATACTTGGCCCAACACACTGCATACATGATTATATATATACAGGTATTACTTTCCAAGCTTTAATTCCAGAACAGCTATAATTATAGCATTTATAGCTAACTAGCTACCATCTCCATACAGCACACTATCTCACTGTGAGGCATTTTAATATTCTTCCCATGTGAAATTGTAATAGGTTGACCACATTATAATATTTCCAGCCACTAAGAAAATCAATCAATCAATGCAAGCCTGAGTTTCTGCTACACTTCTGTGTTCAATTTAATAAGGGAACTATATAATATAGTATGTGTACAATTGGCAGTTAGATTAACTAGCTAGCTGTGACTTGTATACTTAGCAGCTCAATGTCACTTTGTGCACACTACGCACATGACTTCCTTCTGTGAGTTGTATGGTGGACAGGGAATTCCATAGTTACACTGTACTTCAATGTGGTATAACAGGGCTCCATTTGTGTTTGCTACACTGCCAGGTACTGACTGTGGGTATCGATCCACACACTCATATATTACACGACCATGACCATGGTGGCTTGCCATGAGGTATCCATAGTACTCGCGGGTCCAGGATGATGGGCAGGTGTATTGTGCAGGGATCATCATAACTGTTCCTCTTATTGAAGTGTAACACACTGCACATGGGACATTGTGTTCATGGACAGACCGAAGTGGACCATCACTAGTCTCATACTCAGTGCCATACAGGTATGATCGTCCACTCTGTACTCCAGCAGTGTAGGTAGAGTACTGTGGCCGCTCAGGTAGACAGAGGATGTTTGCTCCTCCTCCTCCATGAGTAAACCATGTTCCAGCTGCCCTTCCAGCGTATTGTAGTTGTGTTCCAGAAGTGCTGGGACATGTGGTCCTCCCCCACCTTGTGTACACCACACCACCAGCAGTGGGACCTGGAGGCCCTCTCAGTCCATTCACTCCTCTTTCTCCCTTCTGACCCTTGCTACCAGCAAACCCTGTTGGACCTCGAGGGCCAGTCAGACCAAGGAATCCTTGTGTGTAGGAAATATAACAAGCAAGGAGTTCTCTGTTGAAATTGTTCAAGTACACAAGCATTTATGTTTATTGGCAGACTATATAGGATTTCATTTTTCAGATGGGTGGTACAAATGATGACTGGGTGCATAAGTGTGCGTGTGTAAGCATGCAGAAGCTTGGGGGGTCTGTGGACATGCCCCCACCCTACCCCCCAATTTGTAAATAAGATGCTCTGAGATCGCTTCTATGACCATTTTTGGGCCACAAATGCCACTTGTCTCACACGTTGCTATTATATGTCGAGAGTGACAATATAGTTTGGGATGAGCTATCGGAGTTTGTGGACGAGCTGGCGCCATGTGTACTTTCACTAGAGCAATTAAAACAATAAAAAAAATTCACAAGTCCCTTTATTCCTGCTAGCGAGCGTCTCGGACCTCGGCAACACGCTGATCATGCGCTCATTGTTCACGCGAGGCGCAGAACGCACTGATTGTCAGGTTTTAGGAAACGCTCTCATAGCATGCTGCTAGTCAATTTTTGCTGAGTCGCCATGCACCTCTGATACACGCATGGCACACGCAGAACTAGCAGGTAGGTAAATTTTGCACCGGCACTAGCAAAGGAAGTGGTTCCTGTAGGGTAGGCCGTAGGGGGAAACTCTCGTCACCAATGACCGTGGACACCAACCAACCAGGCCACCGTAGACTGGCGGCAAGGTGTTTGTCAAATTTCAAGACAGACAGAAAAAAAGGATTAGTACCAACTTGCCCTAATTAAACTGGCTACCAGTCACTCCGTACGATCACGTACATTGTGCTCCAGCGTCTTATGTGATACTGCGCTAACTAGCCTCGTACCCAGGCTCTCTCCCCGTTTTTCTACATGGGGAGGAGCCTGGGTACGAGGCTAGCGCTGACGTCGTCGCATCATCTTGCGCATGCATATGTGACGCAGGCGACTTTTACCCTCTGGAGTTTGCTCTGCAACCGTCTGGATCTGCCACTGGTGAAAAAGATACAAATCATGTACCTACTGCAGTAATCTAGGCTCTCAACTGAGAGTGAAAATAGAATCATAACATCGTTGACAAAATTTGCTGTTGCTACTGCAATCATCTTCACTGTAATATTGTATTAAAAACTGGAGTGCGTAGCTACCTTGTGGGCCAGATTGTCCCTGCAGACCAGTGTCTCCCCTCTCCCCTTTACTCCCTGGAGCTCCATGTTGACCATCTCGACCATCTCTTCCTGGCACACCATCCCGACCATCCCTCCCTCGGGGACCCTGAACAGTGTATATATTCGGTGTGGTGATTGAGTTGTCTCTGGTAGCATTGAGCTGTGTGGGCTGTACACTCCGATCCTCCCTCAGCAAAACACCAGCTGGGGACAGAAAAAGTAAGATGTTATTCCCATGCAGCAGATGCCAATCAAATGTGCACTTTCCCACATGATGAATATTAGTAGAAATTTAGTTTATCAATGAATGTTAATTTAGAATGCCAATAGTTAGTTATTGATGCGATAAATCGGCCCCCCCCACACAAGTTATAACAAAATGATTAGTTGAGTTTGAACGTACCAACAGCTGTACTGAAGTACAAGGCAGCAAGTAGCACAATGGCTGGCCTGAGGTCCATCTCTGTAAGCTTCTCCTATATTGCTTCGTATTGAGTAGAGACTTCTTCAATTGACGTAACTAGTGTGTTCACTTTTAAAGGCTTTGTTAGACTTGTTTACAGGCCGGACGAGAAGGAAATGGTGTACTTTGCTGGTCTCTTAGTTCAGAGGTTGGAAACAGTAGAAGAAGGAAAAAACATGTACTTTCAATTGTCATCATATTTATAGGTTTTCTTTGTGACGAATTTACTACTCAGGGAGTGGACACTCGGTGACCTGTGATAACCTCTGCATTTTCTACCTAACCAGAACCGTCACCGTGCAACATATATAGGAATGCTCAGTGCAACATGTTTTGCATGAAACTTGTGGTAGCATGTAGGTTCAGTGATGAAATGTGACATCATATTCCTAATACTTATTAAGATAGAACAACCTTAAATCGCAGATCAGCCAATTCCTTAGCCAATTCTGTATAATTAAGGAATTCAGAATGTTGTTTCTTGGCTTGTAGCTACACCTGTAGGTTAATGAATTGAGCTCGCATGATGACGTCATTTTTTATTGTGGAGGAGGGAGGAGGGAGGAAGAAGAGCGTGTAACTTCCCATTCTGGCCATGGTGAAAGCAGAATCTTTCGCATGTACTATAAATAGCACATCCAGTTGAGTTGTAGCATGAGCTTGTGTGCGGGTGAAGTGTGAGTAAAAGTAGCTGCACAACAATCGAGTTAGAGGGTTAGGGTACGTAAGTTGCTGGGTGAAAGCCGCATGCGTCGTCATACATCATCATTAATTAATAGGACGGAACATCCTCTGTCAACATGCACGTGCCGTGCCACATCCTCTGATACTTAGACCTTTGTCAGTTGTGAGAGTTTGATCAACGTCAACGAGGAAAAGGACGCCATCCCTCAGCGTCAGGTGATCTTTAACATAATATGTGAAGTATAAGTTAGCCATAATTACGTATACGTCAATAATACCTCATTACGGTGCTGGCTGCCGGAGTTACCATAAATTAGATTAGATACTAGCTGTCACCATCAATTAACACCTCACAATGATGATGTCACTGTATCATCATCATTTACCCTTTGCCTTAGGCCACACAAAGTTAATTTCCTGTTTCTGGTCCGCGTCCGGGTCAATTTTCTCTGAGGTACTTGACTTACCCAATCAGATGTAGCTAATCAGCAATAATAATCGTTTATCATGTTGAAGCAAAGTGCCATGCTTCAGATTTGATTCATTTGGACTATCCAAATCGTCATATAAAATTGGCATTGCAATAGCAACATTGCTAACTTTGAAGCCATGCCCCTGGATAAGGTCTAATACATAACAATTATTGTCTTATAGACCTCACAGATTGTGTTGATAGAGCCGTGCACACCTGTCATGCTGTGGGATGGGTAACCCCTTCTGATACATGTTGCCGACAGCCATGGGGGAGCCAGACTGCTGCAGTGACATATAGCTTCAGCCAAAGTTGTGTGTGTAACCTGATGAAAAGGACATTTTATTGACTCACAAGACTCTTTTGATACTGACTGGAGGCACCAAAACTACTGGGCTGAACTGTTCATCAGGCCTGTGGCTGCTAGATGTGTACACATGGCAGGCAGGACAGATGCTCATCACGGAGTCGTGCCCTCCTGTCATGCTGTGAAATGGGTAGCCCCTCTGGTACATGTTGCCAACAGCCATGGGTCTGGCCTGAACTGAAATGCTGCAGAGATTTTTGGCCTCAACTAAAGTTATATGTTCAAGTTATTCTGTGTGTGTGTCTGTGTGTTCTGTAAATTTTGTGCATACCTACCAGTCAGTCGCAAATGAACTTTGAACTTTGAAATATATATATATATGGTTGCATTGTTGCTACCTTGCTAGTACCTATACTTGTACACCATTGCAGTACTTTTGAAAGGCTGTTATAAGATCTTTGGTGGATTTAGAGGCAGTGGCAGCATCATAAATGTAAACAACATCCATGGCTTGGGTTAATGTTCAGACTAGCAGTTTAGTTTCAGTTTCAATTGGCTACAGATTGAAATTGTTAACTCAGTTTTACTAAATGAGAGTATATCAGTACTTTTAGCTGTTGTCAATTATACCATTGTTGGGTGTATAGTTGGTGGAGTATAGTTTTAGTTTTAATACCAAAAGGAAAAATGCCTTACTAAAATGCATTTTAGTTTTACGTTTAACATATCACTGATAATATGGCAATGGTTATTTTTTCTGGTATGGCAATGTTTCATGTGTCCTCAAACTTAGATTTTCACTCTGAGATATTACTTGCACAAAACTTTGACACAAGGGTCATTAAAATAAACTGCATTGAACTATCAATTACAAAAAGCACAAAAAAATCTCTAGTGTTTGTTAGCTAGTTGGATTTATATTTCTGGTCAACATATGTATGTCCTCTACAATAGTTTGCATTAACGTGTGTAGTATTGTGTTTGTAACACGGCATACCATGATACTGTTTGCATGGTATACTGACCAAATTAATATTACTTTGTGCACACTACACACATGACTTCCTTTCTTGTGTCATATGGTGGACAGGGAATTCCATGACTGCACTTCACCTCAACATGGTAGAATAGGGATCCATTTGTGTCTGCTGAGCTGCCAGGTATTGACTGTGGAGATCGGTCAACACATTCAAACATTGTACGATAATGATAATTTGCATCTGCCATGAGATATCCATAGTACTCTCTGGTCCAGGATGATGGGCAAGTAACTTGTCCAGGAATCATCACAACAGTTCCTTGTATTGAAATATAACAAACTGCACATGGTGCATTGAGGTCATTTAATGAGCGAAAGGGGCCAGTCTCTCCAGGACCTCCAGTCTCATACTCAGTCTCATACAGGTATGCTCTTCCACCTTGTACCCCAGCAGTGTAGGTCGAGTACTGTGGCTGCTCTGGTAGACAGAGGTAGTTTGCTCCACCTCCTCTTTGAGTATAATGGCTTCCAGCTGCCCTTCCAGCATACAATAGCTGTGTTCCAGTAGTGTTGGGACAAGTCGTCCTCCCCTATCTGGTGTACACCACACCACCAGCAGTGGAACCTGGAGGCCCCCTTAGTCCTATCTCTCCCTTTTCACCTTTGCTACCAGCAAATCCACTCAGTCCGCTTTCTCCTCTCTCCCCTTTCTGACCCTTGCTACCAGGAAATCCGTTCACTCCTCTCTCCCCCTTACTGCCAAGTCCCATAGGTCCATGTGTGCCAATTGGACCACGGGTTCCTTGTGGTCCTCTCTCTCCCTCTTCTCCTTTCATTCCAAGACTTCCTGGCACTCCTTGTGGTCCCTGTGGCCCAGTCTGTCCATCTTTCCCTTGTACACCTGTAGGTTAATGAATTGGGCTACACTTTTTGTTTTGGGGTTAACTACATTTCAACTAGTTACATTCCCCATATACCATGTAATCGCACATCAGTTTGTGCATGTGTATACTAGCCCTTTCTATTCTTCGTGAATGTCTACTTTTCACATGCTGCCACATCACTAAAGCTCTGTTTGCTGCACCTTGTGTTGAAATATCCTAAACAGCAACTGTTTGAAACTGTGGTGTGCATGTCAGTGACATATGCACAGCCACAACCAATTTCTGGCTAACTATGCCTATGAAAGCCATAGACGCTCTGATTGTTTCCATGAAATTTGAGACCACTTCAATTGCACACTAATTACAGAATTGTTATTACAGAACCGAATATGCCTTAGATGTACCATAACTATTGCAAAGCGCACACCATAATACGTTGCCGTTATTAGGATAGGCACACCATTACTAAAGATGAACGCTTTCATTTAAACCCCATTGACTGGTGTCAAATACCACCTCACCCATTAATGCCGTACCCATCTAAGTCCGGTTTATTCCCACTTCGTCAATTCCCACTTTGTCAATTCCCACTTCGTCAATTCCCATTTGGTCAACTTCCCACTTCGTCAATTCCCACTTTGTCAATTCCCATTTGGTCAATGTTGACAAAGTGGGAATTGACAAAGTATGAATTGACGAAGTGGGAAGTTGACGAAGTGGGAAGATTTACCAATTTATATACTTTTAACCACTGTTATAGATCAGTGAATTTTTTAGCGCATCAGTCAAATCTACTGTCAGGAGATGACAAAACTGTATGGTGGCCCTGGGCGTGATGAAACAGCTGTCAATTTGTCTTCATTCCAAAACCTTAAGTCATCTCTTTCCAACATTGCCTCAAATACGAGAAGAGATTGAGTTCAGGGGAGAGTGGACTCGAACAGCCCCTTAGGAGGACTTCCTTCTAGTGGACACTGGGCAAAATGATCAAAACCGCCTTGTTCCCTTTGCAACAGTTGGCAATTTAGAGAAGTTCGAATTCTACGAAGCTGAAACCATCTATATAGATAGTACTTTCAAGGCCAGTTGTTCTATCAGCTCTTCACGGTGCATGCTGTGTATAATGGTCAGCACATCCGTCACACAGTCAACCACATCCCAACATCTAGTTCATATAGACAGCATCACTTTTTTAAAAATATACGTTATCAATTCCCACTTCGTCAACTTCCCACTTCGTCAATTCCCACTTTGTCAATTCCCACTTTGTCAACATTGACCAAATGGGAATTGACCAAATGGGAATTGACGAAGTGGGAAGTTGACCAAATGGGAATTGACGAAGTGGGAATTGACAAAGTGGGAATTGACGAAGTGGGAAGATACCCTAAGTCCTACCCATTTAAGCCATAAATGCACCACTCTTGTGTCCCCATTGGTTTTAGCTTCACACTCGATTTGTGTGCAAAAAAATATAAGTATTAAGCTAGGAACATCAATGTGCCAGCTAGTGAACCCGGGAGGCAACAGACCTCTCTTTAAATATGCTTTAAAGATACTATATATTACCTATACTAGCATGCTTCAATTTTACCAGCTAGTGTGCCCCTCCTGTCAGAAATGCATGTATATTCCTCTGTCAATTAATGAAGTTTGATAAAATTCTCTAAGTGATAATAGCATTATTATATTCAATATATACAATGATGCTGATTAATCTTCCCTGAGTTTAAATTTAGAAAGTGAACCAATCTCTACATTTGCGTAGTATTAGAGCATGTTAGAGACCCCATGCAGTGTTGTTTTGTGTTATACACAATGAGGATAAATCACATTTGATTATTGTGTTTGTCAGCCACATGCCCTAATTTCTGCATGAGCCCACAAAGTAGAATGCTGTTTGATTAACCGCTGAACAACTGAAATTCATAGCTACCTGGCTTGTTTGTTACTCAGGTAACACTGTGTGTTTCGTAAGTAGTTGAGGTTAGAATCTGACAAAAAGGGAAACAAGAGCTTGACTTTTTACCTTGAGGTCCAGGTGGTCCCTGCTCTCCCTTCTGTCCTGCCACTCCAGAAGACCCAGGGAGGCCACCCCTGCCTGGTAGACCATCTCGTCCATCTCGCTGCACAATTACATAAGGAGTGCAGGAGTTTGTACCTCCTACATCACCTAAAGTGTCAACACTCCTCGGGATTCTGTGCACTTGAGCACCTGTTACATGAGCAAGAAATGATTTTACTGTTGATCAGACATGCAGATAGACTTAAAATTGTGATGCTCATTTACTCAAATATAACTACAGTATGCAAAACGTAAGAGCTGCGAAGATTGTTTATGATCGCGTACACACTGTAAAAAGTGGGGTGCGAACAATACACCCTTAAGGGTGCTCTACCAGCCAGGAAGACATAGTGCCCCACAGGGTTCTAGGACACACCCCATGAGGTGAAAGGATACACCCCTAGGGGTTTAAAACTACACCCCAAGGTGATATAAGATACACCCCAAAGGAATATACTGTACACCAGATGCAGCTTATATCAATGCCCCCCAGGGATATAATGAACACCCACTATGCTGTATTTTACTGTAAATTTGCCATGGTGATCATGCAATAGCAATTTTGTAGTGCTTCTAAAATTGATCGTATAGTTATATAAGAACAGTTTAGATTTACAAGCAAATAATGTACAATCCTAAAGATACATTAGCTAGTTCTATAGAACAACAACAATTAAACAGCAACCTTTTTTAAACTAGTAACAAGTTTCTGCGTACAAAGAGGTAATGGCTGTGAAAATTTCATACAAAACACACAGTGTTCAAAAAAAACTAAAATGCCTTGCACTCCTTTTGGATAAGAAATATCGAAGACATAGTAACAAGCAATTAAGTCAATGACAGCATCCAGTAATGACTTGCTCTCACATACAACCTGCCTCTCACATGCAATAAAAAATTGCACATTTTCAGATCCGGCTCTTCCAGTCTGTACAATGTAGGGAGCTGACTGAGCAATTTCACTTATCTCCCTGTCGACATCAATGTCACATGCCTGCAAGAATAAGGCAAAACAATCATAAATAAAATAGGACGGTTCATGGCACAAGACAATGATTTAGCATACAAACTCTACTCCTACATTGCTCACATGCATGCGTGTCCAATCAAGATGCTGTACTTCCCTCCTATCCACCCCCTCGCCAAAGCAAAACAAGTTGGAAATGCAGTGAAAGCTCTTTTAACGGATTTTCTCTCTATAGCATATACCTCTGTAATTGAGCAGTTTCAGATATCGTCATCATTCTAATAGAATGGTAGACTCAATCTAGCGGAAGAAATTCAATTCTTGGAATTTTGACTAATCCAATTAAGTGGAAGGCTACTGCACAAGTTCTTTTCAAATGAATTGAAGTGCACCTACAAAGTGGGTAACTGCCCAACAGATGATCAGACAGTTCCCTACACCTGTGCACTTCCAGACAAGCCCTAGGACTAGCCTCGTTCCCAGGCCACTCCCAGATTTTATCTCGCAGCCGTGGAGAAAACTCGGGAGAAGGCCTGGGAGCAATACTACGTCACGGACCAGAAATGGTGGACTCGGTTTCGTAATGATGCTCACGCATTAAGCGGCCAATACAGCAAGCGATCAAATAGTAAAGCTTGCCCAGGCGTTATGCCAACAGCTACAGACTTCGCAAGTACCAAGTTGCTAACGAAGGATGTATAGACGTAAGTGGAAGGGGTTATGCGTGTACGTCAACTGAGGAACAGCAGGCCTCAAGGCAAGCACGTCGCTCCGTGTCAAAACAATTAAGTCTCTGCACTCGGGCCACCATCCTCAAGGACGGAGAAACAGATGGCAAGGCTACTTGTAGGTATGTACAAGTTATCTAAGCCGTTTAGCCCTGGCTCTGAGCCTCTTTGAGGATAGTGGTCCGAGTGCAGACACTTACTTTGACACGGAGCGACGCGTTTGCCCTCACCTCCCGATTTTTCTCCACGGCTGCGAGATAAAATCTGGGAGTGGCCTGGGAACGAGGCTACCCTAGGACTACATGCAGCAGCTGAAGCAACAAAAGCATGGGAGGTCTTCATGTGTGGCTAATGATGGTAGCTATAGTCTGTGCTCTTGTTGATATGTAAGAGTAAATATCCTAGGATACTCTTAAAGGGTTGTGAAAGTTAGTTTGGACCGAGCAAGGGAGATTGATGAAGTTATTAATTCCAATGTCACTCACCTCAAACTTTTTGATGAATACAGCCTTTAGTGGTCCCTTTGGATATAGGAGTTTAAGCAACAACTCCAAAACAACACCATGTGAGTGCTCTGTGGTAGAAGTAAGCACATCAATCATCACAAGTTTAGCACTATTGCAGAAAGATACATTACTGAGTTGTCATGCAACTCATTCCCAGGCGTGGAGGAAGGGGAGGAGAAAGAGCGCCTGGTACACACTGTTTGCACATGCGCTTAATCACCACGGAATTCCATGGCAACCGTGTTTGTGCGTATAGTAAAGCCCAAAAAAGAACAGGCTGCCTCCAATGAGTGCGTTTACCGAGGAAACGTACCTTTATGCAGTTATCCACCATCTTCGGTAAGTCAATTCCTATGCCTGCCTACCAGACATTTATCTTTGTATTTATAAAAGTAGATAGCTAGAGCATGTAGCAGCGATGTTTATAGCGTCCTAACAACAAAAGCCGAGGTACATGTATGTTATGACTGTTTATGCTATTCACGTGAACTGTTGATCGTCACATTAGTACACGCCCCTAATTCTATCACGTGGCCTTTGCTATAAGTACGCGCAAGCACAAACAGTGTGTACCAGGCGCTCTTTCTCTTCCCCCTCCTCCGCGCCTGGGAACGAGGCTAGCAATATTATGAGTTGTTGCGCGAGTAGGCAGCAACATTTTCACAACCCAAAGATGAGTGAAAGTACAACCTAACTACAAAGTACTGACTTGCTCTCTATTCGAGCATATCAATTCCAATTAAAGCACATCATTGTTGTAAGTATGATCACGTAGTAAAGTCTGATAGCACATGACACAGTACTAGAAACATATTACACATGCATGCCACAAACCTGTCGGATTGTCCATGCCTGCACCAGCTTCATACTCCAGAAGAAGCTTTCTAACCACTGGACGAGTAGCTGCCTCTGCCTTGCTCAACTGTACAAGTCGCTCCACCCAGTCTGGCCACGAACTCATGAGTGATGTTGCCCGACCATCAATCTCAGCAATGGCACGGAACTCTCGCCGAAGCTGTAGTAATAGCAGAGTACACACATACATTATTGATTATTACAAGACATAAAGGTGTTTACATCAATCAATAACAACACGACATTCTGTGACCACATAGTGTGTGGATTAGAAAACAAACTTACTGTTTTGCTTGAAGACAGAAATGGAAACATTTCAACTATTTCTGCCACAAGTGGTCTCTTCTCCAAAATCCATTCACGCCGTTGAGGTTGCGTTGACTCCATCAAAAGTTTAATCGTGGCATAATTCCGTTTCTTCTTATTGCCCCTGTATGCTTGCTTCAGCTCTGTCACAGCATCCTCATATTCTTCTTGAGTGAGCTGAGTTGTGCTGTCATTCATTGACACCCTAAGCCGTTTGGATGGTGGTCCCCCGGTGGCTGTAGTAGGTGTGGTAGGTTGCCCGTTCTCATCAGGACGATCCCGACGAAAGTTTTTGAATGCTGTCCTCAATGACAGCTTCCATGAGCCCTATGCAAACGTACAAAACCAGTTGTTAAATGCATGATCAAAAGGATCACATGACTTTCAGCCAATCCATGTTTAGAACCAATATGTAACCACACTTCTGATACAGAAAAAAGTGAATGAAAAAACATACATGTAGATTGCCAACAAGTAAACAATGGGCATTACTTGCTTTTAAGTGGTCTACTAGGTCATGTAACAGCAACAAAAATAATCTGGATGGGTATACACAAATGGCACAATGTACTCAACCAGAACAGTCATTGCACGAGGGTAAATAGCTTTTAGAAACACACAATTGAACTTACAAAGCCACTGGTTCCACCATCATGGAGCTTGGGAAACTGTTCAACCACTTTTCGGCAAACAGTTGTATACTCTTTAGACGAAGGGTATCTAGTGTGCTGGAGGATGAGAGTTCGCAGGGTTTGCACAATGTCCCGCCTCGCCTTAGCACACACAACCCCAGTTTCCACAGCCTTCTGGACAACTCCAGAGAATGTGTGTTTTTGTGGAATCTGAAATGACAAATGCCAGTTAGTAGGCACTTTGTTGCTATGTGGCATTGTGGTGGTATTAGTCTGTGCGGGAAGAGAGATGCAACAAATATTCAAAAAGCTTGTTTCAGGGTATTAAGCATGCAGTTAGCTTCAACTTCAGGTGTAATGTTAACATGTAAATAGATTCATACAAAACAAAGGCAAAACAATCATGTTTTGAGAAAAGGTAACAAAATAAAAAATTACAAAGCAAGCTCTAAGCTTGGATTACTCTGCTCTTCTTGGATGCACACACACACACACACACACACACACACACACACACACACACACACACACACACACACACACACACACACACACACACACACACACACACACACACACACACACAACCTTGTCCTGCAATGGAATATTCTCCCTTGCTGCACTGCTCCTATCAGTGCTGGACTCTTCAATCTCATTTGAAGTAGTGTCCTGCATTTTGGGGTAGACAAGTTGGAGGTGGGAAGAGTGACATCTCAAGTGAAAGCGTGAAATTATATAGCTACCGGTATGTAGTCTACTATTCGTATCCAAGCATGAAAACAAACCTGCTTGCTCTGCTTCAGCAGCTCCCTGACGTTTGTTCTTTCGCCGATCAATGGTGCAAGTTCTCTTAGATCATCCTCGGTGAGCCTAAGAAAGGCATTACCACTAACTCGATTTGTTTCGAAGTTTCGTACAACACCTTCACTAACACCCTTCGCTTCAAGGTAGTCCACCAGCTCGTCAACCGTGAAATCTGCAAGAGACGCCATACTCACTCTTGATAGTCACAGATAGTGAAATCGCTCGTCCAGACGTGATGACAGTACTCACACCTCGGTCCAGTTCCAGTTCCAGGGACGATCTGGAGCTGGCGCTAGAGTTGTATTTCTAAATAATGCGCGCTAATCCCGGTGGAGGCTTTAATACCGTATTGAGTACTGCTTTGTGCGATTGAGATCTCCTGCAAAAGAACTACCAATCAACACCGGTAAGCTGGGGGTGGGGATGTCGTACGCAGATACTAAAACGCTAGATTACGTATGCAATGGTGTTGTAAATTATCCACGTGGGAAATCATTTAGTTGGTAGGCAATTTACACAATTATCCCTGCAAACCTGAAAAATGAATGCTTTGATGTTTCTTTAACACATCATGCCTACCTAATCATAGGAGAATGGTGTTCACTTTGAAGTGCATGGCAAGCTACAACTCTACCATGGCACAATTGCTGTGGTTTCAGCAGACAACTTGGGTAGTCTTGCACTAGGTGGCTTCAAGGAGAGTTGCACTGCCAACCGCTGTTGCAGACACTGCCTAGCAACTCGTGAGACTGCTAAATTGAAAGTAAGTAACTCCATTTAGAGCACACTATGCAGATGTAATTTACACTCATATCACTCTTACAGTTTTTGGAAAGTGACTTCACCCTCCGAGATGAAGAGTCTCATCAACGTCACTGTTCTGAACTTGAGGGAGAGTCTGGCCGTGAGGCATCGAAACTTTATGGCATCAACCGTGACTCTATTTTGAACAAGCTAGCTTACTTTCACGTGTGTAGTGGTGCCCTCCTTCCAGATGTCATGCACGATATCTTGGAGGGTGCTCTTCAGTATGAGATTAAGCTTATGCTAAGGGTGATGATTGCTGAGGAGAGATATTTTGCACTGGACACCTTGAACACCCGAATGGAAAACCTGGAGCTTGGGTACATGGAGAGCAAAGATCGTCCAACTCCTATCAGTGACACCACTTTGTTCTCCAGTGGTGTTTCTCTCAAACAAGCAGGTGCGTGTTTTTTTTATATATACCTTTCTCTTTTTTTTCTCCTTTTAATCCTCCACATTTGTTGCTTATAGCTGCCCAAGCATGGCTCCTTGCTCGTATTCTGCCCCTTCTCGTGGGAGACTACATCCCAGACGATGATGAGCGATGGGAGAACTACCTGCGAATGATGGACATTGTGGACCGGTTGTTCTCTCCCAAGATCTCCGAAGATGATGCTACGTACATCAAGTGGTTGATTAGTGACCACCACCAGGAGTTCTGCCGGCTCTACCCAACTATGAGTGTTATCCCGAAGATGCATTTCATGCTACATATGCCTCGCCTCATGGTTCAGTAAGTTGGACTAGTGCTTTGTTTCCTTTCACATGTTGTATCGAACCATTCTTATCTTCCAGGTTTGGCCCTCTTGTCCGGCATTGGACCATGAGGTTCGAGGCTAAACACTCCTACTTTAAGCAGCTAGCACAGGCAATGGGCAATTTTATCAACCTGCCCTACTCACTGGCCATGAGGCACCAGCATCTACGCTGCTATCAGGCTAACAATGTAACAGGAATACCCGGGGATGGACTGATTGTTGGACCAGGTATGATTTTGCAATTATCAAAACTTAAAGTACATGTACACTACTTAGGTTGAAGTTACGCACTTGTGTATGCTATATATGCAGTATGATGCAGTATCATAACATACAGTATTATGAAATTTTTTTTGGTCATAGGGAGTGTGGCCATTCCTGATGGGCTCCAGGAGGAATTGGATTTTCCAATTTCCTGTGCCTACAAGTAAGTGCCTTTTTGCGTCAAGTGTAATGTGTAGTTGGAGGGGTAATCATTTTAAAACACATACTTATAAAATCCTTTAACTCTGTATAATTGCCATGTAATGTGCTGTTACTGCTTCTACAGTGCAAGATGGGTGAAAATGGATGGCGTTCAATACAAGAGAAATGCTGGAGTTGTCTGTGGCATGGACCATGACCTTCCTACTGTGGAAAGATATCTTCCTTGCTCATCATAAATGGTGACAAACTTTATTTTCGAGTAAAACTATTTTCTTCAGTGTACATTGAACACTTTAGAGTTTACACTTTACAACCACTAGACTCTGAGGCATTGATTTCCACTGATGACTTACTTAGTCCATACCCCATCCACATACGTACTACAAGTGCAGTATCACATCATCAATGTATCATTCTGTCATATCATATCAATCATATTATAATGTAAATCATTGTGGCTGAAGCTGAATCTGAGAATCAGAATAAGTCAAGTTTGAGGTGGGCTGGAATGGGAAAATATGGTTTTACACCATATCGAATATTAAATCGCCTAACGTTTTTCAAACCTATGGGACCTAACCAACCTCAGATGGGACAAACTGGGTATCAATCAACTCCACTCTACCTGTGCATTCAGAATATCAAGTTGTTTTTTGACTGAAGTCAAGTTTGAGGTGGGCTGGAATAGGAAAATATGGTTTTACACCATATCGAATATTAAATCGCCTAACGTTTTTCAAACCTATGGGACCTAACCAACCTCAGATGGGACAAACTGGGTATCAATCAACTCCACTCTACCTGTGCATTCAGAATATCAAGTTGTTTTTTGACTGAAGTCAAGTTTGAGGTGGGCTGGAATGGGAAAATATGGTTTTACACCATATCGAATATTAAATCACCTAACGTTTTTCAAACCTATGGGACCTAACCAACCTCAGATGGGACAAACTGGGTATCAATCAACTCCACTCTACCTGTGCATTCAGAATATCAAGTTGTTTTTTGACTGAAGTCAAGTTTGAGGTGGGCTGGAATGGGAAAATATGGTTTTACACCATATCGAATATTAAATCGCCTAACGTTTTTCAAACCTATGGGACCTAACCAACCTCAGATGGGACAAACTGGGTATCAATCAACTCCACTCTACCTGTGCATTCAGAATATCAAGTTGTTTTTTGACTGAAGTCAAGTTTGAGGTGGGCTGGAATGGGAAAATATGGTTTTACACCATATCGAATATTAAATCGCCTAACGTTTTTCAAACCTATGGGACCTAACCAACCTCAGATGGGACAAACTGGGTATCAATCAACTCCACTCTACCTGTGCATTCAGAATATCAAGTTGTTTTTTGACTGAAGTCAAGTTTGAGGTGGGCTGGAATGGGAAAATATGGTTTTACACCATATCGAATATTAAATCGCCTAACGTTTTTCAAACCTATGGGACCTAACCAACCTCAGATGGGACAAACTGGGTATCAATCAACTCCACTCTACCTGTGCATTCAGAATATCAAGTTGTTTTTTGACTGAAGTCAAGTTTGAGGTGGGCTGGAATGGGAAAATATGGTTTTACACCATATCGAATATTAAATCGCCTAACGTTTTTCAAACCTATGGGACCTAACCAACCTCAGATGGGACAAACTGGGTATCAATCAACTCCACTCTACCTGTGCATTCAGAATATCAAGTTGTTTTTTGACTGAAGTCAAGTTTGAGGTGGGCTGGAATGGGAAAATATGGTTTTACACCATATCGAATATTAAATCACCTAACGTTTTTCAAACCTATGGGACCTAACCAACCTCAGATGGGACAAACTGGGTATCAATCAACTCCACTCTACCTGTGCATTCAGAATATCAAGTTGTTTTTTGACTGAAGTCAAGTTTGAGGTGGGCTGGAATGGGAAAATATGGTTTTACACCATATCGAATATTAAATCACCTAACGTTTTTCAAACCTATGGGACCTAACCAACCTCAGATAGGACAAACTGGGTATCAATCAACTCCACTCTACCTGTGCATTCAGAATATCAAGTTGTTTTTTGACTGAAGTCAAGTTTGAGGTGGGCTGGAATGGGAAAATATGGTTTTACACCATATCGAATATTAAATCGCCTAACGTTTTTCAAACCTATGGGACCTAACCAACCTCAGATGGGACAAACTGGGTATCAATCAACTCCACTCTACCTGTGCATTCAGAATATCAAGTTGGTCGGTAAATTTGAATGGAAGAACATTCAGCTAAGATTTCAGCTGCAAGTTATATCGAATGTGCATGGTAATCGTTTACCTTAATTATTGAACTGTACCTAATTAGCTCAGATGGTACAAACCTGGCTATTAGTAAGCTCCACTCCAATACCATAACAACACGTTATACAGCCAAATTCTCTTAACCATCCCTCATGACTTAACCTCATTATAGTATGCTAGCAATGTGAGGTGTAGAGAAACACCTCACATTGGTGTTTGTCAACACTTACACTCAGTCTTGGGTACATCAAGTGTTAATAAAGCACTCTAGGGTGCTTGCTAACACCTTTTAGGGTGTGGGTTTATTGAAACACCCCATATAGGGTGTACTTAAACACCCAATTTTTAACTGTGCATAGCAGTGTTAGGCGCCATGCGGCGTTGGTCACCCACAGCTATGGTTTGGATGGTGAATTTTGCCTTATGTGATTTTGGCTGTGAACATCTCCAAACGTAGTTCTAAATATGGAGAAATGCTAATCGCAACTTCGGTACTATGAGAAGCTATGCTGCAAGAGAGCACATGCAGGTACATTAGGAAATCACAGATGGTCAACGTTCATTATAGCTTAGTCGTTGCAATACAACGATTGACACTGGCCATCAATATGTGTCAATATGGCGATACTTTCGGCCTTAAATCAATAAGCTATATCCCAAACAGCGTTGATGAATGCATCCGCAGAATTCAGTGTGCATGGTGCTCAATTAGTCATGTTCAATATGTTCATTACACCCCAAGTGGAAAGAAAAAAAATATTATAGTAAATAATGAATGAATGAATGAATGAAAAGCCACAAAGTGCATGTGCATGCCCAATGTTTTAGCCTGTCTTTCCAAGCCTGAGAGGACTTACTGAAGTTTGACACCACAGCTGGATAAGGTTATCATTGAAGAATCTTCAGTTAAAGTAATAAGCCTGAGAGGTAATCCATGGAGACTATACAGGGCCAAACATTTGCCATCACAAAATGGGACCTATGGTGACACAGGATTTTTTTAAAAACACTGCTAACCTGAGTTATGATCAAAAATTGTTGACACTTCAGTGACCACACAAACTTTATCCCGACTTGCAGCTCCGGAGCCTTGTATAATAACTAAGGTAGGTACACTGTTAAGGTGGCGGGTAAGTCTTTCGGCGGAGGTTAACGAAAACATAAACTTGGGTTAGTCAGGACCAGGGTTACTCCTAGTTTCAGGGTTAGGGTTTGGTTTAGGGCAATCTTGCTTTGCCTAATTTTAAAAAGGGTTTTAGTAGCTCATTAATATATTCATGAACCCAAAATTGCCACTCGATGGACGCATCTACACGCTCACTGTAGGTAGCGTCCCAACCACCAATGTATCTCAAATCAATCTATGCCAGCATTTGTTCAAAGCTACTCTCAAAGTCAGGCTAGACTCATGTTTGTCACTACTCTTGGAATGCACAACTTTGACTGCACCAAAATGAATGCAAATTTCGAAAAATTCACAACTTGTCTACGGGAGGGGCTCATTCACGAGTGGAAGCAAGCATTACTAGCCCCACCTCTCCCCCTTATGTCGCTAAACAACTCACGGTTCTGTTCCACACACAGCCGCCGTTCAGCTCCCTTGGCTGTCAGACTGTAGCACCAACGATAAATTGCATATTCTAGTTAAAGCCCAGCCCAGCACTCGAAGCACCTGGCCACGGTCACCAACTAGGCTTGGCATACGGCCGCGAGACCTGGGCCTACTCAACAAACACAGTCTTGGCCACTGTGGCCTTTCTGCTGCTTCCAATTCTAGACACAAGCTTGCTTTCACAAGCATGGAGGCATCACACACTACTCACAGCTACTGACACTACAGCACTCTACTAAACTCCTTCTGTTTTTTTTGTTTTTTTTTAAGTCGATCTAAGCTTATCTTCAAAGTTCCGACCACCACATGAGGGGTTCCGCCAGGCCACATCTTAACTAACTTAATTATAAACTGATTATTGGATGCCAATGCCGACAGGAAATGGAGAAAATCCCCAATTTTACGGACAGTGAACGCTTTGAGACTCCCAAAACTGATTTTGCGCTAAAAGTTTAGCAAGACAAAGAAATCTATCAGCTTGGATTCCAGGTTTGTCAACCTTCAAAGTAACAGGGTTACCTGCCACCTTAACAAGCTAGGTTTATTAGCTACAACTTTCTGGCAGCAGAATACCAATAGTATTATACAGCACAGCCACACTGAGCTACAAGTCACTTTGATACTTAAGTGAAGTGAGCACTTCACTACAGGCTTGCTGCACTAGTACATCCCATGCCTCCACAGCACTTTTGATGGCAATTGCACTTCTTTATAACACCGACTGATGTCTCTCCGTAGCATTTGTGTGGTGTTCTTATTTTCTATACAATTTAGATATAGGTGCATACAATGGTAGCATGGCCATCTTCTGCCCAGCAAGTAGGCTACCTTTGTACCATCTTACCTCTACATGGCTTCAATTACCACCTATTAGCACCCCTCTTCTACATGGTTTCATATGCAATACCAAGCTTCACTTCACTTCACTCTATGTACACCCAATGACTATGCTTAATGTTAGAAGCTGGATTGTGCACCTAACTCCAATCCCCTGTTCCCTGTTCCACTTTTGCCCCAATCTACCCAGGCTTCCACACTATGTGTAGTTAGTGGGTTTCTCTTAGTCAAAGTTTGTGCCCTTGCTGGTTGCTCACCATGCACCTGGAAGTGTGTGCCTCTAGTGGATCTGCTCAATGATCTTCTGCCCAGCCAGTCAACATTACACAGGTAGCACTCTAGCCATATGTAGAAGTTGGCTGTCTATCTCGCCTCTAAGTGTTAATTACTACCAATTAGCACCCGAGTAGTCATTCTGAGTAAACACAATAATTATCAATTAGACATACAGTCAAGTCAAGTAGCTTTACTTTTAAACATCTTGGCTACCTACACTTTTGTCCCACGACAACAGTTTGAGCTTCAGACTAGCTATCACAACACCCTTATGACAAAATGTTGCTCTGCGAACAAGGAGCTTCATGCACACTGATGTACTACAACTCGTACATCCAGTCATGTACATGTATGCCAACCACGCTGTTTAGCCACACCCACAAAACAAACCTTACATACCTGTCAACGTTTAACGTGGCGGGGGAAGTCACTCGGCGGAGGTTACGAAAAGATAAACCTGGGTTACAGTCAGGACCAGTGTTGCTCCTAGTTTCAGGGTTAGGGTTTGGTTTAGGGCAATCTTGCGTTGCCTAATTTTAAAAATGGGTTTTAGTAGCTTATTAATATATTCATGAGCCAAAATTGCCACTCGATGGATGCATCTACATGCTCACTGTAGGTAGCGTCCTAACCACCAATGTATCTCAAATCATTCTGTGCCAGCTTTTGTTCAGAGCTACTCCCAAAGTCAGGCTAGACTCATGTTTGTCACTACTCCTGGAATGGACAACTTTGACTGCACCAAAATGAATGCACATTTCAAAAAATTCACAGCTTGTCTACGGGAGGGGCTCATTCACGAGTGCAAGCAAGCATTACTAGCCCCACCTCTCCCCCTTATGTCGCTAAACAACTCACGGTTCTGTTCCACACACAAACACCGTTCAGCTTTCCTGTCAATGGCAATGTAGTACCAACGATATATTGCGCATTCTAGTTAAAGCCCAGCCCAGCACTCGGAGCACCAGGCCACGGTCACCTACTAGGCTTGGCATACGATCGCAAGACCTGGGCCTACCCAGTGAGTTCAGTCTTGGCCACTGTAGCCTTTCTGCTGCTTCTAGACACAAGCTAGCTTTCACAAGCAGGCATTACGCACTACTCACAACTACTGACACTACAGCACTCTACTAAAACTCACTCTTTTTTTTTTATATTTAAAAAAAATTTTTTTTAAGTCGATCTAAGCTTATCTTCAAAGTTCCGACCACCACATGAGGGGTTCCGCCAGGCCACATCTTAACTAACTTAATTATAAACTGATTATTGGATGGCAATGCCGACAGGAAATGGGGAAAATCCCCAATTTTACGGACTGTGAACGGATGAAGACTCCCAAAACGGACTGTGCGCTAAACGTTTACAAAGACAAAGAATTCTATCAGTTTGGATTCCAGGTATGTTGACCTTGAAAACGCATGGTTCCCTGCCACCTTAAGACACACTTTCCTATAACACCCAACTATCACATACATTACAAAGCCAAGTTAGCTTCACTTCACTCTACATGCATCGCTATGCTTACTGTTAACGGCTGGATACTGCACCTCATTTTAACCCCCAATTCTTCAGTGCCTTTGTTGTCAGTAGGACCATGTCTTCATTTAACCATCTGTCTTTCACCCTTGCTTACCACACCCTTCATATCTATGGCCTTTCTCTTATAGTCAAAGTTTGTGCTCTTGCTGCTTGCTCACCACCTGGAAGTGTGTGCCTCTATTGGATCTCCTGTTATGCGCAGGACGAAATGGCCTACCACCTAAACCTGATACTTTGCACTTCAGATGCAGTTACTGCCTGCACCCCAGTCACCCATTTCTTTCCACTTGGAGTGCGCAAAAAAAAACAGTTTACGTTGAACGGCTCTACCGTATATACGTTGAGCAGGTTAGTCCACATTCGAGAAATTATATTACACCCAATTACACCCAAGATGCAACTTAAAGGACCCGCGTAAATAACTAACCCAATATAATACACAGGCCGGAGGAAGTGTCGAACATCCAATCTGAGTTGATATTCGTTGATGGCATGGTGCACTTACCCCATGAATGAAACTTTGGTACACCAACAACTCTCCCTTCACCAGCTACACCACTGTCACCCCTCACAGCGACTCCCGAAGCGCTTACGTGACGTCACACGTTCAATATACTACGTATAAAATCATTGCGTGTATTGAGCGCATTACCACGCTTCGGGCTGATATTACGCGCGTAATGCGCGAGTATAAAGGAGGTGAAGGCGAGCCTTGTTATTCACAATTGATAAAACTGATGTCTGGTTCCTCCCTTGAGGGTAAAGCTTTTTTAAGAAACCACAAAACTCTGAACTCTAAGGCTTTCCACTTCAGGTAAATTTGCAGCACAAAATCCTGATCTCTAAAACCTACTTTAGGTCTTGTAGCTAAGTAGCAGTGGCCTACCAGCAAACATTACCTCTGAAAGCATCTTGGGGTGCGGTTACTTTGCTCGATAATAATAATAATAATAATAATAATAATAATATTAATAATAATAATAATAATAATAATAATAATAATAATAATAATAATAATAATAATAATAATAATAATAATAATAATAATAATAAATAATAATAATAATAATAATAATAATAATAATAATAATAATAATAATAAATAATAATAATAATAATAATAATAATAATAATAATAATAATAATAATAATAAATAATAATAATAATAATAATAATAATAATAATAATAATAATAATAATAATAATAATAATAATAATAATAATAATAATAATAATAATAATAATGATCTGTATCTGAGAGTTACTATTGAAACGATAGATCTCTGAACTGATACATCCTAGCTGAATCTGACACAGACACTTTTACTTCAGCCTTAGCAGTTGCAAAGAAGTAACAGCAGTCAAAAGCATACGGCGTGTGAACGGCATTGACGCAAAAATCTCAAAACCTGTCCAGGGAACTACTTTTGGTTGCTACAATTGTTGGGTTGCTACGAATGGTCCTGCTTCCCTGTTGTGACTGCTGAGAAGGTTGAGTGGATATTTGCAAGCATGTAGGACCCCGGAATATGCTGATGGAACTAACACTCAAATCCGTACGAGTTTTGCCTGAATTTAGGGCTGAAATAACACTGAAATCGGTACGAGATGGCTTAATTTTGCTGGAAATACGCAAATCCATATGTCAAGTAAAAAACTAACACGCAAAATCTGCACGAGTTACTAGCAATTGTAAGTAACTAACACTCGTACCCGTACGAGATACGGTACCCATGCGTGCGGCGCGCTATATAATTGAAATTCAAATACGGTAGTCGGACCCTCTACAGGAACCCTGGCCCTAGGATATATCCTCCGGCGGAGCTCCTGTCCTAGGGCGTTTCTTCCAGCAGAGCTCTTGTCCTAGAGCATTTCCTCCGGCAGAGCATTTGAATCTAGACCAAGAGTATGGGTTATACTTCTACTTTCTAAAAGTTGCTCAGAGAATGACAACCATACTAAACATTTACAGTGACTACCGAGTATGTATTAGCTAGCTACATGAAGCAAAGTCTTTTTTCAGGCACAACTATTTACGCATACAGTCGTTTGTCTAGATCCCGAGACTCTTATCCTCCTTAACCATGTCGCTGGCCAGAGGTATAACCAGCAAGACGATGCCTAAAACACTGCTTTGCTCCTACAGTCAAGCTTTTGTGATGGCTACGTTGCAACAATCCGACAATATGATGCAAAATCCAGGAGAGGCGTGAAAGCCAATGATGAATCACTTGAAGTGACTACGCGTCAAGCTACCGTCGTTCCCACAACGCGTGAACAAAGCCTGCAACTAGCGTCGTGCTCTTTTTGTCGCATAACGAGTAGACAGCCCGCTTCGCATTACCCGGAGATTGCACGCCAGTGGCGGAGTTTTCGTCCTATTGCAGCAAGTCCGGGGGGGAAAGTCGTATCCTGAGACCGCTGGCTCCAGGAAATATCATACAGGCTATGACACCGGCAAATAGCGGCTGGATTTTGTGCTATGAAATTTTCAGACTCAAACGTTATTCCACGCAGTATAGGTCTCTCTCCATCTCCCTTCAACAGGGTGCTAGAATAAAGCTAAACTGCGTACATACTATCGGATTCCGCGTGTGTAGGCTTCGTTGAGGAGGTGGCCGCTGTCTTTTTCTTACTAGACCTCGCTGGGGTATCTTCCCACTTCGTCAATTCCCACTTTGTCAATATTTGAGGCAATGTTGGAAACCTCTGAAGCCTGCTGCGATAGAGCGATGACTTAAGGTTTTGGAATGAAGACAAATTGACAGCTGTTTCATCACGCCCAGGGCCACCATACAGTTTGATCATCTCCTGACAGTAGATTTGACTGATGCGCTAAAAAAATTCACTGATCTATAACGGTGGTTAAAAGTATATAAATTGGTAAATCTTCCCACTTCGTCAACTTCCCACTTCGTCAATTCCTATTTTGTCAATTCCCACTTTGTCAACATAGACCAAATGGGAATTGACAAAGTGGGAATTGACGGAGTGAGAAGTTGACCAAATGGGAATTGACGAAGTGGGAATTGACAAAGTGGGAATTGACAAAGTGGGAGTAAACCCTTGCTGGTGCCGTCTGTTGCTGAGCTTCTACAAGACTCGTGAACGCAGCACGCGCACGCGAACCATTTTTTGCAAGGGGGGGAACAAATTTGGTCCGCCTGGACCAATTTTTGCCTCGGACCAAATTTTTGTGACAGTTACATCATTGATTTAGCTCGCTATAAATGCTGCAGGTAAAGTCTACAAATATCACATACCTCCAGCACTTGTGTTGATGTATAGAGCCACAAGTATCACTACTGCTGGCCGGAGATCCATCTCTGCAAAAAAAAGGATTTCAGTGGTAGCTAGCTACTGCTTTGGATTCTGGTGTGTTCAGCTATATAGGCTCTTGTCAGATAAATATTCTTGCTTCTAAGCTCAGAGGTTTACAGCTGATTATTTTAGTCTCCTGGTGTCATGAGTATATATAGTGTCTATATGCTGAGATAAATCCACAAAAAGTGTGCATATGCAAGCTGTCTCATGAGATGTTTCTCAATCTCCTGATGCTGAATGTGCATGGTCTCCCCATGCTTTCTTGATATATTCAGCAAAGGTCCAACTCTGCGACCTTCACATTTTTGTGCTGTTAGCTTTCTTTTTGCTTCAATACTTATTATGTAGCTATCATAGTTATTACATTAGCTTGCATTCCTACAATAGGAGAGCTCTCTCCTCGTCTTCCTGGGGCTCCATCTTGACCGTCCCTTCCTCGGGGCACCTGAACAGTGCTCAGTAATGGAACCATTACAAGTTGTTTACCTTATGAGGTGCAGTAGTGGATGCTAAGAGCAAAAAATATTTTGATACTCTTATCGTAATGGAGAACCAATTGTGTACCTTCTGAGGTGATGATGGATGAGCAAAAACATGCCCTTGTCACAACCACTTTAGAAATTCAGAGGCAGTAATGGATGTGTAGATGCATATCTAACGAGTTCAATGATGGAACCAATATTACTTTCAGAGGCAGTAGTGGATGTGTAAATACATATTTTGAGACTCTCACCTATTCAATGATGGAACCAGTATTACATTGTGTACTTTCAGTGTCGATAATGGACAAAAAGAACATCTTTATTCATATAACATGTTCATTGATGCAAGTAAGTCAGACATGGCAATATTGTTGTTTATGTTGAAGCAAAGTGCAGCTGCTCTTAGGTACAATGTTGTTTACAGCTTCCTGGTTTCTAAATTGCAGTATACATTGCCATAGAACATTGCGATCAGCATTACATATCTTAGAATGCTGAACTTTGAGTGATATTTGGCCCTTACTATGGGGAACACCCAGGCTGTGACACATGCACCAGTAATGATGCACAAGTACATATGACAAAGACATCTTATGAGGCCTGGTGTCGTAGGTGCTCATGAGTAATTGTTGTTGTGCCAGAGAGTGAGAAGTAACAAAATTTTAATTTTGAACCCAAGACCTTCTGAGTACTAGCCAGACACTCTCGTGGTTAAGAATCCAAGTGGCTTGTATAATTAGTGGTACGAGTTCTGATTACAGTGGAACCCCTCTATAACGGACACCATTGGGAACCAACATTTTGGCCGTTGTAGCGAGGTGTCCGTAACTCAGGGGCTTCCGGTATATTTCCGGTAGGCGTGGTATGCGTAATCGGGCTGTGAGCACGACGTGGCTGCGTTTTCAGAGCTTTCCTTTGCTGTACGCTGGCAGGGAAGGCTAAGCAGAGGCCAGTACTATGAGTAACGGTGCTAATCTAATGTCAAGTTGTTAACTACAGCAGCGATGGTGTACAATCTTGCGGAAAAGGTCGACAAGTGTCCGCTAAATCTGGGTCGTTAAGTATTGTTTGCGTACAATTGGGACCTCGAAAACTGGCCGTTGTACGGAGTAGAGAGGTGGCCGCGAAACAGGGGGTTCTTATGTATTATTCTGAATGGCGATGCAGTCGGGGCCAAGGTGAGTGGCCGCCATAGACAGGGTGGCCGCTTATCATGCAGGGGTGGTCGTTAAGAGGGGTTCCACTGTAGTATGTTTTCAGAAGGTCATAAGTTCAAATTCCAGTTAACTGTATTTCTGATTTTGGTGTAACTTTTGTTGTAGGTCTCAAAAAGGTTTCAGGCACGTTAAAAAATTCTGCTGTTAACTTCGTTCAAGGAAGGTAACTGGACATAGTGTGTATAATCCACGATATATAAGCCTACATTCAACAAGTGTGCAGCAATGTAAGCCATGAGAATTTGCAGTGCAAACCTAAGTTGACATTGCTTATTTTTTTCTTTGCACTCACCCTGTTTAACTATGATCTCTGAATACATATAATTATTCATTTTGTAACAATTAGTTCAACATCATGAATTACACACACGCAATCCTTTACAATGAGGAGGGAACTCAATTCAGCAGCTATATTCACTAAAGGCCGCATAAATACTCCATTAGCAGTAAAATGTGTTGTAAAACTGTTTCAGCACATAATTATTAGTTGCGTTATTTGTGCACACATGCATGTGGTGCACACATTCACCACAATATTAATGGCATCATTGCTGGTATATGTAATGGATAATGCATGGTTGGATTTATGATCAATAACCACAGAGGGCGGAGCCCAAGGACAAGGGTGGTTATTGTAAACCATAAATCCCATACTCCATGCATTATGTGTTATATTCTCCAACCTGATTGGTCCTTGTTGTTATTAGTATATAAATACAAAGTAGTTTACACTGTAAACAAGGTAGCTTATAGGAAACATTATTCCTGTGGTATATGAAACAGAATCTACAACTTCCTGTCAGTGTATGAAAATATTACCCACCTCTTACTGTAGAAACAAGGGTGAAGTGGAGAATGTATTATAGCTATTTATTAAGTATTAACTATCTGCCAGAGCATGCAAGATTGCCCCAAACCAAGTTTCCCACCATCCTAAGCAGGCTGAGAGAACTTGTGCTAGACTTCAATCACATTATGTAGATTTTGACTGTGAGTCACCTCATTAACTGTCACACTCCATCGTAATGATAAATGGTCAGAACTGTTACAAAACAAACAAACAACAAATTGCAACAGTTCTGTGTGTAGATAGCTAAATTGGGAAGTCTACTCAATTGGTATACATTCTCTATATACGTCAGCCTTTGTAAAAAGTCCTACATGTTTAGCACAAAAACTAGCCAGGTAGCTATACACCACAAATGAAAATTAAAGTCATTATTTTGAGCAAACTACACACGTCACTTCCTTCTGTGTGTTATATGGTGGACAGGGAAGTCCACGACTGCACTTCACTTCAGTGTGGTAGAATAGGGCTCCATCTGTGTCTGCTATACTGCCAGGTACTGACTGTGGAGATTGGTCCACACACTCAAACACCGTACGATGATAACCATGGTAGTTTGCCATCAGATATCCATGATACTCCCGAGTCCACAATGATGGGCAGGTAAGTCGTGCAGGAATCATCACAACAGTTTCTCGTATTGAAGCATAGCACACTGCACATGGGACATTGTGTCCAGAAACTGAACGAAGTGGGCCATTATCATTGATATTTTCACTTCCAGTCTCATACTCGGTTCCATACAGGTATGCTCGTCCATTCTGTGCACCAGCAGTGTATGTAGAGTACTGTGGCTGCTCCGGTACACAGAGGTAGTTTGCTCCTCCTCCTTTTGCATTACACCAACTTCCAGCTGTCCTTCCAGCGTACAATAGCTGTGTTCCAGAAGTACTGGGACATGTTGTCCTCCCCCACCTGGTGTACACCACACCACCAGCAGTGGAACCTGGGGGTCCTCTCAGCCCATTCACTCCTGTCTCCCCCTTCTGACCCTTGCTACCAGTAGGTCCCCTAGGACCCTGTGGGCCAGTCAGGCCACTGAGTCCTTGCTGTCCTCTCAAACCTAAAATGTTTGTGTGTGTGTGTGCGTGTGTGTGTGTGTGTGCATGCAGCATTACATTTGGAGGACTTCAGTTCCAACTTACCAAACTGCTGCCCTCAACAAAATTTCATACTTTAAATGGCACTTTTTACAAAGGCAAAGGAAGTAAATTGAAGTGTAGATGCCATATGCTGTGTGTGGTGGAAATATGTATGATACACCCTTGAAAAAAGGCTTGATTTTGCAGTGTAAAGGCGCGCTTTTGAAATCATTCTGAAATATTCTAGCCTCGTTCTCAGAACTTCCCAACCGTCCAGTAATGTTCAATTTACGTTGTAAACAGTAGGGTTATAAATTTGTCATCTTTCCCAGGAGACCACCCAGCTCTTCATCACTTGCAGTATACCATTCAATGTTCACTATCGTAAATAGTGGTTGTGGCTTTGCTAAACACGTTCCGATAGCTGACGTGTTCAGATAAGTGAAGTTCATGATAAGTGACTTCCTACTGTAATTAATACATGGTATGATTCATTACTTAACACTTCCATCATATAAATGGGCATTCTCACCCTATTCCTTCTAGGCTTCTACTGTCATTACTCTAATAGAACGGAAGAAAATTAAATCTGGATTCCACTAGATTAGAATCACAAAAAGTTCCAGGAAATGAATTTCTTCTGCTGGATCAGATCCATCTTTGGAAAACGCAGAAAAACAGAACAGCGGAACAACGGAATATAATACTGGACTGCAGCATGCATCTGCAAAGTATGCCCCACTCAAGCCACACCCCTCCACTGAACTTCATGCAGTTGGTTGCATGTACAAGATGTATCTGTTCGCATTGGAGGATTCACAGAGAGCAGCTATACTTACACCAATTAGTACACTAAAGCTGGACACTGCTCTGAAAGCCTGACAGATCCAACGCCAACACTTTTGTGGGCTACGGATTCTTGCTGGGCCAAATGATTCATGCACTAAAGGATGTCACTGATCTGTTCACTACATTTACATGGGTAAGTGGTAATTGTCGAGGGCCGTAATAGAACAAGGGTACTTATCCTTGAGCACAGGTGAATAGTGTAGGCTTTGATAGGCAGTTTTGTAGCTAGCTAGATTGAGAAATCAACATTTACAGTGTCATCCTAAAGCTTGACAGCTTATCTCAATGAACCTTAGTCCACTCGCCAGCAAGAATCTGTAGCTCACAACATCTAACCTCTGGACTGGTATCAGCATGGCAAGAGGCGTCGTTTGCGTACTGTGCATGTGCGCATTCTTGGAATTTGTACTCTGTTGTTCCGCTATTCCATTATTCTGCATTTTATAGTACCCCAGATACAAGACCACTATTGGTAGCATAAATTTTTTCCCCACACCACTGCTCTCCAGAATACACCATCTGTAAACGTCATTCCTTGTTTAAATGGATTGTTTTGTGTCACCCTTAAGTCATAATCATTAATTTACTCGATCTTTGTACTTGGGTATGTTATAAGTTAACAAACTGTTGTTCATGTACACATGCATAATTTGTTGCAATGCAAATCGTTATAGTGGAAAAAAGACAGTATAATAGATGTATGATCTATTATTTAAGCAACATCCTTTTCTTAGGATGTAATTTTCATGATTAAAGTTGAGTAAAGTCAGGTAAGACTTGACTTCTATCTCTCCCTTCTGACCTTTGCTACCAGCAGATCCGGGTACTCCTCTCTCCCCCTTGAGACCCTGTGGGCCAGTCAGGCCATGCTCTCCTTTCTGACCCTTGCTACCACCAAGTCCCATAGGTCCTTGTGTACCAGTTGGACCACGGACTCCTTGCAGTCCTCTCTCTCCTTTCAGTCCAGGACTTCCCTGTGGACCATTGTCTCCCTGAACTCCGTCTTTGCCTTGTACACCTGTAGATTGATAATTTGGACTTCACTTTTTTGTTGGTTAGCTATCTTTACGATCATAGTTCCAAGCCCCACATACCATGTCTCACATAACCATGTAGTTGCATAGGTGTAGAAAGCAAATTCGAAGTGTAGAGGCCGTGCTGTACCGCGCGAAGCGTAGTGAGAAAAATGTAAAATAATTTCGCCACGCATAGCGCGGTGACGAATTTTTTTCAAAATGTGTACCTTTAGACTGCAAAATAAAGCCTTTTTTCAAGCGCATAAGCCTTCACACTTTCCGAACCGTCCAGTAAAATATTTGGAAAACAGTTTATACGTACTGACTTCTTCGTCGTTCCCAGGAGACAGCCCAGCTTTTGTCGCTTGTAGTAGTCTGTGTGAAAATGTGCATTAGCCTCGTACCTAGCCATCTGACCTTCAAGACTTCGATCGCTTTATAGGCGGAAATGTAACTGCATGAGACTGGTGCAACCATAGATAATAGAGTCGTAACCGGGATTGGAAACATCCCAATTAACGCGGCCACTCCGCGTTACCGGAAGTACTACTTCCGGTAACGGACACAATAAGGCAAGGTGAGCGCGGTGGTCCGGAGCCCTGAAGCCACTGCGAGTTTATCGCGTCGGACGCTCAAATGCATGCAGCTGGAGTAACTACACTACAGCTACAAAAGATGGAGCACGACTAGAGAGGCTCCTCATGCATGCATGTACACAGTAAGAACTTGTAGGTAAAACGAAAGTCTTTGTATAAGAAGTTGCAAAAGAGCATAACAATGGCTAATGCACTAATAATAAATACACTAATAATACACACTAATACACTATAAAGTTGTAAAAAGGAACTGTAGGGGAAATCTTTCGAGAATGCAGGGTAGATACAGCTTACTCCTATTTGTTCAGTAAGCGTTCTAACACTTATCAATTCCATATAAATTATTGAAGCAGAGTCCACTGAATCAGTCATTGAGGGTGAGTGAAACACAACATGAGCATGGAATGCTGGTAGTGCAGTGATAAGTTGCACCAGACTTGGTGGCTAGATATCAACTAGCTGTCATGGAATTGGTACTGTGAATGGCAGATCAGGGTTCTCACTAGGCCTTTAGCGGATGGTTTTGCACCATTTGGTTAATTGCAGCACCATTTGGATGTGGTAAATTTAGGTAAGAGCACCATTTGGATCACTTCCTAAACCCTGCCCATAGCAGTGGCGGATTTAGGGGGGGTAAGGGGGGTGCAAATGCACCCCCCTTTGGCGGCTAGTAGTATATTTTTGCGTACCTAACTGCATGAGTCCATCAAATAATTATGCAGCAGTGCATGGTATGCAGCAACAACAACCATGCAGGCACAGTTACACACTCACGTACCAGTTCCTTACCGATCTCCAGACGTTTGACTATGCCTAGAGACTTAGAGTTGCTTCGATTCGGACAAAGCCTCTGCGGAGCGATGCGAAGCCACGCCTTTTAAATTCTGCGAGCGTTTAAAGGCTTCAAACACAATGACTAGATTTGGCAGTAGGTCGTCCAACTCTTGCTATTTCACCTCAAAACGGCACCAGAAACGATCTCAGAAGGTCTGAAATCGAAGATTTTCTTGGGGGAGCATGCCCCCACACCCCCCTAGCGGGCGCGCTTCGCGCGCTTGATTACGCTCCGCCAAGTATAGCGATCAGTCAAGTGCACACTGGAACCCCCCTTTTGAAAATCCTAGATCCGCCACTGCATAGTAGTTACTATCCTGGCTTCCCACTTAACATTTGTGTAGAGAGGATGTTTCATACCTGCCTATTGTACTATGCACCATTTGGAATAAAGTAGATTTCTAGGAGAACCCTGCTGCAGATATGGAGTAAGATTGTGTTTCATGCTTCATCTTTCCTCTCTTCTGTCTTGCCAATGCATGTCCAACCGAAATTTTCTCCCACCCATGCATATCTGTAATGTGTACAGGGACTGCATGTAGCCAAATAACTAATAACTGTTACACAAAGACAAGAGCTAGTCTCGTACTAGTCTTGCAAGCCAGACTCACTTCCGAAAAAAAAGGGAAGGGTCTGGTGAACTGTGTACACAAGCTGTGTCCCGCCGCACTGTACAGTGCAGTCATGCAGTATTTTGTCACATGTTGCATTACATCACTGTTTGAATAGCAATAGCAGTATTAAAAATGGCAAAAGAGAGCTAGGACATCTTTTCTGCTACTACAGGAATTGTGAAAACACTTCGACTATACTTCTCAAGGAGCATGCTTACTCCACAACAGGTAACATTATATATATCCCACCTACTATACTTCATGCATAGGCCAGAGTGGACTTTAACTGTCATAATTTGTCCCCTCAAGGCTACAAGGGAAATTATGGCTCATAATTCCCTCTCCATGTATTTTTAGTTTACAGTCTACTACATTGTCAGACTATAGTACAGATTTTACATCATTTTTCTGTGACAGTAAATAATATCGAAGTTACTGTAAACACTTGCACATGTACAGATGTGTTTACAATAATAACAACAAAGGACCAATCAGGTGGGATATATAATAATTATAGCACAGGTGGCCAGGGATTTATGGCTGTAGTAAACAAACCTCGTCCTCGGGCTACGCCCTCGGACTCGGTCTGTTTACTGCCATAAATCCCTGGCACCTGTGCTATAACTATTACTTGAAATCTGGTTACATCATCCAGCTAATTGTATTCCGGTGGGACACGGCTTGTGTACGTAGTTCACCAGACCCTTCCTTTTTTGCAGAAGTGAGTCTGGGTTGTAAAACTAGTCTCGTACCCCGACAACTTTTCAGCGGGCACAAAAAAGTGGTCTGTAATCAAGACTAGACAAGAGCTAGGCCTACATCAAAAAATGAAATGTTCATAATCCACCACAAACTCCCCCCACAAACTCCTCCGCAAGAAAGTTTATGGCATTGTATACTATTACCATGCAAAACTTCAGACTGTGAGCTTTCTTCTGAAATCAAAGCCATAAACCTACACTGAGAGCAACTGCTTCACAAACTTCTTTACCTAATGTAGGCTAAATACGGCAGTATAGCTTCTGTAACTGAAGGAAAAAAGGTTTCTAGCGTCACAAACTATTACCATGCAAAACTTCAGACTCGGAGTTTTCTTCTGAAACATTCTAAGCCATAAACCTACACTGAGAGCAACTGCTTCACAAAAGATTAACAAAACAGAGGCGCTTGTTTAAAGCTTTAAAATGAGAATCAACTATTGGAGACAAATTTCAGTTCTAATTGTAGCGCAACCCTTCCCAAACCGCATAGTACCCAACAATACTCATCAGTTTCAGTACACTTCTCGCTTCTGAAGCTTTTTTGCTTGTCAGTTGGTCGCTCCTTCTCCCTCAAGGCAACCCACAACTGCATTTAACTATGGAATATATGCGCATCACGTGAGATGTTTCCAATCCCGGTTACGACCGCTCTATTATCTATGGTGCAACGAAGGCTGCTTGGGTTTGGGCTCGTTCCCAGGGAAGTTTTAAGTTAAATATTAGTAACTTATAGCAGGTTATGAATATTAATTTACGGCCTAAAAGTGTAGCGGCCAAAGCCGCTACGGTTCCTACGCCACTGGACTGTTGAGGTTACACATCAGCCCTTTCAAAAACAACATGCAGCAAACAAAGCTTCAGTGATGCAACAGCATGCAAGGTACAGACATTCATAAAGACTATAAGGGTCCTACATATACAGTTCCCACAAAACAGCAACAAACAGTGGTGTGTCCAGGATGGTACTGTAGGATATACACACAGCCACGAACAAGTTCAATTTCTAGCTACACCTAGTGGTATGAAAGCCATAGATGCCTTGTTTTACTACTAACAAATTTGACACCACTTCAACTTCAATGATACACTAATTATTGTGATCACGTCCAAGATTCATAGGCAGAAGAAACACACACCCGCCCTTGAAGTATGCTTGCACATACTCTACACATTATAGTACCTATACTAGCATGAAATCAAATTTTCCAGTGTGTCTCTCCTGTCAGAAATGCCCACTGCCAATTAATGAAGTTTGATCAAGTTCTTTTAGGTGGTAACAACATTGATCCATGTACGTGTTTAGTAACAAACACCCAAATGAAAATTAAATTACTACATAATGAGGCTGATTAATTTCCCCTTTTTAAAATTTATAATGTCACTGGATCTCTGCATTTGTGTAGCTTTTAGAGCATGTTAAGATGAGCATGTTAAGATCCCATACTGTGCCATTGTACGGTATACACAATGATAAGTTTTCATCTTCTCACATGCTCATCTTGCAAGTTTGTCTTTTAACTCTAACAGTGCTTGGTATAAAACTGGCTGCTACAAAATATCCAGAAGTTCCATAATTGAACAATATGTGCCTGTCCCAACTCTGAATAACTAAAATTTACACTTGAGCTGCTTGTTACTCAGGTAGCACTGCAACGTAATCTATGTTTTGTGGGGACTTAAGAGCATAGAATTTGACAAAAAAGGGCAGTGAGAGCTTGAATTTTTACCTTGATACCTGCCCAAAGACGTTCCGCCTGGCAGACCATCGTGATGTATTCATCCTATGCTCTTTGCATTATTCAATTGACCATGATCAATATTTTGGTTTCTAAGCAAATATTTGTGAGAACACTTTTCAATGTTTTGTATGCTTCCATAGGAAATGTATCTGCTATTTTTGGCTATTAGCAATTGGTAGTACAGTAGGTGCTGACTGTGTGAACTTCGAAAAAGAGACCTTGACTTCTTTCTTACCTTGAGGTCCAGGTGGTCCCTGCTCTCCCTTCTGTCCTGCCACTCCAGGAGACCCAGGGAGGCCATCCCTGCCTGGTATGCCATCTCGTCCATCTCGCTGCACAATTACATAAGGAGTGCAGGAGTTTGTACCTCCTGCATCACCTGAAGTGTCAACACTCCTTGGGATCCTGTGCACTTGGGCAGCTGTGGTGAAAAACTGAGAAAAGAGGTATTATTGAGGTAACAATCAGCTTAAAGTATTTACTATGATTGTGATATAGTCTAATAAGATATGGCATACCAGCAGCTGTAGTGAAGTACAAGGTAGCAAGTAGCAGCACAGCTAGCTTGAGGTCCATATTTGCCAACTTCTCCTTTATTCCTCTGCTGTTTCGTGTATTCGCTTTCTTCAACTAACACATAGCTAGTGTGTCAGTTTGCTCCTTTTTGTAGGTTCTCAGACATTTGTTTACAGGCAGGAAGGAGAAAATTGTGTGCTTCACTAAAACCTTAGTTCAGAGGTTGGACGATGTACTTTCAGTTGTCATCTTTTCATAGCTCTTTGTCAGTTTTCTTAGTAACAAAAATCTTCACTCAGGGAAGGATCAATTACTGACCTGTTTGATAACCTCTGCATTTCCTTGACCAAACCTGGACTATCACCAACATCAGAAACGCTCAGTGCAACAACATGTTTTGAAACTTGTGGTAAAAGGTGCAGTGATGCAATGTGACATCATACTTCTATAATGATTAAGAGGATGGTTGAAAGAGTGCAATATCATTTTAGTTGCTCTCTTCGGGCAATTATAATATAATGATAGCTAACATTACCAAGTCACAAAAAAGTTTTCTGAATGAAAACAAGCGCATGTAGGGATGGAACTCTCAAAAACCAACCAAACTAGATGGGAATGACGCCACAACAATTTCACACCATCCCTACATCTTGTGCCATTTTGCCAACTATGCTTTGTGTTTGTTAGTTGTGTGCATAGGAGGGTTGTGGAAGGCAGTGGGGTGGGTAGTGCTGGGTAGTGCTGGGTGTGGAGTGCATGTTAATGAGTATGGGGAGTGAGTTATGTTGTGGGTGGCTGCAATGTAGTTGCTATACTGAGCATGGCAGATGTGGTCTGTCTTGAAGTAGTCTCGCAAGCCAGACCCTTTCTGTGCAGCGCTGATCACTTTCAGTATGCGGCACGCGGAGGGAAGAAGTTTGATGTTTGGATTTACAATTTCACTTCGAAACGTTTGAATTTATGACAATTCTTAGTTCCTCTGCGTGCCGATACTGAAAGCGATTGGTGCTGTGGAACAGAAAGGGTCTGGCTTCCGAGACTAGTCTTGAATGTAGAAACTGCATGTGGAGGGCATGAGCTGGGTCTGTATGGTATGTCATGTTGTGAAATCTTATTGCTGCTGAACATGGCAAATATGGATGGTCTTTTATGTAGAAGGGTGTATATTGTTCAGTGTTCATTTATTGGGTGTGAATAAACTAAGTGCATGTAGGGAGTTTTGTGGTGTACATAGCAAAATGGCACAAGATGTAGGGATGGTGTGAAATTGTTGTGGTGTCATTCCCATCTAGTTTGGTTGGTTTTTGAGGGTTCCATCCCTACATGCGCTTGTTTTCATTCAGAAAACTTTTTTGTGACTTGTTCCTGCAGTTTTTTTTTGTAATTTATTAGGAACGGTAACAGAGAAGAGACGTGGAAGGGTAGGCCGAGGGGAAGATGCATGGTGTGTACAGTATGATAGTACAGAACATTTTTGTTCACAAAGAACTAAGAATTGTCATAAAGTCAGATGCTTCCAAGTGAAATTGTCAATCCAAACATCAAACTTCTTTATCTGGGGGGTTTAGAACTCCAAGCAAAGCCTCAACCAAGTGCAAAGCACATGAGTTTTATGAGGCTTTGCACACAGGCTTATAAATCCATAGATCCCAACGCTGTGGTGTCAAACCAATAGATAATCACTGTAAAACTGTTGCTGTATTTGGTGTCCTACGACTCAATACTACATGTACGTGAGCTCTGTGGGCACGAAGTCTGCAGAGAGTTTTTGGTGAACCCGATAGTAGTCCACATGAAGTGAGCGAGAGCTGAACAACTGCCAGTTTCTGCGGCCGCCTCCTTTAGTGTGAAAGTTTTTGAATTAAGCCACCATTGACTCGGTGCTACTAGCTGCAATAGAGCAATTCGAAGACCAAACTACCAATAGGGTGCTAATTGCTGCGTTGGAGGAATATGAAGACTCGGGCACAAGACAAAAGGAGGATGTTAAGAAGACACCAGCCAAAATGCTACCATTAACTCTAAGTAAACTTGTATGTGTACTATATGCATTTTTGTTGTAAATGACTATAACAAGCAAATTTGAAATGTGAAAGTTGAAAATAAAAAATTGAATAGGTAGTGTTTTAACCATCAAGTATACCTAGTGTCTAGGTGGGTTATATGACTAGCAACTGACTAGATTACAAAATGACTTCAGCTATGGTCTAAATGGAAGTAGAAACCGCTGTACTTGCAAACTACATGTGCTTAGTGTGGGAGTCCTCATATTATGACTTTCATTTACAGCAGCTCTAGCAATACATACCTTATAATACTTCTCCTGGAAACATGCACATCTCCCATGTTTTGCGTTATACTATATGCCTGACTTTGGCTGTTGCCGTCCGCGAGACTAATCTTTCACGGTATAAAGCTAGCTAGGCGTAGTTTCTATGAATAATGTTGTTGTAGCAAAATGGCGTATCAGAGAGTCGGTAGACTCTCTATGTAGGGATGGCGCCGACGCGCAATATATGCAATACTTAAGCAAAAGCCGTATAACTTCACCACAAACACGCTAAAAGCTTATTTAAGCGCCCAGGCTTCCTCTTTGAGTGCCTTTGTGATCAGCAAGACTCATACAAGTGACCAAAAGCCACGCGCAAGACAGCTAAACACAAAAGTGTGCGCTAGCAAAAGTGCCACTTTTCTTATTCTTCTTTCTTTGTTCCGACCACTTTGTAAATTATGATAACTCGAAAACGGCTCAAGTACTCACCTTGATTTTAGCACGAAACGGATGCTCATCACAGCGCTCAGCTTCCCAACTACTCAGCGTCTTCATAGCTTCAAATTCACCCTGGTCAACAAAAGCCATTCACAAACTCTGAGGCTGCTGTCCGTTGCGAAGGACGCCATTTTCTAATTTTATACGCATGCGCACACGAAGTCTCGTTCCCAGACCGAAGACCACGGTCATTGGTCTGGAAGCGAGAGTACACAAGCGAGCGGGTGGGCATGGTTGGCACGGTTTTTTCCCCCGCGGCATTGGGCAAGGCTTATGAACACCACGTAGGTAAGGCGCTGCATTCAGCTGCCTACTTGTAGCTACACTAAAACTAGCCTACTCACAGCTTCAGTGAACTGTAAAGCTAGGATGGTCTGTTGTCAGTATGATAGTTTTCTGTGCTGCAGCTGGTCAGTCGTCACGTGATTGACAACTGAATCATGAAATTGTTTTCACAAAGTTTGGTACGGAGAGTGGTTGGCCCTTCATCAGGTTCTAGCTGGCTATATTGCACATAATTATTACACTTTTCTCCAGGGAGGGCAGATGTCACACTGGAATCACTACTAAACTGTCAACGCCACTTCAAGTTCTGGTGTTGTGGTTACACTTGAAATATTCTTCTTAGGCTTAGGTCTAACTGTAACTGAGATTAACATAAAAAAAAAGTACAGAAACAAGACTTAAAAAACATTAAAAATGTGAAAAGATGTAGGGATGGCATGCCAAAAAGTATGCAAGCAAGGTAGAGATGATGCATGAAAGCAAAGGTCTACATATTGGCAAAGCCCCATCCCTACATCTTTTTCACACTGCAGTTAGACAGCGTACTCGAGAGCTGAATCTGCACCCATCCATGCAGTTATTAACGGTGTGCATGAGTGCTTGAGTTTTACACACTGATTACTATGACCAGTCTGCAGCCCACTCGAGCTCACTGTCTAGGTTATACCAGAGGCATATAACAAGGGTACCACTGTCACTACAAGTAGTATGTTGGCAATAAAAGTACTAACCTTGGTAGCTACCTACAATATTAGCCTCGTTCCCAGGCCATGTGGGAGGAGCTAGAAAGTGCATGGCCTGAGAATGAGGCTACAGCCATGAACTGCTAGTAAAGACTACCCATGCACTGTCTAACTGCAGTGTGAAAAAGATGTAGGGATGGGGCTTTGCCAATATGTAGACCTTTGCTTTCATGCATCATCTCTACCTTGTTTGCATACTTTTTGGCATGCCATCCCTACATCTTTTCACATTTTTAATGTTTTTTAAGTCTTGTAGCACTAAGCATTAACATCGGAGTGCTTGGGAATCGCTGAAAAATAGTTCGAGTTCTACGATAACGATAAGTAGTGAGTGCAATACCCGGTGATTTATGCTGTTTTTTCGCGTTTGAATCGTTGTAATAGCTTCAGCCGTTATCGTGCTTGCCTGGCTGACAGTTACACTGACAGAAGAAAGAAGAAGGAAGAAAGAAGAAAGAAAGAAGAAAGTCAGAAGATAGACGATTTGCCCGTTTTAGCGACTCGCCGGTCTAGTACTTCAGCGATGTTCTCCAGCAAAGTTAACGATCCCGTTGCTCATGGAAGCACTCGGTAATGCCTGATATGGCTCATAGAGGCCTTTGACTAATCTAACGTAGACATTTCGAGCGTGTCATTTGTGCACTTTTAATGTGGCCGCCATTTTTTTCGGGGTCATCCCTACATATGGCGTACTACCGTACGCCATGATATGCTTGCCCTGTAGTATGTGTGTCTTTAGTCACTGGACTGAAATGGAATGGTGAAATGGAATGGAGTATGGAATGGAATGATGAAATGGAATGGAGTATGGAATGGAATGATGAAATGGAATGGAATATGGAATGGAATGATGAAATGGAATGGAATATGGAATGGAATGGTGAATGTACACAGTTACCTGGACTGGCACTGCTCAATCTAGGCTGCAGGTCCTATCTTTCAGCAACAGTCATGTGATCACCTGCGACCGGGATGAAAAGATTCATGTCAGCAGGTATCCAAATGCATACAACATTGAGACATTCTGCCTTGGACACACAGAGTGAGTTGTCAGTACACTATGACTGCACCCTGATAGAACCCAGGGACATAGTCAGAAATTTTCAATGAGTGTTTCTCGGGTGTTTCCTTCATGCACATTATATGTGGCCACATTTTTGGTTTATTTAATTCAGGAATGTTTCCTAATTGCTTTCAGTTTTCTAGGCAAACCCATGTAAACTACGTCCTAATACCTGGAAAGTTGTCATTAGTTAATAGAATATGTAAAAAGAACTGCAAAAGAACTTGTGTTTATTTATGTATCTCTAGGACTCTTATCTCATTGCAGAGGCTTTTTGAGCTATTATGGCATTCCACGTCCTACCAGTAGTTAGCAGTATCTGTGCACATTCACTGTTTCATTTCATAATCCTTTACATTTCATATTCTAGTCCAGTGATTAGAGATACCTCTCTGTAGTACTTCTACAGTTAGCTATATTGGTACTGTAACAGTACATGGTACTTTCATCACACAGTGTATAGTTTACACTACTGAACATGTATAGTTGCAGTTGACATTTTGTCCCTCAGTCAATACCACATGTACAATGTCATCCTTCTTGAGACAACTGTGCTTTCAGTGATGGGCTTTAAAATAAAGCTGACCACATACAGTCTTGTATATCATGAACGAGGAAATGAGGATCCATTCGAATTCAGTTTTCAAGTGACAAGTATCAAGCTGTCAAGTTTGCTGTCGCATTTGAATACACATCAAAAAATCAGAGCATTTTCATTTTACCTTAAGGCATATAAGGACCCATTCAAGAGTAATACCGCTTTTATAACTTATTAAGTGGCTACTTCACTAGAATTTTATCACATGCATAACATTTGAATTTCCTAAACACAGCACAACACTGTCTGTTTCTGTTTCAAAAACCAGCAAATACAAGATCAAACATCTCTACATTGTCCGTTAGTAGCAAGTATTGAATGCTTAGCACATAATACTTGATAGCTAGCTACACACCTCACTAATTAATAGTTCAAGTCAATTTACTTTGTGCACACAGCACACACGACTTCCTTCTCTGCGTCGTATGGAGGACAGGGAATTCCATAACCACACCTTACTTCTGTGTGGTAGAATAGAGCTCCATCTGTGTTTGCTGTACTGTCAGGAACTGACTCTGGAGATATGTCCACACATTCAAACATTGTACGAACATGAGATATCCATAATACTCTTGGGTCCAGGATGATGGACAGCTAAGTCGCGCAGGAATCATTACAACAGCTTCCCGTGTTGGAGCATAGCAAACAGCACATGGGACATTGTGCTGATAGACAGATTGAAATGGTCCATTGTCCCCACCTCCAGTCTGATACTCAGCTCCATACAGGTATGCTCGTCCACCCTGTGACCCAGCAGTGTAAGTGGAGTTCTCCGGTTGTTCTGGCAGACAGAGGTAGTTAGGGTTAGGGTTAGGGTTAGGGTTAGGGTTAGGGTTAGGGTTAGGGCATCCCTGCCTTGCGGTCCTTGAACAGTGTATATATTGGATAGGGAACAACCTTCATTGGTAGAATTTGAATTTGAGGACTGTAAACTTCTCTCCTCCCTCGGTAGAGTGCCAGCTGGATGAAGGGAAGGTATGTATAATCAACCACACTACTTCATTCAAATGCTATATTTGAGAATAAGTATATTCTCTACAAGATCTCATCAGCAAAAATATTGTCCAATAACACATACAGTTGTTCATCCAAGAGTAGAGCATACCAGAAGCTGTGTTGAGGTACAAGGCAGCAAGAAATGCCATGGTTAGCATGAGGTAGCGATCCATCTTGGCAAACATCTCCTTCAAAGTTTCCAGGTTCTGAGTGCTGTAAATCAGCTTATGTCTCTAGTGCTTTTGGTTCGCTTATATACAGGTTAACAAAGGGAGGAAGTGACTTTGTCAAATCCCAGGTGCAATCAGCAGTAGCATTGTCAAATTTCCTGACACCAATAACCCACCTCCATATGTTTACTCGGTGATTCCTAGAACTGGGACCAGCTGTTATTATAGTAGTTTGATCATGTTGGTAGCTATGGTTGCGGCCAGCATGAGCAATAAGGCTGAAGGTATGACATGGTATGATTCCTCCTACTGAGTGATGGCTCGTCATAACCGACCCACGTGGTGTTCTTATCAAATTTGTATGATTACTGCCAGCACGAGCCATAAGGCCAGTACGATTCCTCTTACTAATAGCCTCGTCCCCGGCGCACGCTCCGCACCGGGTACCAGGCTATCTTACTAGGTGATAACTTGTCGTTTCAGTGAAACACCCACATGGTTCTAGAACTTGAAGTAGCTAGCTGCTATTATAGTTGGTCAAATTGGTATTATTAAGGCCAGCACAAGCAATTTGGCCGGTTCAGCTTTGGCTTTGGCTGTACTACCTGTTTGCAGATCTTGTAGTGTCTACATGTGCACTTTGTGTGAGCAGATTCCTTTACTGTTGCACTCAAATAGCTAGGTTCAAATGGCTAGTGCTGGAGTGGCAGATGTTCAAATTTTTACTCCCATTTCAACATGAGGGCATCATACATTGATCAGAATGAGGTGGCCCACTACGATAGCAGTTTGGAATGAAGTGATTCTAAAGAAAGAAATATTTGTTCCCACATCTATCTGTTTTTCTGCACTTTTGAATGCACATGTGCACTTCAGCTTTTCTCCTCGAATTGAGCCAAACCTGGTGCCAGGACTGCAGGTTCCAAATAGAGTGGCAGGTATTGCAATTTTTTGCTTATAAATTTTAACATGACGCCATATTATCAGAATGAGGCGGCATACATTAGAATAAGGCTGTAATGCAGTGTTTATAGATATATGAAATGAGGTACCATATTCGTGTTGCAAATTTATACTGATCAAGTCAAACTGAAATCAAAACTAAAAACAGAGCTCTGACCCCAAAACTGAAACCAACTATACTTGCAGCAACTGTGACAATGAACTGACTCATGACCTTCACCACACCCACTCATTAATGAACTTGCATTCTCAGCAACCAAACTAAAAAGTGAAACTACCTTCCCTGCCAAAAATGAAACAAGGTAAGAATGGCAATTTCTAAGCCCATTTGTTAAACCAAGGTGAGACGTGGTCCACCCACTGCCACCTATTACCTTTCTACAGCCAAGCCCAGCAGCCACCATGTACATAGCATCTATCTATGCATTGCACACTACGTAACTGAGAGTGCACTTAGAGTTTAACAGGTCAATTAACTAGTCAGGTAAAAGTTTCATTTTACAGAGTGTGTAGTAACTCAGTTTCCCGCCATCCTAAGAGAGGTGGGGAGTAGACTTTCATTTACATGATACTCATCTTAAACACTAATCACCTCATTAACTTTCACACTCCACTATTATCACATGTGTCTATGCTACAGTTCAGAGTGCAGTTCATTAACGGGAAAGTCCATCATATTAGTGTTTGTCATCTAGTAAAATTCCTTGGTATTGAAGTCATTAGCTATTTTGTGCACACGACGCACATGACTTCCTTCTGTGTGTCATATGGTGGACAAGGAATTCCATAATTGCACTTCACTTCAATGTGGTACAATAGGGCTCCATCAGTGTTTCGTATACTGCCAGGTACTGATTGTGGAGAGTGGTCCACACATTCAAATGTTGAACGATGATGATTAGACCGCTCTGTCATGAGATAACCATAGTATTCTCGGGTCCAGGATGATGGGCAGGTAGTTTGTGCAGGAATCATCACAACAGTTCCTCGTGTTGAAGTATAGCACACTGCACATGGTACATTGTGGTCATGGAAAGAGCGAAGTGGACCATTATCCACCCCACCTCCAGTCTGATACTCAGCACCATACAGGTATGCTCGTCCACCCTGTGTCCCAGCAGTGTAGGTAGAGTACTGTGGCCGCTCTGGTAGACAGAGGTAGTTTGCTCCACCTCCATTTTCATTATAATAACTTCCAGCTGCCCTTCCAGCATACAGTCGCTGTGTTCCAGAAGTGCTGGGACATGTAGTCTTCCCCCACCTGGTGTACACCACACCACCAGCAGTGGGACCTGGGGGTCCTCTCAATCCATTCACTCCTCTCTCTCCCTTCTGACCCTCGTTGCCAGTACGTCCCATAGGGCCTTGTCCGCCAGTTTGGCCACGAATGCCTTGCTGTCCTCTATCTCCCTTCTGACCTCTGCTGCCAGCAAATCCCCTAGGACCTTGTAGGCCAGTCAGGCCATGGAGCCCTTGCTGTCCTTTCAATCCTAGAATGTGCATGTGTGTACATCACATGCAATTAAGAGACTTTAGTCCAACTTACTGACCTCACCAAAATTTTATACCTTAGATGGTATTTTTTACACTGTGACTGTGTAGTAGCTACTTAACCCATTACACCCGATAGCGGCCAAATGCGCCCGCGATATTTCTTGACCATTACACCCGATAGCGGCCAAATGCGCCCGCACTTCGCTTCCGCTATTTATCGTGATCGCTGCGCCTTTTTGGACTTAGAGTTAGTTATTACGTGTAACAGGAAGTCAATCGAAGCATAATTAGCTGCTGTGTCCTATAGGGACTTCCCCTGAAAATCGCGTTCGAAGTTTGCCTGCCGATCGTAGTTGGCCACAGTACAGCTTATATCCACACGCTACATGTTCTATCGTCTAGATACTATCTAATCGTGTCAACGACAGTTGAAACGTACCTTCGCTGGAAATCTCTGCCAACTTTTGCCGTGTATTATCGGTCATTTTCAAGTACACAGCGGGTACCTACGTTTCCACCGTTGTAGCTTCTTCGGACTTCACTAGCAGGTCTTCTGACTACATTCTGAGTAAAGCAGGTTTGTTTTCAACTAAGCTAAGCCTAACTATCATTGCCTGAACTCAGCTATTTTAAAAGATATAACGTAATGAATCAACACTACACAAAATCGCCATTTTTTATTAGCTTCTCTCGTAACCACGAGATCGATTTCTGCGCATGCGCGTCGGGCTAAAAGGGTTAAACGTTTACATTGTCAGAAAGCAGCACAACGAAGAATTTTAATAGGAATCTGTGAATCTCAAATTGCATCACTGAAGGGCTATATCTGCATGGGTTCATGAGTAACCTCGGGATTCAATTAAGGGTTAATCAAGACTTGTTTATTGAACTGAACAGACCTTCTTTGACACCCACTTTGTCACATGGAGTTTATGGCAAACAAGACCATCCACCTTTAATGGCAATCATTCTTTCCCCTCACCATTGCTCTGTGGAATGCACTACATCAATCTGCCAGTTCTTGTCCTCATTTAGCTAACTGGATTGTTTTGGTCACACTTGAGTTTTGGTCTTCTATTTTGGTACATTGTAATTTGCACAATTTGCAATTTTGATGCAGAAAAAAAGCCACTAGTCGATTTGGGCTCAGATAATCATTAACTTATTTTTCTTGTGTAATTTTTATTTGAGTGAGAACTTGACCTCTTACCTGGAAGTCCAACTGGTCCCAGTTCTCCCTTCTGTCCTGCCACTCCAGGAGACCCAGGAAGGCCATCCCTGCCTGGTATGCCATCACGACCTGGCAATCCATCACGTCCATCTCGCTGTACAATTACATAAGGAGTGCATGAGTTGGTAGCTCCTGCATCACTGGAAGTGTCAACACTCCTTGGGATTCTGTGCACTTGAGCACCTGTTGTGAAAGATATAAGTGCATTGTGGGCAAGAAGAAGATATAACGAAATTACTTTATGACTGCTAGTTTCTCTGCAATTTTAAGCGTAAGATATGGCATACCAGCAGCTGCACTGAAGAACAAGGCAGCAAGTAGCAGCATGACTGGCTTGATGTCCATCTCTGCAAGCCTCTCCTCTATTCTTTTCTACTTGGCACTTTTCTTCAACTAATGGTACTACGTTGTTTGTCAGTTTGCTCCTTTTATGGGTTGGATGCAGGAAATTGTGTGCTTTGCTAAAACCCTAGTTCAGAGGTTGGACAATGTACTTTCAGTTGTCATCTGTTCAAAGCTCTTTGTCTGTTTTCTTTGTAACAAAAAATTGTCACTCAGAGAATGAGCACTTAGTGACCTGTTTGATAACCTCTGCATTTCCTTGACCAAACCTGGACTATCACCAACACCAAATGCTCAGTACAACAACATGTTTTGAAACTTGTGGTAAAAGGTGCAGTGATGCAATGTGACATCATACTAGTCTTGTAAACTGATTAAGAGGTTGGTTGAGAGAGTGCAATATCATTTTTAGTTGCATGTTCTCTTCATGGTATGCACTAACTTCATACTTAATACTGTCACATCATGTGATTGGTCATACAAGAGTGAAAAATTATAAATCATTGTTTCCTTGATGCTTTGAGAAAATTGCAAGCTACGTAGCCTCTTTGTTCGAGGGATAGTGCATCTGGATATCTATGTTAGCTAGTGCAATAATTTATGTAAATAGAGAGTGCTATCAACTGAAACCTTTAATCCTTGAAATTTTTAAAGCATACTCACACAAATAGTTCAATAGCTACATTCTTGCCTGCTTGTTCATTGCAAAGAATGAGCATAATAGTGAATGTACACAGTTACAGCTAACCCTGTAACTGGCATTGCTCAATCTAGGTTGAGCTACCTACTGTATCTCTAGGACTCTTATCTCATTGCAGGGGCTTTTAAGCTAGTATGGCATTGCTGACATATTTCTATGTCCTACCGGTGGTTAGCAGTATGTGTGTACATTCACTCTTTCATTCCATAATTCATTCTACCTTTACATTTCGTATTCTAGTCCAGTGATTAGAGACACCTCTCTGTAGTACTTCTACAGTTCTATTGGTACTGTAACAGTATCACACAGTGTATAGTTTACACTGCTGCACATGCTAGTTGCAGTTGACATTTTGTTCCCCAGTCAATACAGCATGCACAATGTCATCCTTCGTGAAGGCAACTGTGGTTTCAATGATGGGCTTGAAATAAAGCTGATCACATACAGTCTTGCATATCATGAACAAGGAAAATGAGGATCTATTTTCAGTTTTCAAGTGACATGTATCAAGCAAAAGTTTGCTGTGGCATTTGAATACACATCATAAAATCAGAAAAATGAGCATTTTCATTTTGCAAAGCATTTAAGCATCCATTCAATAACAATACCTCTTTTATAACTTATCAAGTGGCTACTTCACTAGAATTTTATCACATACATAACACTTGAAGATTTTCCTAGACATAGCACAACACTGTCTGTTTCTGTTTCAAAAACCAGCAAATACAAGAATGCAATATCAAACCACTACGCTGTTCGTTAGCAGCAAGTATTGAATGCTCAGCACATAATACTTGATACTACCTAGCTACACACCTCACTAATTAATAGTTCAAGTCAATTTACTTTGTGCACACTACACACACAACTTCCTGATAATTAAATTAATTATCAGCATACAATGTTTGAATGTGTGGACATATCTCCAGAGTCAGTACCTGACCAGTGGCGGATCTAGAGAGGGTTCCATGGGTTCCTTTTGAAGGGCTGCGGTTTGCCATGAGATATACGTAATACTCCCTGGTCCAGGGTGATGGGCAGGTGAACCTGAAGTTCCTAGTTTGTGTGTGTGTGTGTGTGTGTGTGTGTGTGTGTGTGTATGTGTGTGTGTGTGTGTGTGTGTGTGTGTGTGTGTGTGTGTGTGTGTGTGTGTGCATGCACGTGTGTGTGTGTGTGTGTGTGAGAGAGAGAGAGAGAGGGGTGTATAATATGTGTGGGGGAAGGAGTCAATAATTAAGAGCTTGGCAAGCCTAGGTACTGGTAGCCTTTTCTCCTTTTGAGGACTGCACACTTCTCTCCTCCCTCTGTAGAGTGCCAGCTGGGTGAAGCAAAGGTAAGGTATATATATTCAACCATACTACTTCATTCAATGCTATAACTGTTTGAGGATTAGTGTATTCTGCACAAGATCTAATGCTATCTGCAGAAATTTGGTACAATAACACAATGGAAGCTGTGAAACATGCAGTTGTTCACCCAAGAGTAGAGCATACCTGAAGCTGTATTGAGATACAAGGCAGCAAGAAATGCCACGGTTAGCATGAGGTAGCGATCCATCTTGGTAAACATCTTCAAAGTTTCCAGATCCTGAGTGGTACCATGGTAAATCAGCTTATGTTTCTATTGCGCTTGTTTTGCTTATATACAGGTTAACAGAGGCAGGAAGTAATTTTGTCAAATTCCAGGTGCAATCAGCGGTGGCATTGAGAACAGCTGTTACCATAGTAATTAACTTGGTCAAATTTCTGATATATGGAGTTTAACATAGAGGTTAACGGCGGAAGCCAGGTCTGGTAGTAAGCGCGCGCCCCACACAGGGCAAGCACGGGATGGCACGTGCGAAAGAGGTGGGGTTTCATACACGCGCGCGAGTGCAACACGCTAAAGCAGTTGAGTGTGGACACTTTCAGTTGGTCTCAATTCTGGTGATCGTCATATCGTCTACCTCGCTGCCTAACTTGACCGATGGATGCTGAGGAACCGCCATTTACCACAGAGCAGCAGGCCTGGCTGCTAGCCTGGCTGCAACGCCAACCGACGCTACCGACTCCGCCGTCCAGCTCCAGCGAGTCCGTCCCACCATCTTCGACCGCAACTCCATCCATCTCTCGGACTACCGTCACCGGTGTCAAGTGAATATAGGCATCTCCAAAAATACGCATCCCGGGTGCCCGTATTCACGTGAATGTAAGCATCCCGACGCCTATATTTTCGTGAATACGGGCACCTGGGTGCCCATTTTCACAATGAATATGGGCATTCCGCTGTGAAAATAGGCACCCCATGCAAACAGTGAATTTTGCCCGTTTTAACAATGAGTATAGGCGTCCCTATGTAAAGATAGGCACCCCATGCAAACAGTGGAATTTTGCCTGTGACTACTATGTGAAAATAGGCATCTTATGTATTTGGTAAAACTTTACACGTAAATGTAGACATCTGGGTACCTCTATATACTTAGGGGACACTTCCAAACTATTTTTTTTAAAATTAGCGTCATTATGACGTTAAGTCTTGGACCCCCTCCCCCCCCTCCTCTTAGTGTCATGGCAAAAGTAGCTGATAGTCATACCTGGACTTGAAGACAGTGGCAGATATACATGTAGGACAGTCTATATTATTAAAAAGGATGGTTCGAAGTTCATGCTAAAATTAGCGTCATGGCCCTAACCCCCTCCCCCCCCTTAGCGTCATAATGACGTTAATTTTTTAAAAATAGTTTGGAAGTGTCCCCTTACATGAAAGTAGGCTTCCTATACAAACCCTGCTACTACCTTTAATATACTGGAATATACACAGTAATTGTTCAAAATGAAGTGAAAAGTTAGCTACAGATACATTAGAGTCAGAGAGATAGATTGATCCACTTCAAAATAATGGCTATATATAATGGCTATGATTCTCTTTCTTGCTCTGTAAGCTCATCCAAGCCCCACAACTAATCTTGGAGTAGATGCAGCCGTTTTGTACTCCTGATCGATAGCGCAAAGTAGTTGCAAATGGCAGCTATGAATGAGAATCTCCTAGCTATCACCACCTTGCCTGTCTGAGCGCGGCTCTTCTTCCATCTTCAATTTCTCGTACGAGCTTTCCATCTGTCGAGATGTTTGATCTCTACTACTTGAATTTGCAAGTTTAGACTTGGCCATTCTGCACCTGATATGTTTTGACGTCTGCATGACTGTATCCGCCAGCGTCGTACGCGTCATCACGGTCACCATAACGTTCCCGCCGTTTGCAGGCTGAAGGGGTTCGTATAATCACGACGGGGTGCCTAAAATCACGTGAAATGAGAACCCCGGGATGCCCATATTTACGGGGTGTGCATATTTTCATGACACCGGTTCCGGTAAGTGGCTGTATGGTATGCCTAGGTAAGCAGTGTCCCGTGTACGAAACCCTCTCGACGATAGCCTCAACGGCTACGTGGCATTCGTTCCCCCGTTGCCACGGGGCCCGCACACAAAATATTGCATGGGGATCGAGCCGCCGGCGCTGTGGATAGCCACCGGGGCCCATGCACATACCCCGTTACATAGCGCGTGCTCTGGAGCACACGAGCAGTAGCAATATAACTATCCCCGCCCAATGTTTCTGATCTTCAAAGGCTACATTTATACCGGTTGGTGTTGAACAGGGTTGGGCCCCATCTGTTTCCAGGCACTTTGCACCACATACACTAGGCCCAACGTTGCTGCCGCATAGCTTGACTAACCCAACAGGCTCTCCAGCCTGGTAGCACACAGTCCACATTGGAGATTTCAAGGGGCAGTCACTTACTCAGCTAACTCCATTTCAACCACTAATCCAGGCTCAAGCGGCTTGGGCTCGCTGCCCACACCGCCGACCCTCCCCACCCTCCCGACATTTACCCCAAGCCTCACCACACCGAACGGACTGGAGCTACTGGCAGCAGCTGCCACATCAGTGCCCAAGGTGGCCAAACCCACTCCACTGACCTCTGAAGCCAGCCTGTCAACCCCTGGCCCATACAACCCAACCGCGGTCCTCCCACAGAGGGTGGTAAAGAAAATACTGGATCTCGAGTTTGTAGAGATGGCTGAGCCCACCACAGATGCATGGCAGGACGACTTGCCCTCGGAGCCACCTAACCTCACCCGTCATCCCACCCACAGAGCCCCTGTGACTGACATCTCGGTGTGGCTAGAATGTTATTCTCGCATGGCTGCCATTATAGTCACCCGTTTTCCAGAAAAGGCCCCAGAACTCTGGGCATACCAGGCCACGATCCTAAGGGCAGCACGGAATTACGAGGGAACAGCATGGGTTGCCTATGATCGCCAATTCCGGCGGGAGGCCTTGGCAAGAAAGGACCTTAATTGGTCCGTAACCGACCCCCACCTCTATAATGAGGCATTCACGGGCAGGGCAAAAGCTATCTCTCGGTGCCCCCACTGTCTGAGTGAGAACCACGTCGGCTTGCACTGCCCGGTAAATCCCAACCCCCCACTGGTTGGATGGTTCCCAGATGCCCGACAACTGCAGCTGGGCATGCATGCATCTCCACCAGCTAATCGAGGGGGTGCAGCACGACAGGAGGTCTGTCGTAATTATAACGACAACCGCTGCAGGTTCAATAGGTGCCGCTACTTGCATCTTTGCAAAGAGTGCTTTGGGCCCCACCCAGCGATTGCCTGTCCTCGCAATCCCACATCCCCAGTAGCCAGATTGACAGGACGGAGTCGCTCACCACATAATCAGCCCTGGCAAGGCCTAGCTCGGCTTCCAGGACCGCTAGGCCCCCGTTAGGGCCACCAGTCAGTCAAAGAACTATATACTCATACATAACTCAGTCTGTTCATGGTGAATTGTAAAATGGTTTTCCCGGTTGCCCCCCTTTCCCTCACCCCATCCCCATGCACATCCAGAATGGGCGTCACTGTATGAGTACACCTCAGACCTGCTATGCCTGGAATTCTGCCGCCCCAGTCCTGAACACCAGTGCCAAGCCCTCATGGAGGTCAGAACCCCTCTTCTTGCAGAGGCATGGGACAGGGCACTAGCAAGCCAACCAGATAGAGCATTCACTCGCTACATAAGCCATGGGCTATGCCATGGCTTTAGGATTGGCTTCAATCGCCATGCGCCCCTCAGATCAGCAGCCTCCAACATGGGCTCCGCCCACCAGCACCCGACAGTCATTAGGGAGTACATTCACAAGGAGTTATCCCTTGGCCGCATGCTGGGGCCATTCCTGGACACATCAGCTCTCCCACTCATACATATTAACCGTTTTGGGGTGATCCCGAAAGGTCATAACACAGGGAAATGGAGGCTAATTACAGACCTCTCCTTTCCCCCTAATCTGAGCGTCAATGATGGCATTGACCCCTCCCTGTGCTCCCTGTCCTATATCACTGTGGACCAGGTGGCAGACATAGCAACTCAATATGGCAGGGGTGCATTGCTGGCAAAGGGGGACATTGAGTCAGCCTACCGGCTCATTCCAGTTCACCCCTTTGCAAGCCGTAGTATGGGATAGCCAGATTTTCGTTAACCCCATGCTTCCACTTGGCCTGCGGTCGGCCCCCAAAATATTCAACGCCGTGGCCGATGCCCTCAACTGGTACTTACATCAGTGTGGTATTCCCAACATACTTCACTACTTAGATGACTTTATCACGATCGGTTCCCCGGGCTCCCCCATCTGTCAGGAGTCCTTGTCGACTCTGGACAGGGTGTGCACAGAACTCGGTGTACCCATTGCCGAGCACAAACGTGATGGGCCCTCGACCTGCATTGTGTTCCTTGGCATTGAGATAGACACAATAGCAGGTGAACTCCGCCTACCAGCAGACAAACTCCACCGCCTTCAGGCCCTTCTCTGTCAATGGGGTGATCGCAAGGTTTGTGAGCGAAAAGAACTGGAGTCGCTTATCGGTCTACTCGACCATGCCTGCAAAGTTGTACGAGCGGGATGCTCTTTTCACTGCTGCATGATTGATCTGCTACACAGCACACCCCATTCACCTCACAGGCGTACCCCTATTCAGCTAAACACAGGGTTTCGGTCAGACCTGCTATGGTGGTCCACGTTCGTACGTCGCTGGAACGGTATATCTTTCCTCTCAAATCCCTCCCACCTCCCAGTGGTGGAAATTGCCACTGATGCATCCGGCACATGGGGTTGCGGTGCTTGGCACCAAGACCTCTGGTTTCAGGTCCAATGGGACTCAAGGTCACATGACCTCCCCATTGCCATGAAAGAGCTGATCCCAATTATTTTAGCATGTGGGGTATGGGGCAGCAGCTGGCAAGGCCTCCAAGTCCACTTCCACTGTGATAATCAGGTGGTGGTGGCATGCCTGCGGTCTAGAACAAGCAAAAACAAAAGCATTATGCACACGCTTCGTTGCGTGGTCTTTATTGAAGCCCATTTTCAGTTTCACATCCACCCCACCTATATTAGCACAAAGATGAATCACCTTGCGGATGAAATCTCTCGCAATAACCTCTCTTCCCTTCTCTCTAAGGTCCCATGGGCCAACCCTCACCAAGCTCCAGTTCGCCTTCCACTTCTCAATCTTCTACTCGATCCATTAGCAGACTGGACCTCTCCAGCTTGGTGCTGTCAGTTCAACGATACTTTCAGGATAGCCTGGCCCCGTCGACTCAGAGGACCTACAGCGCACCACTGAAGCACTTTCAAGTTTTGTGTACAGTACTCGGTTATGAACCCATTTCCAGTCACCGAACACCTCCTTTGCTGCTTTGCGGCATTCTTGGCTGACCAAGGCCTCGCCCCTCAGACAGGGAAATCGTACCTTTCCGCGGTTCGGAGCATGCAAATCTCACTGGGCCTCCCAGATCCTAGGGAGCACTCTTCTCTGCATGAAGAGAGTGCAGGCGGGTATCTGCCATGCAAGACTGTTGCACAGGACACCACCCAGGATCAGACTCCCCATCACGACCCCCGTGCTTGCCCAGATAAGAAGAATCCTGGATACTTCATCCAATCAAAGAAAGGTGGTTCTCTGGACCATAGCCTGTACCGCCTTCTTTGGATTCTTCCGCCTGGGTGAGCTGCTGATGGATGCGAAAGATGCTTTCAATCCTGCAGTAAACTTAGCTTGGGGTGATGTAGCAGTGGATAACCAAGAAAACCCTCAGATGATACGAATCCACCTAAAGAAGTCAAAGTGCAACCAGTTTGGGGTAGGGTCAGACATTATTGTGGGTTGCACCAGGTCCAGCCTCTGCCCAGTTGCTGCAATTCTGAGTTTTATCGCCTTTCGTGGAGACAGCCCGGGACCGTTCTTTATTGATTCTGATAAGAGAGCCTTTACAAAAAGCCAGTTCGTATCTGAGATCCGCAGCATCCTCAACATGGCGGGCCTGCCACAGCACCAGTATGCCGGCCATAGCTTTCAGATAGGTGCTGCCACCTCTGCAGCCCTTGCTGGAGTTGGAGATTCCACGATCCAGACCCTGGGCTTCTGGCATAGTGCAGCCTTTCTGCAGTACATACACATGCCCAGGGAGCAACTGGCATCACTCTCCTCAGTGTTAGCATCCTCGGGTGCACAACTTCCCCAATCAGCAGGCAGTTGCCCCTCCCAGCCGACATGACTGCCATGTTGCCTGGCAGCACCTGGTTCTATCGCCATGCACCTGTCTGGATGCTCATATATACACTGTACCTCTTAGTCCCTGTGTTCATCAAAACTGATTTTCACTGCCAATGCTGTACCCTTCCATGGATGAATATCTCTGATTGCCTCCAAAAAAATTTTTTTTTTCAATTTGGGTTACCATGTACTGTAATCACACAGTTTTGGGGGGGTCTCACCTGCCATATTTGATATATGGCAGCTTCATTCCTTGGGTGGGAGTCAAGCCCCAGCTATTGCACAGGGGCTTTCAAGTCATCAATCCCCCAAAACCATCAGAAGGGGGGTGTAATCGTGTGATCACGTGACCTCTTCACCTCTGGACTGTGGTCATTAACCCACTGGACTCAAAGGGGGTGTAAGCTCGCAGTAATCACCTCTCAAACCCTGAGATCACCGTGTACCCGAATCTTCACCAGCCTGGTTCCCGCCATGGTAATATAGGTAAGCCCACCTAGGTAAGCCAATGCATCCCAGAGTTAAACCAGAACTAGGACCAGTAGTGTTTTGATTACATTGGTATGGTTGCGGCCAGCATGAGCGATAAGGCTGCAGGTACAACATGAGTGGTAAAGCTGGTATGATTCCTCCTACTGAGTGATGCTTGTCATAACCCACCAACGTAGTGTGTTTAATCAAATTTGTATGATTACTGCCAGCATGAGGCCAGTACGATTCCTCTCACTAAGTGATAACATTTCAGTAAAACACGCACATGGTTCTGGAACTTGAAGTAGATGCTATTGTACTTGGTCAAATTGGTATTATTAAGGCCGGGTTTTGGCTTTGGCTGTACTACCTGTTTGCAGATCTTAATTGCTCCATAAGATAAACCTTTGGTGTACCCCTTAAGTGGGAGGAGGTGGCATGATAATGTTGTGTCTACATGTGCACTTTGTCTGAGCAGATTCCCTCACTGTTGCACTCAAACAGCAAGGTTCAAATGGCTAGTGGTGGAGTGGCAGATATTCAAATTTTCCTCCCATTTCAACATGAGGGCATCATACATTCATCAGAATGAGGTGGCCCAGATACGTAGCAATACGATAGCAAGAAAGACTTGTTTCCACATTTTTGTGCACTTTTGAATGCACATGTGCACTTCAGCTTTTCTCCCCGAATTGAGCCAAACCACTCAAATGCTGGTGCCAGGCCTGCCGGTTCAGAATAGAGTGGCAGGTATTGCAATTTTTTGGTCTATTAAATTTCAACCTGAGGCCATTATCAGAATGAGGCAGCCCACATTAGAACAAGGCTGTAACGCAGTGTTTATAAATATATTAAAATGAGATACCATATTCATGTTGCAAATTTCTTGCTAAGTCAAACAGAATCAAAACTACAATCATCATCTGTAACAAGGCCTAGGCAACACTACAGTAGATTATAGGCATCATTTCAATGTATTTCCTAGGCAATGGTGTGTTGTTTATAAGTTGATCTGATGGTTGTTCATCAAAGGCCAGGCAATTCCAATCTCGTTCCCAGAGGACATTTTTGTACACCTCAGTAAAAGGAACAGGTGCAGGGGTTAGCTAGCTATTGAATTGATACCTGTGGCAATTTTGTGTATCACATATATCACAAATTGATCATAACACTTTAAACTAGGACTAGCTGGTATCATGCCAATGACATTTTGGTCAAATTCACTGACGTGTTATCTGAGCAGTACCATTTGAACAGTACTATCTGACCAGTATACTGTATTGGCACCAGATGTCTTTCAATTGAACTGGCCAGATAGGCTGTCAAACTGGACAAACTTGCACAGACATGTACTATCAGCAGTACCATTAGCACCATGCAGCTGTCATTTTAATAACACACCAACACAGTACCTTGATAGCTAGCTGCTATTGTGGCAGTTTGATCAGTAATGAATTACCAGCATTACTGTTTGTACCAGTTGTCATTTACCTTGGATACACTACCTATACTCAGAGTATAAACACAATATATTGTTTACCCTCGGCCCACCCACACTGTTCTGGCTACTGAGTAATTCCTTGAACTTAGAATAATGCTGCTGGTGGTAGCACTTTGGTCAAACTGGTTACAATGTAGCATCTATTGGCACTGGAATAACACACCCACTCAGTTTGTTTACTGAGTGATTCCTTGAATTTAGACAAGCTGCTATTGTTCAATTTAGTCAACATGCAGTATCATCAGAACTATTGACAACATCCAACCATATCCTTCCGCTATTGAGTAATTCCACGAACTTGCACTTGCTGCCCACCTACATGGTTCTTTTACAAGTGATTTCTTGAACTTAGACAAGCTGCTATGGTTCAAAGTAGTCAGTATGCGTTATCAGCAGTACTATTGACACCTGTCAGTTGTCATTTTACTAACAATAGCCCACCCACATCCTTCTGTTACTGAGTAGTTCCATGAACTTGGACTACCAATTCCTGTGGCAGTCAGTTCAAACTGGTCACAATGTAATACAGTGGAACCTCTCTAATACAGCAGGGCCGTAGCCATCAGGTTTGGGGTGGTCAGGTTCGTAGCCAGTGCGTGCGTAAGCACACTACAGCTAGGGTGGTCTGGGGGCATGCTCCCCCAGAAATTTTTTGGGGAATTTAGAGGCTATGAAATTGCTTCTGAGACCTATATACAGACAGACGACAGACAGACAGACAGACAGACAGACAGATGACAGACAGACAGACAGACGACAGACAGACAGACAGACAGACGACAGACAGACGACAGACAGACAGACAGACAGACAGACAGACAGACAGACAGACAGATATTTTGGGGGCAATACTATGCTTCTCGGAGGCCAGATGACAGAGTTTCACATGTATGAGTATCTACCCTTTCTACCCATTGTGTCGTATAGCACTGGTTTCGGCTTTCCGATCGTTCGCTTACCTCACAAGCCACACCCTTCGTAGATGAGGCTTGCAAGACTAGTCGTTCGCTTGGAAGATCAGGAAGTTGTTGGAAGAAAGACTCGGAAGAGTTCTTTGGCACTGTCCACAGCCATCTAGCAAGTTCAACATGTCACCTGTGTGCTTGGGGGCCTTGTGTGGGCATCCACCAAGCAATGGCGCTATTGGCAATGCCAAGCAAGTCACGAGTGAGGAAAAAAGTGGTCCTGTTGAAACCGGACTAACTGGACCGGCGGCTACGGCCCAGTACGGACAACCTTGGACCAGGTTGATTATGCATTAGGGTTGCCCTATGCAATTAGCCTATAACTACTGTCTCTTCATCCTTGACTGCAACCAGGGTAAAGCCCATTTGTGAAACCAAGGTGAGACTTGGCCCAGCAGCTGCCATGTGCATAGCACCACCCTATCTTTTCTGTGCACTGTGCACTGTGCAGTAACTAAAAGTGCATGCACTATAGAGTGTTATGGGTTATTAAGGTAGGACAACCTTGAATCACAAATCTCCGAGTCATGTGGACGGATGGACGGGTAATGTCTAAGTGTACACAAGATTCACAAAACGATTGTACCAAACTGCTTTCTCTACCTGATAAGGCCCATTTTTAGTCCCTCAGCTAAAATAAAAATTTGCACCCTCTCCAAGGCTCCATCTGACCACATCATCAACACACACACAAAACAAGTCCTGGGAACACTTCAATTCCAGTCTACAGGCCAAAACACACATTTGACCTCAAAAACAGTCATTTTGGCTATGCTGGCTTTCCAGAAAAATTCGACACACCTCCACTCAAACCAACCAAAACTGAGCCCAGTTTCAGAACGCTCAACTCATCCCCTACAAAACTATGTATGCTTTTTCCCGCTCACCTCCAGGCCAGGGAGTTATGCCCACAAACCTACTCCCTGTCATTGCCCCTAGAATGGAGCCAAGTTACACACATTCCCGCTAGCATAAAATCGGGCGGGGCCTACAAGCCCGAAAAGTCAGCTTTCTACAGTACCTTTGCCAGACAACTGTGTGATGATACCCATCTTCCAGGATGGCTCTTTGCCTTTCCACCACACTCACAAACATTCAAGCCCACTCAGGTAAGCTTTGCACACACAAATAGCCAACCATCACATTCAACGAGCTAGAAAATCTTTTTAGTGTGCTTTTTTTCTATTTTAATTAAAGTGTTGGAGGATTTTTTCAAAGTTCCGCCCAGCCACATGAAAGTGCCACCAGCGTGGGGTATGATTTCACTGAGGACTTCCAGTTTTCCAGGGTGTTGGAAGTAGCTAGCTTCAAACTCAGTTTCACACCATCCCAAGTAAAAGTGGGTAGTATGTAGGCTTTTAATTACATGATACATATTTTGACCTTTAGCCACCTCAAAAATCACACTGTAATGAATAATAGCTATGTAGTTCACTAACAGGGAAGTCCCAATGTATTATTATATATACTGTTAATATTAGGGTTTTTCATGTAGCTAGTACAATTCCTTAGTATTTATGTCATCACTTTGTGCACACTACACACGTAACCTCCTTCTGTGTGTCATATGGTGGACAGGGAATTCCATTGCACTTCACTTCAGTGTGGTAGAATGTGGCACCATCTGTGTCTGCTAGACTGCCTGGTACTGACTGTGGAAAGCGGTCCACACATTCAAACATTGTACGATAATGACCATGGGAAGATGCCATCAGATATCCATGGTACTCTCGGGTACAGGATGATGGACATGCAGGTAGTTCATGCAGGAATCATCACAACAGTTTCTTGTGTTGAAGCGTAACACACTGCACATGGTGCATTATGGTCATTGCATGAACTGAGTGGGCCAGTCTCCCCAGGACCTCCAGTTTCATACTCAGTCCCATACATGTATGCTTGTCCATCCTGTGTCCCAGGAGTGTAGGTAGAGTATTGTGGCTGCACTGGTAGACAGAGGTAGTTTGCTCCTCCTCCTCTTTCAGTCCAGTAACTTCCAGCTGCCCTTCCAGCATACAGTCGCTGTGTTCCAGAAGTGCTGGGATGTGTAGTTTTCCCCCACCTGGTGTACACCACACCACCAGTAGTGGGACCTGGGGGTCCTCTCAATCCATTCACTCCTCTCTCTCCCTTCTGACCCTTGTTGCCAGTACGTCCCATAGGGCCTTGTCCGCCAGTTTGGCCATGAATGCCTTGCTGTCCTCTACCTCCCTTCTGACCTCTGCTTCCAGCAAATCCCCTAGGACCTTGTAGGCCAGTCAGGCCATGGAGCCCTTGCTGTCCTTTCAATCCTAGAATGTGCATGTGTGTACAGCATTACATCACAATTAAGAGACTTTAGTCCAACTTACTGCCCTCACCAAAATTTCATACCTTAGATGGTATTTTTTACACTGTGACTGTGTAGTAGCTATTTAAACGTTTACATTGTCAGAAAGCAGCACAACAAAGAATTTTAATAGGAGTCTGTGAATCTCAAATTGCATCACTGAAGGGCTATATCTGCATGGGTTCATGAGTAACCTCGGGATTCAATTAAGGGTTAATCAAGACTTGTTTATTGAACTGAACAGACCTTCTTTGACACCCACTTTGTCACATGGAGTTTATGGCAAACAAGACCATCCACCTTTAATGGCAATCATTCTTTCCCCTCACCATTGCTCTGTGGAATGCACTACATCAATCTGCCAGTTCTTGTCCTCATTTAGCTAACTGGATTGTTTTGGTCACACTTGAGTTTTGGTCTTCTATTTTGACAATTTGCAATTTGATGCATAAAAAAAGCCACTAGTCGATTTGGGCTCAGATAATCTTATTTTTCTTGGGGTGTAGAAAACATTTGAGTGAGAACTTGACTTTTTACCTTGTAGTCCAGGTGGTCCCCACTCTCCCTTCTCTCCCACCACTCCAGGAGACCCAGGAAGGCCATCCCTGCCTGCTATGCCATCACAACCTGGCAATCCATCTGTCTTTCCCATAACCCACCCACACGGTTCTTTTACAAGTCAAACTGCTATTGTTCAAAGTAGTCAGCAATGCATTATCAGCAGCACTACGACACCCGATGGCATTTTAATAATAGCTCACCCACATCCTTCAGTTACTGAGTAGTTCCATGAACTTGGACAAGCTTGGACAAGCTGCTATTATGCCAAACTGTTCACAATGTAGTATCACCAGTACTGTTTGCACAAATTTCAATAATTCTAAACGTTTCTCAACGATTTCTTCTTGTTAAGACAACGTTATATAGTTACACTGTTCAGAATTCAGCTTCTAGCTGAAGGGGTGGTGAGTTAAAATTCCTTTACCATACGGGAATCAGTGTCCATGAAATCACATTCATGAACTGTTTGCTTCTTCAAGTGCGAACCTGACAGGTAAGATAGAAGTAAATGCCAGTTAGTCTTGCAATTGAGTTGTGTGTCAAGTGGGGGAGCACCAACACCACTGGCACATCGATGTTCAAAATTCCACACATAGATAAAGTGTGAAGTTAAAACATAAAGGGAGATGGGGATGGGGCATTTATGGCTTAAATTGGTGGGGCATTTATGGCTTAAATTGGTGGGGCATTTATGGCTTAAATTGGTGGGGCATTTATGACTTAAATGGGTGGGGCATTTATGGCTCAAATGGATGGGGCAGTTAGTCACCGTTTTTGGGAGATATGCTCAAAAAAATACTGGTCTTCAGGGGAGTACCCTTTCCGGTCCTCGCATGACCACGGGTTTCGGTCCCTTTGAACTCCCGACCCGTGGTCTACTACAGAAAGGGCAAAAACTAGAAGCAATCAATGCTATCATAGAAGGATAGTCTGCACGGGGCATAATTGAATGAATGTGCAATTGCCATATTTACAGGCCTTCCCCGCTTCCTTTTTTATCATTCGGAATCAAGAAACATGCTTAGGCCTAGGCTGGTGCTTGCACTTTTTATAGTAGGTACAAGATAGAGGTTACACACCAAAATAAAAATCAAGACTCACCTCTCAAGAGCCTCACACTCCACTATAATCACAACTTTAAAAAATGAATACTTTTAAAGAATTAATGTGTCTATGCTACAGTTCTAAGTGCAGTTCATTAACGGGAAAGTCCATCATATTAGTGTTTGTCATCTAGTAAAATTCCTTGGTATTGAAGTCATTAGCTATTTTGTGCACACGACGCACATGATTTCCTTCTGTGTGTCATATGGTGGACAAGGAATTCCATAATTGCACTTCACTTCAACATGGTAGAACAGGGCCCCATGTGTGTTTGCTATACTACCAGGTACTGACTGTGGGTATCGGTCCACACATTCAAATGTTGAACGATGATGACTATATCGTTCTGCCATGAGATATCCATAGTACTCCCTGGTCCAGGATGATAGGCAGGTAGTTCGTGCAGGAATCATCACAACAGTTTCTCGTGTTGAAGTATAACACACTGCACATGGGATATTGTGGTCATGGAAAGAGCGAAGTGGGCTATTAGCATAACCTGCTCCAGTCTGATACTCAGCACCATACAGGTATGCTCGTCCACTCTGTACCCCAGCAGTGTAGGTAGAGTACTGTGGCTGCTCTGGTAAACAGAGGTAGTTTGCTCCACCACCTCGCTCACTCCAGTAACCTCCAGCTGCCCTTCCAGCATACAGTCGCTGTGTTCCAGAAGTGCTGGGACATGTAGTCTTCCCCCACCTGGTGTACACCACACCACCAGCAGTGGGACCTGGGGGTCCTCTCAATCCATTCATTCCTCTCTCTCCCTTCTTACCCTCGTTGCCAGTACGTCCCATAGGGCCTTGTCTGCCAGTTTGGCCATGAATGCCTTGCTGTCCTCTATCTCCCTTCTGACCTCTGCTGCCAACAAATCCCCTAGGACCTTGTAGGCCAGTCAGGCCATGGAGCCCTTGCTGTCCTTTCAATCCTAGAATGTGCATGTGTGTACATCACAATTAAGAGACTTTAGTTCCAACTTACTGACCTCACCAAAATTTTATACCTTAGATAGTATTTTTTACACTGTGACTGCGTAGTACCTAGCTACTTAAATATTTACATTATCAGAAAGCAGCACAACAAAGAATTTTAATAGGAGTCTGGGAATCTCAAATTGCATCACTAAAGGACTATATCTGCATGGGTTCATGAGTAACCTCAGGATTCAATTAAGGATTAAGGTGGCAGAGAACCCTGTTACTTTCAAGGTCGACAAACATGGAATCCAAGCTGATAGACTTCTTTGTCTTGTTAAAATTGTAGCGAATAGTCAGTTTTGGGAGTCTTCATCCGTTCACTGTCCGTAAAATTGGGGATTTTCCCCATTTCCTGTAGGCATTGGCATCCAATAATCAGTTTATAATTAAGTTATTTAAGATGCCCTCTGAACGCGGTGACCATATATATATGGTCACATTAAACATCCCGTCGTCGCGGCGACCATATATATATGCTCAGGATAAGTTCGTGCGCTTTCCGCGCAAAGCTGCGAAGCTTAACGAGATTTGAGGGTAGGCCCCTCTATGATAAGTGCTAATGAGGCTAGGCCACACCTTTGGGCTGACATCATCGTCTAGAAACACAGGAAGAGGCGGTACTTATTCGCGGGTGATCGTCAATGAGCTGAGGGCTGCCAAACACGAAGCTTTTTCTCGCCCACAGGGCGAAAGCGTTCTCCATATTTTACTTCAGGTAGGAGTAATAGCTTCAAATAACTTGTAAATCGGCTGATTTTGTCGGGGCTGTGTGTATCATGAGAGAAAATCGGCACTGTTTCCAACCACTCGAAGCTACGATGTATAGTCAGCACAAAATGGCTTCAAACAAGTAGAAATAGCTACTAGGCACTTATCAGCCATTTAGATCAACTAGTCCAGCCTATTTACACCCTATCTACACAAATCAAGCCGTTAGTGCAGCCAAAGACTTACTAGCACGCTTGTCACTTCGACCGTTCCAGTTCATAACGCTGAGAATGAAACATGTCACGAAATATTTGGACCCCTGAAATCTACGGACCCCCCCGGTCCAAATATTTCGAAATATTTGGACCCCCTCTGAAATATTTAGACCGCGTGCGTAGCGCCTGTTGTTCACGTGTGGTTAATTGTACAAAGAATGGAAGGCCAAGGTTTGTTCGTTCTTGGGATGGTACTTTACTCACCAGGTGTCATGAATCAGGCCTATAAATTGAGGCTCAGTCTGTCCGAACCTCATACCTGCCAGTCCAGAGGCGCCAGATGGAAGAGGACTCAGTGAAACACGACGATATTCTTGACTTCGCAATCTACTACTGTCTGCATGATGGCAGCTACCCTGATAAAGAGAAGAAGAGGGCTGTGCGCAAGAGAGCAGCAAAGCTAGAGACTGAGAAGGGTGAAGTGTTTTTGTTGAGGAAAGGAAAGAGGATCAAAGTAGTGCAGACAGAGAAGGAGCAGAAGCAGATATTACAGGCATGCCACTCAGATCCCACTTCTGGGCACTATGGTGTAACCAAGACTTGGAACAGAGTTGCTGAGCGGTTTTACTGGAAAGTGATGGTCAATGATGTCAGACAAATGGTGAGTCTGGCACTTTTTAACTTGAGATGCTTGTACCTGTTATTACGTTGTTACTTGAAAATAATTATTACATTCCTCCATGCATAATATATATCTTCCCCAGGTTAAGCTATGTCCTGAGTGTCAGAAGATGAATAGGAAGATAGACAGGGAGAGGCCTGAGTTACATCCAGTCCCAGTGAAGAGTCCATGGTACCATCTAGGGATTGATTTCATTGGTCCCATCTCCCCTGTTTCAAGGTCTGGGAACAGATTCATCCTTACTGTGTCAGATTACTTCACCAAGTTTGCGTATGCCTGTGCTCTCCCTACAAAGGAAGCAAGTGGGGTTGTAGCATCCTTGAAGCAGGTTTGTTTTGTTATTACCCTCGACACATCCTTTAAGAGCAATTTTCCTTGACGTGTGTAGCCTTTGAGCAGCATTTAGATTCACTTACTTGTGTATGCAAAGGTGATTAAGATTTTTCAAAATTTCTATCCTACGCAGCTTTTCTATATTATTGGATTGCCTTCAGTCATCACCACAGATCAAGGGAAGGAATTTAAGAATGCTCTCAACAAGGAGATGATGGAGGAGTTCGGCATCAAGCACAGACTCACAACAGCATATCATCCACAAGCAAACGGCCTCGATGAGCGGTTTAATCAAACCCTTGTGGACTCTTTGTCGAAGTACGCACAGGAGAGTCGTGAGTCCCGGGATGAGAACCTTCAAGAAGTAGTTTACGGCTACAACACATCTGTACAAGCATCCACCAAATTCACTCCATTGAGGCCATGTTCGGTAGAGTGGCTGTACTACCTGTAGACATCAATGCTTGTGGCAGCTATGATCCAGAGGTTGTGCTTGAACAATTTGCCAATGCTAGCGAACCAGGCGAAGGCTCAAAAAGTGAAGAACGGCAGGAGATGCCAAAGAGAGAATTCTTTCACCAACTGACTGGCTGACAGACGACATTATTGAAGCATCTCAGCGTCTCATACAAGAGAACAATCCTCTGGTGGGAGGGCTACAACCCCCTTACCTAGGACAGACATGCTCGTTCACAATAGAAACAGGGAAATATATTCAAGTTGTGCACAATGGGGCTGATCACTGGCTAGTGGTCACTAATATTGGAGTCCCTAGAGATGGTGTTGTAAGGGTGTATGACAGCTTATACAAGTGCCTTACCACAAGTACAGAACTCCAAATAGCCTCTATAGTGAATACTTCACAGCCCAAAATTTCAATTGAGTTTGTAGATGTTCAGAAACAGTTTGGAAGTAATGACTGTGGTGTATATGCAATTGCATAGCTACAGCCCTCTCTCTGGGTCAGGATCCCGGTACTCTAGTCTTCTCTCAATCAGAGATGAGGAGACATCTTTTCAAAATGTTGAAAGAAAAGAAACTTACAATGTTTCCAGTATTAAAGAAAAAGCGGAGTGTGAGAGTGACAGAGGGCAATCCCATCCTAGTATATTGTAATTGCAGGATGCCGGAAGTGGGAGATATGATCGAGTGCTCCAATTGTGAGGAGTGGTTTCATGTACCAAGTTGTTCCTCCCCTACACAAGCAGCACTGAACGATACAACTTCACTTTGGTTTTGTAATAAATGTAACAATTAGTGGATAGTATATAGATCTGTATTATAGTTTAGTTTTGTGATAGTTTGATGTTAATTTACATAATAGCACTGAGTTTTAACAATTTTTGCTTTTAATATCGTTTTAAACTTTAAAAAAGTTTATTTACCCTTTGTAAAGGGGGGGTCCAAAAATTTCATTGGGAGTCTAAATATTTCATCCAATTCCTGAAATATTAGTTCCATGGGGGTCCAAATATTTCGAAATATCTGGACCTTGGGTCCAAATATTTCGAAATATCTGGACCGGGGGGTCCATTTTCGGGGGGGTTCAAATTTTTCATGACAGTCCATTCCAAGAGTAGTGACAAACATGAGTCTAGCCTGACTTTGAGTGTAGCTCTGAACAAAAGCTGGCACAGACTGATTTGAGATACATTGGTGGTTAGGACGCTACCTACAGTGAGCATGTATAGATGCGTCCATCGAGTGGCAATTTTGGGTCATGAATATATTAATAAGCTACTAAAACCCTTTTTGAAAATTAGGCGAAGCAAGATTGCCCTAAACCAAACCCTAACCGAAACTAGGAGTAACACTGGTCCTGACTGTAACCCAGGTTTATGTTTTCGTTAACCTCCGCCGAGTGACTTCCGCCGCCACCTTAATCAAAACTTGTTTATTGAACTCAACAAACCTTCTTTGGCACCCACTTTGTTACATGGTAAACAAGACCACTGTTAATGGCTATTATTCTTTCCCCACACCATTGCTCTGTGGAATGTACTACATCAATCAGCCAGTTCTTGCCCTCATTTAGCTAACTGGATTGTTTTGGTCACACTTGAGTTTTGGTCTTCTATTTTGACAATTTGCAATTTGATGCATAAAAAAAGCCACTAGTCGATTTGGGCTCAGATAATCTTATTTTACTTGGGGTGTACATGTAGAAAAAATTTGAGTGAGAACTTGACTTTTTACCTTGTAGTCCAGGTGGTCCCCGCTCTCCCTTCTCTCCCACCACTCCAGGAGACCCAGGAAGGCCATCCCTGCCTGCTATGCCATCACGACCTGGCAATCCATCACGTCCATCTCGCTGTACAATTACATAAGGAGTGCATGAGTTGGTAGCTCCTGCATCACCAACACTCCTTGGGATTCTGTGCACTTGAGCAGCTGTTGTGAAAGATGTAAGTGCATTGTGGGCAAGAAGAAGATATAACGAAATTACTTTATGACTGCTAGTTTCTCTGCAATTTTAAGCATAAGATATGGCATACCAGCAGCTGCACTGAAGAACAAGGCAGCAAGTAGCAGTATGACTGGCTTCAGTGGCTTGATGTCCATCTCTGCAAGCCTCTCCTCTATATTCCCTTTCTACTCGGCACTTTTCTTCAACTAACATTGTAGAGTGTCAGTTTGCTCCTTTTATGGGTTGGATGCAGGAAATTGTGTGCTTCACTAAAAACCTCAGTTCAGAGGTTAGACGATGTACTTTCAGTAGTCATCTTTTCATAGCTCTTTGTCTGTTTTCTTTGTAACAAAAAATTGTCACTCAGGGAAGGATCAATTACTGACCAGTTTCATAACCTCTGTATCTCCTTGTCCAAACACCAACACCAGGAATGCTCAGTGCAACAACATGTTTTGAAACTTGTGGTAAAAGGTGCAGTGATGCAATGTGACATCATACTAGTCTTGTAAACTGATTAAGAGGTTGGTTGAGAGAGTGCAATATCATTTTTAGTTGCATGATCTCTTCATGGTATGCACTAACTTCATACATAGTACTGTCACATCATGTGATTGGTCATACGAGAGTGAAAAATTATAAATCATTGTTTCCTTGAAGCTCTGAGATAATTGCAAGCTACGTAGCCTTTTGTATTCTGACCAGTGATTAGAGACACCTCTCTGTAGTACTTCTACAGTTCTATTGGTACTGTAACAGTGGTACTTGTATCACACAGTGTATAGTTTACACTGCTGCACATGCTAGTTGCAGTTGACATTTTGTCCCTCAGTCAATAACGAATGCACAATGTCATCCTTCTTGAAGGCGACTGTGCTTTCAATGATGGGCTTGAAAATAAAGCTGATCACATACAGTCTTGTATATCATGAACGAGGAAAATGAGGATCCATTCGAATTCAGTTTTCAAGTGACAAGTATCAAGCTGTCAAGTTGGCTGTCGCATTTGAATACACATCATAAAATCAGAGCATTTTCATTTTACATTAAGGCATACAAGGACCCATTCAAGAGTAATACTGCTTTTATAATCTATCAAGTGGCTACTTCACTAGAATTTTATCACATGCATAACACTTGAAGGTTTTCCTAGACACAGCACAACACTGTCTGTTTCTGTTTCAAAAGCCAGCAAATAAAAGATCAAACATCTCTACATTGTCCGTTAGTAGCAAGTATTGAATGCTTAGCACATAATACTTGGTACTAGCTAGCTACACACCTCACTAATTAATAGTTCAAGTCAATTTACTTTGTGCACACAGCACACACAACTTCCTTCTCTGCATCGTATGGAGGACAGGGGATTCCATAACCGCACCTTACTTCTGTGTGGTAGAAGATAACTCCATCTGTGTTTGGTAGCTATACTGTCAGGAACTGACTCTGGAGATATGTCCACACATTCAAACATTGAACGTTGAAAATTATTGCGGTTTGCCATGAGATATCCATAATACTCCCTGGTTCAGGATGATGGGCAGGTAGTTTGTGCAGGAATCATCAGAACAGTTTCTCGTGTAGAAGTGTAGCAAACTGCACATGGAACATTGTGGTCATTTACTGCATTAAGTGGTCCAATCTCGTTAGTAAGTCCAGTCTCATACTCAGCCCCATACAGGAGTGTTCTTGCACTCTGTACACCAGCAGTGTAGGTAGAGTACTGTGGCTGCTCTGGCAGACAGAGGTAGTTTGCTCCACCTCCAGCCAACTTCCGGCTGCCCTTCCAGCATACAGTAGCTCTGCTCCAGAAGTGTTAGAACATGTGGTCCTCCCGCACCTGGTGTACACTATGCCACCACCAGAGGAACCTGAGGGTCCTAGTGTGTGTGTGTGTGTGTGTGTGTGTGTGTGTGTGTGTGTGTGTGTGTGTGTGTGTGTTTGTGAGTGAGTGTGTGTGTGTGGAGAGAGAGAGTTGTATAATATGTGTGGGAGAAGGAGTCAATAATTAAGAGCTTGGCAGGCCTAGGTACAATTCATAGCCATGTATACAAAATTATTATGGATAGAAAGTGTGGTATTGCGAGTTAAATAGACAACAGCTTTTATTTCATGCATGTGGACCACCAGTTTGTTTCCTGGATGATGGTACCTGGACAATGTTCATCATACTAGGCACTACTATACACCATGCAAGCTCCTTTTCCCATCATAGTAAAGCGGCATGAAATATGTCTTCTGTGGATACCTCAGGTTTCAAGGATGTATATAAATCACCTACTAGGCAATACTCTGGGCTGAACTTAAGCATTACGAGAATACAGTATGTACCTGGTGTCCCAGGTGGTCCCTACAAGCCAGGGATACCGCTCTCTCCTGGTAATCCTGGGGTCCTATCTCGACCATCTCATCCTGGAACTCCATCCCGACCATCCTTCCCTTGAGGTCCTTGAACAGTGTATATGCTGGATAGGGAACAACCTTCATTGGTAGCATTTGAATTTGAGGACTGTACACTTCTCTCCTCCCTTGTTAGAGTGCCAGGTGAAGGGAAGGTATTATACTCAACCATACTACTTCATTCAAATACTATAGCTGTTTGAGAATTAGTGTATTCTGCACAAGAAATAATGCTATCTGCAGAAATTTTATACAATAACACAATGGAAGCTGTGAAACACGTAGTTGTTCAGAGCATACCAGATGCTGTATTGAGATACAAGGCAGCAAGAAATGCCATGGTTAGCATGAGGTAGCGATCCATCTTAGTAAACATCTCCTGCAAAGTTTCCAGATCCTGAGTGGTAGTAGGTAGCTAGTAGAGATCATGTACCTGGACAGATGGAAGGTTTCGTGGTATAAAGGGAAGATCGAAGGATTAATTAGTGAAGAGCTGCACTCTGACGAGCAGAGTGCTATAGGAGATTATCATTCACAGCTGCCATTTACAACTGCATGTGCTATCAGCATTACAAAGTGGCTGCATCAGCTCCAAGATTAGTCCACTAGGATAAGCGCACAAGAACAAAAGACGAGAATCATAGCAAGTGTTTTAAGTGCATCAATCTACTTTCTGACCTAATCTACATCACGTACACTTGGTATTGTTCAACCTGTAGCTATTAGCTAGCTATAACTTTTCACTTCATTTTTGTACAGTTATTGTGTACATGCCAGGATGTTTTGTCATCTAGAAGCGCGGCTTGTGTAGTAAATAGAAGTTAGCTAGGAAGGCTATTTTCATGTAAGTGGAGGTACCCAGATGCCTACATTTACGTGTGAAGTTTCACCGAATGCATAAGATGCCTATTTTCACAGGGATACCTGTACTCACAGGCAAAATCTCAATGTTTGCATGGGATGCCTTCTTTTACATAGGGATACCTACACTCACTGTTAGAATTTTCACAGCGGGATGCCCATATTTACTGTGAAAATGGGCACCCGGATGCCTACATTCACGTAAGTAACGGCATCGGGTTGCCCATACGTGAAAATAGTCATCCGGGATGCGTATATTTGGGGATGCCTATATTCACTTGACACCGGCGCTGGCAAAGGGATTGGTTCCTGTAGGGTACAGGAAAACTATATCATCACCAATGACCATGGATACCAACCAACCAGCCAACCGTAGAGCAAGGTATTTGTCAAATCTTTAGACAGACATGCAGAAATAAAAAGGATTAGCACCAACTTGCCCAATGGCTACGAGTCACTCCGTATGACCACGTACATTGTGTACGCTCCAGCGTCTTATGTGATACTGCGCTAACATCGTCGCAACGCATGCGTTTATGAAACAGGCGACTTTTACCCCTTGGAGTTTCCTCGCCAATTAACCGTCTGGATCTGCCACTGGTGAAAAATATACAAATCACTTACTACAGTATTCAATTAACTGACAGTGAAAAAAGAATCATAACATCCTTGACAATATTTGCGTCATCCCTGCTGCATGTTGGTACCAACTACTGTAATCATCTTCACTCTAACATTGTATTACAAGCAGGAGTACATAGCTTCCTTGTGGGCCAGGTTGTCTCTGCAGACCAGTGTCTCCCCTCTCTCCTGTAATTGCACAGTTAGAGTTGCACATCAGTTTGTGCATATGTGTACTAGCACTTTGCACCGCAAATAAAAATTCACTGCTACCAAAAGTTTAGTGATGCAACAGCACATAAAGTGCAGGCACTCATAAATAGTATAAATATCCCATGCTGTCCCCAAAACATCAACAAACTATGGTGTGTCCGGGGGACATATGCACAGCCACAACCAAGTTCAATTTCTGGCAATGCCTATAGTGGCATGAAAGCCATACATGCTCTGATTATTTGTTTCAAGAAATTGAGACCACTTCAATTGTATACTAATTCTTTTTCTTCAATCAAAAATTATTGTAGGATTTGCATCTGTACCCTACCCATCTCCTTTTATTCCTCGGACCCATCCCATTGAGACCCCCAACCATAGGGATGGTTAATGGTATTGGAATGGAGAGGTTTCATGCAGTGTGAGATAGTCTCTCAAGTTGAGCTTCCCACTTGAGAAAGATGTAAAAAGATGTGTATATAGTAAGTGGACTGTGTCACATGCGCAAAATATCAATTACTTCTAAGAATGATGATACCGTCTTTGGTGTACATAGCTAAAAATCTTTCAGAGGCAGAGAATAAACTTCCTGTGAGAAAAATGTTTGGTGACTTGGTATGATACTTACAAATCCAAAAATAAACAGCATGCATGAATAACATGCACACAAAAAGGGTGCATTATTGGCACATCCTAGCTATACACAATTTATGTCAGCAGTTAACACCACTAAGGCAAGCCAGTAAGTGATGATGGTTAGGCCTTGGCAAATGATTCTGGAATAATTTGAGAATAATAAGAGCCACGTTTTTGCTAAGAATAACACAAGAATAATGGACATTGATTGTTCAATATTTGAGAATAATAGGTAAAAATTGTCTACTATTGGTCTCTATAGAAGTTGAAGAACTTAGTGTACACTGTCCAGTGTACAAAGAGTTAACATTAAACAAAACAAAACAAAAACAACAGTAGTTTCAGGGTTAAATTTAGACAACAACAATAGACCTTATGCAATTGATGTCATCACCTCATGTAACTAAACACAAAACAGATAGTGGACAGAAATCCAGATATCATAATGATAAATAGACTATTAATACATGTACCGTTTTTGGTTATAGTTAAATGTTTTCACCTTTTTTAGTTACGCTTTGGGAATAGTGGGCTTGTTTGAGAGAATAATAGGCTGAAATTTTGGGAATAAAAATAGAATAATGGGTGAATCATTGGGAATATTTTGCCAGGGCCTAATGATGGTACAGTGTATATAACCGACAGAAAGAAGTCACATGTGTAGTGTACACAAACTAACACTTAGCTAAAAGTAAAATTGTTTTGTAGATGCTACTTAAAGTGCTATACCTGTATAGTGAATGTAGTTTTTATGAACAATATACACAGAATTTTAGCATAAATTAACACACTTTGGTTGTATAAATGGAATATTAATTGTGATTTAGTGTGACTGAATTAAGGTGACTGACGCGATCCTTAATGTGTCACACATAAAATTCCAGTGACATAGCTACTTGATAAGTTGTGAAACTAGTGCTTAATCTTGAATGGGTGCTTACAACCCGCAAAATGAAAATGAGCGAGGCATGCTTATTTTCCTGATGTGTATCCAGATACCACATGCTTATTTTCCACACACAAGTGAGATAATAAAGCTCATGATTGATACCTCTTCTATCACATCTTATCTTCGTGTCTTCACAAACTAACTCCTAGTTTTCCTTGATCAAAATATTATAGTACAAGACCGTATATAATATGTTTTAATTTCAAGCCCATAAAAACTATCTAGCTCTTTGTTTACTTAGAGTCCCATGCGCACTGAAAGTACAGTTGCCTTCAAGAAGCGTGAGATGCATGTACAGTATTGACTGAGGGAGAAAACATCAACTGCAACTAGAGCTGTGCTGTAGTGCAATCACTTGTTTGTGAGCAGCTAAAGCAAAACATGTTTTGAAACTTTAGACGATGTCACAAAATGCTGACTGCACCACTACAATTAACAACTTTCAAAACATGTTGTGCACTGAGCATTAATTACCATCTCCTTAGCTGATGATGGTGAGTCTTGAATATCATATGTGAGTGCAAAGGTTATCATCCTACCTTCAAACAGCAAGATATCACAATGGCAACTCACACTTTCTGACCTCTCATGATTTTCTTGCCAAAACAGCTATGAAAAGATGGGATCTGAAAGTACTGAATCACTTATTCTTTCGATCAGTGCCCCATTCAGCATTTAATGAATACTTACTTCTGAATAATGCTAGCAAAACATGTTTTGAAAGTTGTTGCAAAAGGTTTAGTGATGCAGTCAGCATTTTGTGACATCATCTTTGCTACAGGATGGTAGGATGTAAACAAACAACATAGACGTCCTATAAAAGAAACAAACCAAAATCTGTCCATCAGTTGCTGCTATAAGTACCACATGCATGCGCAAATCGAGATTTCAAAAGAAACTTGCAGTTTGAGTCAAAGCTAAATACAAATTTGATGGATCTCAGGCTAACTGCACTGCTACTTGCTGCCTTCTGCCTCAGCACAGCTGCTGGTATGTTCTAACTTCAGTGACGTAGTCATAATTGTTTATTTGCCGAGGCAAAGATTACAGAGTAAGCAGAAAAATCAAACTTTTGTTACATTTTGACTATCAACCGCAAATAATATTTGCAAACAAAATTGGTGATTGTTGGTGATCAGGATGGTGGAATAATCCTTTGCTCTTAATTGCTTCTCTTGTGGGCATAGCTAAAAACTTTTAAAGGGGATTTTGAAAGCTTCCTCTGAAGGAATACGATTGAGCTTTAATACTGCTAGAAAGCTGGAAAGGTTTGTACGCATTTAGCCTATCCACATACAATACAGAACTGCTTCATCACTGATCATCAACGCCGCCACACGTGGCAAGGCACACTGACCTGCGAACATTCATCAAATGTATACCCAGCAATACTGTACAGCCAGAATTGCAACCAAGTTTCTACACTACTGCCTCAGTTGCTTACATACTAGCTACACCTGTGAACTTGTGCGGTATATTACATAAATTTGGTCAACAAACATTCCATTAACACAACTTCTGGAAATAACATTTCAGATTAATTTACTACTTCTCCATTCAGCTGGTGCTCTACTGAGGGATGAAAGGAGTGTACAGTCTCCACAGCTTAATGCTACCAATGGCAACTCAATTACCACACCCAATATATACACTATTCAAGGGCCCCGAGGGAGGGATGGCCGGGATGGGGTGCCAGGCCGAGATGGTCGAGATGGAGCCCCAGGAAGACAAGGAGAGAGGGGAGACGCTGGTCTGCAGGGACCACCTGGGCCACAAGGTATGACATAGCTAATGTACTTAAAGTAGGACAACCTTGAATAATAAATCCCTGAGTCATGCAGATGGATGAACACAAGATTCACAAAACGTTTGCACCGAACTGCTTCTCTACCTGATAATGCCAAAAAACTCAATTTTTAGTCCCTCAGCTAAAATAAAAATTTGCACCCTCGCCAAGGCTCCACCCCCAGTCTGACCACATCATCAACACACACACAAAACAAGTGAAAACTTTACATATGGATTTGTCCTGGGACCACTTCAATTCCAGTCTACTGGCCAAAGCACACATTTGACCTTAAAAAACCCCAGCAATCCGGCTATGTTGGCTTTCAATAAAAATTCTACACACCCCCACTCAAACCAACCAAAACTGAGCCCAGTTTCAGAAAGCTCAACTCACCCCCAACAAAACTAGGTACGCTTTTTTCCTGCTCAACTCTAGGCCATGGAGTTATGTTCACAAACCTACTCTTGCCCCTAGAATGGAGCCAAGTTACACACATCCCCACTAGTATAAAAACGAGCAGGGCCTAAATGCCTGAAAAGTCATCTTTCTACAGTACCCTTGCCAGACAACTGTGTGATGATACCTGTCTTCCAGGATGGTTCCCTGCCTTTCCAGCACACTCACAAATATTCAAGCCCACTCCAGCAAAACCTTTACACACACAAATAGCCAAGCAGCACATTCAACGAGCTAGAAATCTTTCTAGTGTTTTTTTTTCTTTTCGAGTGTAACCACACCCCAAGTGGAAAGAAAACAGTGACTGGAGTGCAGGTGGTAACTGCATCCCAAGTCCAAAGTATCGGGTGTAGGTGGCAGGCCATTTCATCCTGCCCACAATAGACCGTTAAGCAGATCCACTAGAGGCACACACTTTCAGGTGTTGAGCATGCATGCACTGTAAAAAAACTTGGGTTACTTCAACCATATTTTGGTAATCTCAGTTGCATACCTGTTGTGTACATGACACGTTACAAACTGGTTTCAATTTAAACCCCTTTTGGTTACATCATACTGCGCACTGCACATGTATAGGCTAAAACTAGTGGATGACGTAAAATATCAAATGCTGCACGCGGAGGTTCTGCGTCGGCAGAAAGGGTGGGACAGAGGGAGGTGGGTGGGATCACCCGCAGGGTGACATGCACATGGTGGCTGCTAGGCTTAGCTGTCAAAGCGCCATGGTTGGGACCGGGTGGGCCAACCCTTGCCCTGGCTGAATGGACAGGCTTAGAAAATGCTGCTCTCACCTTGTAGGGGGTTCCCTTCTGGCAGGGAAGGCTGCTTGGGCTCTGAGTGGGTGTATGACAACCGAGAGTGCTGACCATTGCATGCTTGTTAATGAGTGGGCGTGGTTAAGGTCATGAGTCTGCTTGCTAAGGCTGGAAGTGGACTTAGGTTCAGCTTTGGAGTCAGAGCTTGGACAGAAATGGAGGTACGGTGTGTTAAATGCATGTATAGGCTAAAACTAGTCTCAAGTGAAAATAATTCAGGGTAGGGCTTTAGCTAAATAGCTTCTCTGTCTAACTATTTGGCTACACTCCTGTCATAACCATGCATCCAAGGAACTCCTCCATGCAGGGGCAGATGTGTATGATCAAAGAAACACCAAACCTCACCAGAAATGCTGATTTATAACCCTTCTGCAAGAATTGAGTTATGGTCCGGTTCCACAAATGGGTTATCTGCAATCGTCCATATTTTTTCATGATATGCAATAATCATCCAATTTTGGATGACGTAAAATATCATCCAATTTTGGAGCAGGGAGATGTAGCTATCAAGTTCAACATGCAGAAACTAGGACTTCTATTGCTACTGCAGACATCATTTTACAGGCTCCCTGCCATGCAGAATCCTTTTGCAGGTGACCTATAATATTACAAAGTATTTTGCACAGTTACTCAGATAGTTTTTATCATCCGCATATAATAGTGAAGCAGTTCATAGCTAACATGTTCATGCTCAATGAAGTTCATTATTCCACCCTCTCCCTCAACATACACACACAATATGCACCCCAGGTCCCACTACTGGTGGTGTGGTGTACACCAGGTGGGGGAGGACCACATGTCCCAGCACTTCTGGAACACAGCTACTGTATGCTGGAAGGGCAGCTGGAAGCGACTTCCGAGAAAAAGGAGGAGGAGCAAACTACCTCTGTCTACCAGAAGATCCAGAATACTCTACCTACACCGCCGAAGCACAGAGTGCTAGGGCATTCTTCTATGGTGCTGAGTATCAGACTGGAGGAAGTTATGCTAATGGTCCACTTCGCTCTTTCCATGACCACAATGTCCCGTGTGCAGTGTGTTACACTGCAACACGAGAAACTGTTGTGATGATTCCTGCAAGACTATCCTGTCCATCATCCTGGACCCGAGAGTACTATGGATATCTCATGGCGGAGAGGTTTGATCATCATCGTTCAACATTTGAGTGTATGGACCACTCTCCACAGTCAGTACCTGGTAGTATAGCAGACACAAATGGAGCCCTATTCTACCACACTGAAGTGAAGTGCAATGTTGGAATTCCCTGTCCACCATACAACACACAGAAAGAAGTTATGTGTGTAATATGCACAAAGTAACAGTTGAAAAGTAACAATTTAATGAGGTGTGTTACAAGCTAGTTGTTGAGTTTCCATATAGCACACAGAACTGTAGCATGGACACTTGTTGTGATGTAGTTTGATTAAATATTAAAGAAGACTAATGTGATATTCTGCTTATCAGTGCACACATGAATCTCTACATTATGAAACACTTAATTGAGGTCACTGAGACTTCTGAAACCAAGTGAGTAGTCAAAAGATTTTGACAGATTTTGGACTCATTTTCTTGTCACCGAAGCAGATTCACTTGTGTTCAACCAACGTGGCTGTGTTCACTGATGCATGGCCTCCACCTTGAAGTTGATACCAATACTGTCTTACCCTGAAATCAGCATGCTTTCAACGGTGTTGTTTTAGTTAATCAAAACTATAACTAAATCTGTTTTAGTAAGCCTCAATAAATTTTAGTTACCTGTAGCTGTAACTAACTAGATATTATCTCAGGATTCATAAACTAACAACTAACTAAAACTTTTAGACTTGCCCTGTTACTACAACTATAAACTACCATGCATGTTTTTGCAATAGTGCTTTAGTTCCAGTATATAGTTGCAGTTGCAGTATTGTTTTAGTCTTATATAGACTGCAGCTGTTTCAATAGTACAAAAAATCTGGAATGTGAAGTACTAATCAAGAATAGAAACTATCTTTGATGCAGCAATGGCTCTTTGTATTGCATTCATGACTTAGTTGCTGTGACAATGGCTCTTGTACTCATGACTTTAGTGTTGTGTCTTTGTATTGCACTCATGGTCCACTCTCTTGTATATTGTGTGAGTAACTGTAACTGTAGCTACAACTACAACTATAATCAAAACTATAACTTAAAGTGCATTATCACTTGGAAACTAAACTATAACTATCACTTACAGTTGTGTAATAACCATAACTAAATCAGAATTGGAAGTAAGGTGCCACAACTAACTAGAACCAAAACTAGAAGAAGTTTGCTATACTAAAATAACACTTGAAAGCCTTTCAAGTCAAAATTTGTAAAAATCTTTCCTCACTCTCATGGTTTGACCTCTTGATCCCCCATTACTTATAGTTGTGCAGGAATCATCACAACAGTTTCTCGTGCTGAAGTGTAACACACTGCACATGGGACATTATGTTGAGCAACAGAATGAAATGGTCCAGTGTCCTGTGGGTGAGGACTTCCAGTCTGATACTCAGGACCCTATACAGGAATGCTCGTCCACCCTGTATCCCAGCCAGTGTAAGTAGAGTATTGTAGCTGCTCCAGTAGACAGAGGGTAGTTTGCTCTCCCTTTTTCAGTATAAAAACTTCCAGATGCCCTTCCAGCATACAGTCGCTGTGTTCCAGAAGTGCTGGGACATGTGGTCCTCCCCCACCTGGTGTACACCACACCACCACCAGTGGAACCTGGGGGGTTTATGTTGTGTGTGTGGCTCCCATCTTTTCCATAACTTGGTTTTTCCCAGTCTTCCCAAAGTTGGCAATTGACAGCACTACATGGATCACTACATTGATACATGCATGGCAATAATTTCTTCATTTATCTCAACTGAAATTTGGAATATAGTGAGGTTCTATGAGAGCTGTTCCTGGCAACCAACCTGTTCTTGGGTACTGATCATTACCTGAATCAGCTAATTACCATCACCAGAACCACTACCATTTTATTTCTGTATTTGCAGGTTTAAAACCCATACACGTGATAGATACTAGTGTACCATAGAATCATTGTTCATGATTGTAGCTGATACAATTCAAAGTGTGTACCTCATGGTCCAAGTGGTCCTGGCAGACCAGTGTCTCCCCTCTCTCCTTTTCTCCCTGGGACTCCATCTCGACCATCTCTTCCTGGTACTCCATCTCGACCATCCCTACCTCGTGGCCCCTGGATAGTGTATATATTGGGTATGGTGATCGAGTTTTCTCTGGTAGCATTAAGCTGTGTGGACTGTGCATTCCTCTCCTCCCTCAGCAGAACACCAGCTGGATGGAGAAAAGTAATCAACCATGTAATTTCAGCAACCACTAACATTTGAAGATCACCGAATTTTTCGAAATTGTCTACGTATTACTTAGCTACAGTCACAGTGGGACAAATATTTTGTGACTACAAACTTGGACAGAGGTTGCAAACAATTAGAGCATACCAGTGGCTTTACTGAGGTACAAGGCAACGAGAAACACCACAGCAAGCCTGAGATCCATTCCTGTCATTTTCCCCTTCAGAATGGCAAAATGTTTGGTTCAATCTTTTTATAGCCAGTCTGCACAATTTCGTTAACCCACTAGTCATGGATAAATTATTCTTTTGATGTGGGTAAATATTGGATACTCAGTGGAAAAACATGTTTTGAAACTTTTATCACTTGTGTAGTATCTTCAAGTCATGTTTTGAGATAGCTGATGCACTTACCACACATTTTTTAATCATACATGTTCAGTATAATGAAAAAACATGTTTTTAAACATTATCATAGCATGTTTGGTGCTGATGGTTCTGTATCTTCAATGGCAGTAATGGATGTTTAGAAGGCTTTTCAAACTTTTATCATGTTCAGTAATGGAACCATTGTGTACCTTCAATCGGCAGTAGCTAATGGATGTTCAGTGCAAAACATGTTTTGATACACTTCGAAACCTGTTCAGTGATGGATGATGTGTACCTTCAACACCTTATATGTGTACTTTTGTGCGTGTTCAAAGGCAGTAACATATGCTTATGTACTACACAATCGTGTTTGAGACAGCAGATTGTCTTATCATAGCATGTTCAGTAATGCAAAAACATGTTTTAAGACTTACCATAAATTATGTTATTACTACTTTCTATGCAAATGGCATAAATTCACATCAATATAATTCACGAGTGTAACAGAAGAGCTGGATTTATTCCATACTTAGTCTAGTGTAGTAAGAAATTTCTTACTGATGTAAATATGTATTTAAAATAATCAATTTGTCTTACCAACAGATGGGCAGTGTTTACAGTACACATTGTATAACAATTACACAATCGTTAATAAGAGTCTGATCATTTTACAGCTTGACCCAAAGATTACATTAGCTACACTTATTAAATACCATGGGTGCTGGACGAAAAGTAGTTGATACAGGATGAGATAATGATGATGAAACAGCTATCTCAACATGAAGGTACTTACATTAACTTTACAGAATTTCTTATAAATAGCTACTGATATCCTGAGTAATGCCTGTGTAATATGAGGAGACCCATATTTTAACATCCTATATACTTTGCTCAAATACATTCTGATGTGCTGTATAGCTTAGCAGCTCAGTATAGTACAATTCACAAGGCAGCTACGTCATTTTCAGTGCATTACATACAAAACATTTAAAGATTTTCCTAGACACAACAGAACACTCTCAGTTTCAAAAATCAGCAAATACAAGAATGCAATATTAAACAAGTTAGCAGCAAATGTTCAACAACATACATGCTGAGCTCAAAATCCTTGATACTAGCCAACTACACATCTAGCTCACTAATTAGTAGTTCAAGTCAATTTACTTTGTGCACACAACAAACACGACTTCCTTCTCTGTGTCGTATGGAGGACAAGGAATTCCATAACCACACCTTACTTCAGTGTGGTAGAATAGAGCTCCATCTGTGTTTCGGACGAAACTCACTCAGTTGATACTGCCAGGTGAGTTTTAGATCGACTGCTATAGCTCTTCCTTATATATACGCGAAGCATTTGAGTATATTTCCTTGGGAATCTGTGCAGAAAATTCTGCACTTCATAAAAATTTAATGCCATAGCAGGCGATCTGGAGCTCCCCTGCATGGCAGTATCCACTGAGCAAGTTTCATTCCAAACAAACAAGGGCTGTTTTGGTAAATCGAGTTCACCTTTCACTATGGGCCTCAATGGCAGTCTGTAAGATTATGTCATTCTCGTAGCACTAATTGTCACTAATTTCAACCTCCTCTGCACTCACACATAACTTGCCATTTTACCAGACATGTAATGCAGTGTCCAAGTCCTGGGTGACATCAATGCGGTACTTAGGTTTTCATAGACACAGAAGGACACTCTCTGTTTCAAAAATCACCAAATACAAGAATGCAATACAAGTACACCCTACATTATCAGTTAGCAACAAGTGTTCAGCAACATGCATGCTTGGCACAAAATCATTGGTACTAGCTAGCTACACAGCTTAGCTCACTACTAATTAGTTCCAGTCAATTTACTTTGTGCACACAGCACACACAACTTCCTTCTCTGCGTCGTATGGAGGACAGGGAATTCCATAACCACACCTTACTTCAGTGTGGTATATAGAATAGACCTCCATCTGTGTTTGCTGTACTGTCAGGAACTGACTCTGGAGATATGTCCACACATTCAAACATTGTATATACGATGATAATTATTGCGGTTTGCCATAAGATATCCATAGTACTCCCTGGTCCAGGATAATGGACAGGTAAGTTGTGCAGGAATCATTACAACAGCTTCCCGTGTTGGAGCATAGCAAACAGTACATGGGACATTGTGCTGATAGACAGATTGAAATGGTCCATTGTCTCCCCCACCTCCAGTCTGATACTCAGCACCATACAAGTATGCTCTTCCACCCTGTACCCCAGCAGTGTAGGTAGAGTACTGTGGCTGCTCTGGTAGACAGAGGTAGTTGGCTCCACCTCCCCTTTCGTCCAAATAAAAACTTCCAGCTGCCGTTCCAGCATACAGTAGCTCTGCTCCAGAAGTGTTAGAACATGTGGTCCTTCCCCACCTGGTGTACACCACCACCACCAGTGGAACCTGGGGGTCCTAGTATGTATGTGTGTGTGTGTGTCTGTGTGTGTGTGTGTGCGTGTGCATGTGTGTGTGTGTATGTGTGTGTGTGTGTGTGTGTGTGATAATATAAATGTGAGAGGCGTCAATAATTAAGAGCAGATACAATTTTGTATAGCCACGTGCACAAAGTTATTATGGATAAAAGAAATGTCTGTTGCATGTTAAATAGACAACAGCTTGTATTTCTTGCATGCAGACCACCATCCATGCCTACTCCAAAGTTTGTATCCTTGATGATGATACCTGGAAAACGTTTTTTATAGCTAACAGGCACTACTATACATTTAATTTACAACTAGCTTCTTTTCCCATCTTAGTAAAGCGGCATGGAATACGCTTTTTCTGGAGACCTCGCGTTTCAAAGCTGTGTATGAATCACCAACTAGGCAATACTCTGGGCTGAACTTCAACATTAAGAATACACTACATACCTGGTGGCCCAGGTGGTCCCTGCGAGCCAGGGATACCCCTCTCTCCTGGTAATCCTGGGGCCCCATCTCAACCATCTCGTCCTGGAACTCCATCCCAACCATCTCTCCCTTGCGGTCCTTGAAGAGTGTATGCATTGGATAGGGCGCAACCTTCATTGGTAGAATTTGGACTGTACACTTCTCTGCTCCCTTGATAGAGTGCCAGCTGGGTGAAGCAAAGGTAGCTGTATAATCAACCACACTACTTCATTCAAATGCTATATTTGAGAATAAGTGTATATTGGTATGGTTGCGACCAGCATGAGCCGTAAGGCTGAAGGTATGACATGGTATGATTCCTCCTACTGAGTGATGGCTCGTCATAACCCACCCACGTGGTGTTCAATCAAATTTGTATGGTTACTGCCAGCATGAGCCATAAGGCCAGTACGATTCCTCTTACTAAGTGATAACTTGTCATTTCAAGGAAACACCCACATGGTTCTAGAACTTGAAGTAGCTAGCTGCTACTATAGTTGGTCATATTGGTATTATTAAGGCCAGCACGAGCAATTTGGCCGATTCAGCTTTGGCTTTGGCTGTACTTCCTGTTTGCAGATCTTAAATAATGTAGCGTCTACATGTGCACTTTGTGTGAACAGATTCCCATACTGTTGCACTCAAATGGCTAGGTTCCAATGGCTAGTGCTGAAGTGGCAGATGTTCAAATTTTACTCCCATTTCAACATGTGGCACCATACATTGATCAGAATGAGGTGGCCCAGATACGTACCAATGCGATAGCACAGTTTGGAATGAAGTGATTCTAAAGAATATTTGTTCACATGCACAATTTGTTCCCACATCTACCTGTTTTTGTGCACTTTTGAATGCACATGTGCACTTCAGCGCCAGGCCTGCAGGTTCCGAATAGAGTGGCAGGTATTGCAATTTTTTTGCTTATAAATTTTCAACATGAGGCCATACTATCAGAATGAGGCAGCCCACATTAGAATAAGGCTGTAATGCAGTGTTTATAGATATATGAAATGAGGTACCATAATTATTCATGTTGCAAATTTATACTGACATGGTTAAGTGAAACTGAAATCAAAACTACAATCATCATCTGTAACCAGGCCTACGCAACACCACAGTAGATTATAGGTATCATTTCAATGTATTTCTAAGGCAATGGTGTGTTGTTTATAAGTTGATCTGATGGTTGTTTATCAAAGGCCCAGGCAATCTTAATCTCATCCCAGAGAACATTTTTGCACACATCAATGAAGGGTCTGGTGGATTAGCTATTCCTATGCCATTTTTCCCATCACACATACGTACCACAAGTTTGTCAGACGCTTTAAAATAGTACAAACTGGAAATAAGACAATGACAACATAGGCTGTCAACTTGTATAGACATGTACTATCAGCAGTACCCTTAGCACCAGCTGTAATTCTACTGCAATAGCAACCAGATCAATTACGTTCAAGGAATCACCTGTGCGTTAATTGAATTGTGTTTGTGTTCAAATTGGTAACTATGAATTGTCAGCAATACTGTTTGTACCAGCTGTCATTATTATAGCCTACCCACTTAATGTAGTATACATTGGATACACTGCTGGTTGTAGCACTTCAGTCAAACTGGTTACAGTGAGACATCTATTGGCACTACAATAACACACCCACTCAGTTCGTTTACTAAGTGATTCCTTGAATTTAGACAAGCTGCTATTGTTCACTTTAGTCAACATGTAGCATCATCAGAACTATTGACAGCAGGTGTCATAGTCCAACCATATCCTTCCGCTACTGAGTAATTCCAGGAACTTGCACTAGCTGCTCTGTATAATGACATTTAACTGATTGCAATCTAGCATATATTGGCACCAGCTGTCTTTTCCATAACCCACACACACAGTTCTTTACAAGTCAAGCTGCTATTGGTTAACATGCAGTATAGTCAACTATTAGTAAATTAGTCAACATGTAGTATCATCAGAACTATTGACAACAGGTGTCATAGTCCAACCATATCCTTCCGCTGCTGAGTAATTTCATAAACTGCAATAATGGCATTTTGTTCAAACTGGTTGCAATTAATGTAGCATCTATTGGCACCAGCTGTCCTTTTAATAACACATCCACATGCATCTTTGACTAAGTGATTTCTTGAATTTAGACAAGCTGCTATTGTTCAAATTGGTCAACATGCATTATTAGCAGTACTACTGACACCAGATGGCATTTTACTAAGAATAGCCCACCCACATCCTTCCGGTACTGGGTAATTCCATGAACTTGGACTAGCTGGTATTATGCCATTCTGTTCAAACTGGTTACAATGTAATATCACCAGTACTGTTTGCACAATCTGTAATTTCAATAATTCTTCTTACTAGGCGATTCCTTGAAATGAACACTTCTAGTGATTCTGTTACTAGACAGCTTGACAAGACACCAAGTGAAACAACATCACAATAATGGTAAGACACTATTCATCATGTGTACTTTATATTAACAGCCATGAACTTCAGAAATGACTATATTATTGCTTTGGCACATGAGTTCTGCTAAAGCCACAGTACCATCAAACATCCAGAGGGGATGCATGCATAGCGTGTGCCATAGCAACACACTGAAGTGTATAGACAGTGTTAGCTATGTGACCGACTGCTATATACACTGGATACCAAGCTAGATAACATGTAGCAAATACAATAAGGTAAACTTCTTAAGTTTAAGTGATAAAATACATGCATTTCAAATGGTACATGTGATATCTAATTCACTATAGTTAGAGTGGAATGAACTGCTACAAGCTACAATATTGGTGCAGCGATAGTTCTTTTTTGAGCATACAACTTCAACTGCTGTAGAGTAGTGAAACTAATAATAGTTTAAAGAGCTCACATACCTGCAGCACCACAATCAATATGGGGCTAAATGTCTTGAATACCACATTAAGCCCTCTACTTGACAGAATATATCCAGAGTTACCGAACAGATATGAAATTCATTTGTGGTAGGTCATCTCATCATTCTCTTCCACTAGCTCTTCTCTTAGTCTAATATGCATCATTGCAGTTACTTACTTGATTCTTATTCAGTTGAGTATCTACATACCTTGAACACACCATATTTATTGTCATTGGAAATGGTGTGGCCAGTCTGGGGGTGGAGCTAGCTTGGAGAGGGTGCACATTTTTATTTTTAGCTGAGGGACTAAAAATTGGCATTATTATAGGGAGCAGTTTGGTGTAAACTTTTTGTCAATCTTGTGCACACTTTGACTTTGCCATTTATCAGTCAGTCCACATGATTCCGTGATTCAAGGTTGCCCTACTATGCAAAAAAATTCTATGATACTGTAAAGAATGTCTTTGTGCCCTGGTCAATGCCAGGTCGGCCATTGTTCTGCTTTCTTGCACAAATGGGCCTAGAAAACACTCCTTTTGCCTTGTAGGCACTCCATTTCTGAGACTTTAGGCAGCTTTCAGTCCAGAGGAGCGCTGTCTGGTCAGAGGGCCCTTACTATTGAATGCTTGCTAATGAGTAGGTGTGGTCAAGGTCATGAACTTGTAAAGGACAAGTGGAAGAAGCTGTGGCTCACGTTTCCAGCACTAACTCAGAGCAGAAGTGGAAATACAGGTGAAAAAAGGTGTGACTAGTCTGAACCTCTAGAAAATAAAATTCAGTAGTTAAAAGGTTAATATGCAAAAACAATTATGATACTCATAATAATAAACTTTACAGTTACTGTAAAGAATGTCTTTGTGCTAGCTACATTAACTGTCTGTCTAATAAGGATCAACAACTACGCACACTGTCTATGAATTCACACTGTACCAACTGTCAGTATACTTTACTACACCTTAGCACACTCATTGATACATAGCTTAACTCAAATGTTACCTACTTTGTACACACTACACACGTAACCTCCTTCTGTGTGTCATATGGTGGACAGGGAATTCCACGACTACACTTCACTTCAGTGTGGTAGAACAGGACTCCATCTGTGTTTGCTACACTGCCTGGTACAGACTGTGGAGAGTGGTCCATACACTCAAATGTTGAACGATGATTATAATGTCCCTCTGCCATGAGATAACCGTAGTATTCTCGGGTCCAGGATGATGGGCAGGTAAGTCGTGCAGGAATCATCACAACAGTTCCTCGTGTTGAAGTGTAGCACACTGCACATGGGACATTGTGGTCATGAAAAGAGTGAAGTGGACCATTATCGTAGCCTGCTGTCTGATACTCAGCCCCATACAGGAATGCTCGTCCACCCTGTGCCCCAGCAGTGTAGGTAGAGTACTGTGGCTGCTCTGGTAGACAGAGGTAGTTTGCTCCTCCTCCTCTTTGATTATACCAAGTTCCAGCTGCCCTTCCAGCATACAGTAGCTGTGTTCCAGAAGTGCTGGGACATGTGGTCCTCCCCCACCTGGTGTACACCACACCACCAGTAGTGGGACCTGGGGGTCCCCTTAGTCCATTCACTCCCCTCTCTCCCTTCTGACCCTTGTTACCAGAGAATCCTCTTGTTCCAGACACTCCTTTCTCTCCCCTTGGACCCTGGGGGCCAGTCAGTCCTACCCATCCTCTGTCTCCCTTCTGACCCTGTGTACCAGCATCCCCTCTCAGTCCATTTACTCCTTTCTCACCCTTCTGACCCTTGCTACCAGTAAATCCTATTGGACCTTCTGTACCATTTAGGCCATGGGCTCCTTGCTGCCCTCTCTGTCCCTCCTGACCCTTTGGTCCTGGTACTCCTTGTGGTCCCTGTGGCCCATGGTCTCCCTGTACTCCATCCTCGCCTTGTATACCTACAAGTTGATACTTATCAATCACATTCTGGATACTCACTGCACACAACAGATACAAACACATTATTGTGACAATCCATATAAGTTGTATAATATGATATCATAACACTTTTTGGGACAATCACATACTCAAAGGTGCACTGTAATGATATACACTATGGATTCACACAATACCTCTCCGATTACAACAGTGCAAACGCCAGTGGAGATCTTGACCTCTTACCTTGATGTCCAGGTGGTCCCTGCTCTCCCTTCTCTCCTGCCACTCCAGAAGACCCAGGAAGGCCATCCCTACCTGGCACACCGTCCCGACCTGGCAATCCATCTCGTCCATCTTGCTGTACTATTACATAAGGAGTACAGGAGTTTGTAGCTCCTGCATCACTTGAAGTGTCAACACTCCTTGGGATCCTGTGCACTTGAGCAGCTGTGGTGAAAAATGTGCATGCGTTGATGTGTGCAAGAAATAAACTATTATTGAGGCAACGATCAGCAAATATTTACTATGATTGTGATATAGTCTACAAGCATAAGATATGGCATACCAGCAGCTGTAGTGAAGTACAAGGTAGCAAGTAGCAGCACAGCTAGCTTGAGGTCCATATTTGCCAACTTCTCCTTTATTCCTCTGCTGTTTCGTGTATTCGCTTTCTTCAACTAACACATAGCTAGTGTGTCAGTTTGCTCCTTTTTGTAGGTTCTCAGACATTTGTTTACAGGCAGGAAGGAGAAAATTGTGTGCTTCACTAAAACCTTAGTTCAGAGGTTGGACGATGTACTTTCAGTTGTCATCTTTTCATAGCTCTTTGTCTGTTTTCTTAGTAACAAAAATCTTCACTCAGGGAAGGATCAATTACTGACCTGTTTGATAACCTCTGCATCTCCTTGACCAAACCTGGACTATCACTAACACCAGAAATGCTCAGTGCAACAACATGTTTTGAAACTTGTGGTAAAAGGTGCAGTGATGCAATGTGACATCATACTTGTAAAATGATTAAGAGGATGGTTGAGAGAGTGCAATATAATTTTAGTTGCTCTCTTTAGGCAATTATAAATTATGATAGCTAACATTACTATACTTTCCCTGTAGTATGTGTGTCTTTAGTCACTGGACTGAAATATAGCATGGATTGGTGAAATGGAATGGAATATGGAATGGAATGATGAAATGGAATGGAATACGGAATGGAATGATGAAATGGAATGGAATATGGAATGGAATGGTGAATGTACACAGTTACCTGGCACTGCTCAATCTAGGCTGAGCTACCTACTGTATCTCTAGGACTCTTATCTCATTGCAGAGGCTTTTTGAGCTATTATGGCATTCCACGTCCTACCAGTAGTTAGCAGTATCTGTGCACATTCACTGTTTCATTTCATAATCCTTTACATTTCATATTCTAGTCCAGTGATTAGAGATACCTCTCTGTAGTACTTCTACAGTTATATTGGTACTGTAACAGTACATGGTACTTTCATCACACAGTGTATAGTTTACACTACTGCACATGCTAGTTGCAGTTGATATTTTGCCCCTCAGTCAATACCACATGTACAATGTCATCCTTCTTGAGACAACTGTACTTTCAATGATGGCCTTTAAAATAAAGCTGATCACATACAGTCTAGTATATCATGAACAAGGAAAATGAGGATCTATTTTTCCAAGTGACAAGTAGCTACCAAGCAAGAGTTTGCTGTGACTTTTGAATACACATCATAAAAACAGAAAAAGGAGCATTTTCATTTTGCATTAAAGCATAAGTACCCATTCAAGAATAATACCTCTTTTATAACTTATCAAGTGGCTACTTCACTAGAATTTTATCACATGCATAACACTTGAAGATTTTCCTTGACACAGCACAACACTGTCTGTTTCTTTTTCAAAAATCAGCAAATACAAGGGTGAAATACGCCTACATTGTCCGTTAGCAGCAAGTATTGAATGCTTAGCACATAATACTTGATAGTACTACCTAGCTACACACCTCACTAATTATTAGTCCAAGTCAATTTACTTTGTGCACACTACACAGACAACTTCCTTCTCTGCGTCGTATGGAGGACAGGGAATTCCATAACCACACCTTACTTCTGTGTGGTAGAATAGAGCTCCGTCTGTGTTTGGTATACTGTCAGGAACTGACTCTGGAGATATGTCCACACATTCAAACATTGTACGCTGATAATTATTGCGGTTTGCCATGAGATATCCCAGGATGATGGGCAGGTAGTTTGTGCAGGAATCATCACTACAGTTTCTTGTGTAGAAGTGTAGCAAACTGCACATGGGACATTGTGATCATTGAATGAGCTAAGTGGTCCAATCTCCCCAGCCTGAGTTAATCCAGTCTCATACTCAGCCCCATACAGGAGTGCTCTTGCACCCTCTGAACCGCAGCAGTGTAGGAGGAGTTCTCTGGTTGCTCTGGTAGACAGAGGTAGTTTGCTCCACCTCCAGTCTGGGTATACCAACTTCCGGCTGCCCTTCCAGCATACAGTAGCTCTGCTCCAGAAGTGTTAGAACATGTGGTCCTCCCGCACCTGGTGTACACTATGCCACCACCAGAGGAACCTGAGGGTCCTAGTGTGTGTGTGTGTGTGTGTGTGTGTGTGTGTGTGTGTGTGTGTGTGTGTGTGTGTGTGTGTGTGTGTGTGTGTGTGTGTGTGTGTGTGTGTGTGTGTGTGTGTGTGTGTGTGTGTGTGTGTGTGTGTGTGTGTGTTTGTGAGTGAGTGTGTGTGTGTGGAGAGAGAGAGTTGTATAATATGTGTGGGAGAAGGAGTCAATAATTAAGAGCTTGGCAGGCCTAGGTACAATTCATAGCCATGTATACAAAATTATTATGGATAGAAAGTGTGGTATTGCGAGTTAAATAGACAACAGCTTTTCTTTCATGCATGCAGACCACCAGTTTGTTTCCTGGATGATGGTACCTGGACAATGTTGGCACTACTATACACCAAGCTCGTTTTCCCATCATAGTAAAGCGGCATGAAATATGTCTTCTGTGGATACCTCAGGTTTCAAGGATGTATATAAATCACCTACTAGGCAATACTCTGGGCTGAACTTAAACATTACGAGAATACAGTTTGTACCTGGTGTCCCAGGTGGTCCCTACAAGCCAGGGATACCGCTCTCTCCTGTAATCCTGGGGCCCTATCTCGACCATCTCATCCTGGAACTCCATCCTGATCATCCTTCCCTTGAGGTCCTTGAACAGTGTATATGCTGGATAGGGAACAACCTTCATTGGTAGCATTCGGATTTGAGGACTGTACACTTCTCTCCTCCCTTGTTAGAGTGCCAGCTGGGTGAAGGGAAGGTATATATACTCAACCATACTACTTCATTCAAATACTGCAGCTGTTTGAGAATAAGTGTATTCTGCACAAGAACTAATGCTATCTGCAGAAATTTTATACAATAACACAATATTATGGAAGCTGTGAAACACGTAGTTGCTCAGAGCATACCAGACGCTGTATTGAGATAAAGGCAGCAAGAAATGCCATGGTTAGCATGAGGTAGCGATCCATCTTAGTAAACATCTCCTGCAAAGTTTCCAGATCCTGAGTGGTAGTAGGTAGTAGAGATCATGTACCTGGACAGATGGAAGGTTTCGTGGTAGAAAGGGAAGATCGAAGGATTAATTAGTGAAGAGCTGCACTCTGACGAGCAGAGTGCTGTAGGAGATTATCATTCACAGCTGCCATTTACAACTGCTTGTGCTATCAGCAGTACAAAGTGGCTGCATCAGCTCCAAGATTAGTCCACTAGGATAAGTGCACAGAACAAAAGACGAGAATCATAGCAAGTGTTTTAAGTGCATCAATCGACTTTCTGACCTAATCTACATCACGTACACTTGGTATTGTTCAACCTGTAGCTATTAGCTAGCTATAACTTTTCACTTCATTTTTGTACATGCCAGGATGTTTTGTCATCTAGAAGCTAGGAAGCTATTTTCATGTAAGTGGAGGTACCCAGATGCCTACATTTACATGTGAAGTTTCACCGAATGCATGAGATGCCTATTTTCACAGGGATACCTGTACTCACAGGCATGTTTGCATGGGATGCCTTCTTTTACATAGGGATGCCTACACTCATTGTTAGAATGGGCAAAATTTTATTGTTTGCATGGGATGCCTATTTTCACAGCGGGATGCCCATATTTACTGTGAAAATGGGCACCTGGATGCCTACATTCACGTAAGTAACGGCATCGGGTTGCCTATACGTGAAAATAGTCATCCGGGATGGGATGCCTATATTCACTTGACACTGGCGCTGGTAAAGGGATTGGTTCCTGTAGGGTACAGGAAAACTATATCATCACCAATGACCATGGATACCAACCAACCAGCCAACCGTAGAGCAAGATATTTGTCAAATTTCAAGACAGACATGCAGAAATAAAAAGGATTAGTACCAACTTGCCCAATGGCTACGAGTCACTCCGTATGACCACGTACATTGTGTACGCTCCAGCGTCTTATGTGATACTGCGCTAACATCGTCACAACGCGTGCGTTTATGAAACAGGCGACTTTTACCCCTTGGAGTTTCCTCGCCAATTAACCGTCTGGATCTGCCACTGGTGAAAAATATACAAATCACTTACTACAGTATTCAATTAACTGACAGTGAAAAAAGAATCATAACATCCTTGACAATATTTGTGTCATCCCTGCTGCATGTTGGTACCAGCTACTTCACTCTAACATTGTATTACAAGCAGGAGTACATAGCTTCCTTGTGGGCCAGGTTGTCTCTGCAGACCAGTGTCTCCCCTCTCTCCTGTAATTGTACAGTTAGAGTTGCACATCAGTTTGTGCATATGTGTACTAGCGCTTTGCACCGCAAATAAAAATTCACTGCTACCAAAAGTTTAGTGATGCAACAGCACATAAAGTGCAGACACTCATAAATAGTATAAATATCCCATACTGTCCCCAAAACATCAACAAACTATGGTGTGTCCGGGGGACATATGCACAGCCACAACCAAGTTCAATTTCTGGCAATGCCTATAGTGGCATGAAAGCCATACATGCTCTGATTATTTGTTTCAAGAAATTGAGACCACTTCAATTGTATACTAATTCTTTTTCTTCAATCAAAAATTATTGTAGGATTTGCATCTGTACCCTACCCATCTCCTTTTATTCCTCGGACCCATCCCATTGAGACCCCCAACCATAGGGATGGTTAATGGTATTGGAATGGAGAGGTTTCATGCAGTGTGAGATAGTCTCTCAAGTTGAGCTTCCCACTTGAGAAAGATGTAAAAAGATGTGTATATAGTAAGTGGACTGTGTCACATGCGCAAAATATCAATTACTTCTAAGAATGATGATACCATCTTTGGTGTACATAGCTAAAAATCTTTAAGAGGCAGAGAATAAACTTCCTGTGAGAAAAATGTTTGGTGACTTGGTATGATACTTACAAATCCAAAAATAAACAGTATGCATGAATAACATGCACACAAAAAAGGGTGCATTATTGGCACATCCTAGCTATACACAATTTATGTCAGCAGTTAACACCACTAAGGCAAGCCAGTAAGTGATGATGGTTAGGCCTTGGCAAATGATTCTGGAATAATTTGAGAATAATAAGAGCCACGTTTTTGCTAAGAATAACACAAGAATAATGGACATTGATTGTTCAATATTTGAGAATAATAGGTAAAAATTGTCTACTATTGGTCTCTATAGAAGTTGAAGAACTTAGTGTACACTGTCCAGTGTACAAAAAGTTAACATTAAACAAAACAAAAAAAAACCAACAGTAGTTTCAGGGTTAAATTTAGACAACAACAATAGCAATTGATGTCATCACCTCATGTAACTAAACACAAAACAGATAGTGGACAGAAATCCAGATATCATAATGATAAATAGACTATTAATACATGTACCGTTTTTGGTTATAGTTAAATGTATGATTTTTTTCACCTTTTTTGTTTATGCTTTGGGAATAATCGACTTGTTTGAGAGAATAATAGGCTGAAATTTTGGGAATAAAAATAGAATAATGGGTGAATCATTGGGAATAATTTGCCAGGGCCTAACGATGGTACAGTGACATCATCATTGTGAGGAGGTAATTGATGATGACATGTATCTACTGCATGGTAACTGCAGCAACCAGCACTGTGATGAATATACCGGTACCTCACACAATCTTTACTGTGTGTACCTTTAGCATATTCAAGTGCATTAGTAATCTCAAACTGAGCTTCTTACTAAGTAAGTGTAAGCTATGCATTATTTGATCATGACCTAAAATTGTGATAGCAGCCAAAGTACATCAGATGACTATGACATTAACCAAACCATCACAAAATGACATTATCGTCCTTATGCTAGCTATACATGGACATGCAGTTCTGATCAACACACACTATCTACATTATTTAAGAAATCATTTTACTATGGTGTAGCGAAGATGATGTGTTCTCAACAGTAATATTCACTTGGTGCACACTGACTTCCTTCTGTATGTTGTATGGTGGACAGGGAATTCCCCGTCCATCATATAACCAACAGAAGGAAGTCACATGTGTAGTGTACACAAACTAACACTTAGCTAAAAGTAAAATTGTTTTGTAGATGCTACTTAAAGTGCTATACCTGTATAGTGAATGTAGTTAAGTTTTTATGAACAATATACACAGAATTTCAGCATAAATTAACACACTTTGGTTGTATAAATGTGATATTAATTGTGATTTAGTGTGACTGAATTAAGGTGACTGACGCGATCCTTAATGTGTCACACATAAAATTCCAGTGACATAGCTACTTGATAAGTTGTGAAACTAGTGCTTAATCTTGAATGGGTGCTTACAACCCGCAAAATGAAAATGAGCGAGGCATGCTTATTTTCCTGATGTGTATCCAGATACCACATGCTTATTTTCCACACACGAGTGAGATAATAAAGCTCATGATTGATACCTCTTCTATCACATCTTATCTTCGTATCTTCACAAACTAACTCCTATTTCCTTGATCAAAATAGTGTAGTACAAGACCATATATAATATGTTTTAATTTCAAGCCCATAAAAACTATTTAGCTCTTTGTTTACTTAGTGTCCCATACGCACTGAAAGTACAGTTGCCTTCAAGAAGTGTGAGATGCATGTACAGTACTGACTGAGGGAGAAAACATCAACTGCAACTAGAGCTGTGCTGTAGTGCAATCACTTGTTTGTGAGCAGCTAAAGCAAAACATGTTTTGAAACTTTAAACGATGCCACAAAATGCTGACTGCACCACTACAACAACTTTCAAAACATGTTTTGCACTGAGCATTAATTACCGTCTCCTTAGCTGATGATGGTGAGTCTTGAATATCATAATTATGTGAGTACAAAGGTCATCATCCTACCTACAAACAGCAAGGTATCACAATGGCAAACCTCTCATGATTTTCTTGCCAAAACAGCTATGAAAAAATGGGATCTGAAAGTACTGAATCACTTATTCTTTCGATCAGTGCCCCATGCAGCGTTTAATGAATACTTACTTCTGAATGGAACTGATGCTAGCAAAACATGTTTTGAAAGTTGTTGCTGATGCAGTCAGCATTTTGTGACATCATCTTTGCTACAGGATGGTAGGATGTAAACAAACAACATAGACGTCCTATAAAAGAAACAAACCAAAATCTGTCCATCAGTTGCTGCTATAAGTACCACATGCATGCGCAAATCGAGATTTCAAAAGAAACTTGCAGTTTGAGTCAAAGCTAAATACAAATTTGATGGATCTCAGGCTAACTGCACTGCTACTTGCTGCCTCCTGCCTCAGCACAGCTGCTGGTATGTTCTAACTTCAGTGACGTAGCCATAATTGTTTATTTGCCGAGGCAAAGATTACAGAGTAAGCAGAAAAATCACACTTTTGTTACATTTTGACTATCAACCGCAAATAATATTTGCAAACAAAATTGGTGATAGTTGGTGATCAGGATGGTGGAATAATCCTTTGCTCTTAATTGCTTCTCTTGTGGGCATAGCTAAAAACGTTTAAAGGGGGTTTTGAAAGCTTCCTCTGAAGGAATACGATTGAGCTTGAATACTGCTAGAAAGCTGGAAAGGTTTGTACGCATTTAGCATCCTATCCACATACAATACAGAACTGCTTCATCACTGATCATCAATACCGCCACACGTGGCAAGGCACACTGACCTGCGAACATTCATCAAATGTATACCCAGCAATACTGTACAGCCAGATTTGCAACCAAGTTTCTACACTACTGCCTCAGTTGCTTACATACTAGCTACACCTGTGAACTTGTGCGGTATATTACATAAATTTGGTCAACAAATATTCCATTAACACAACTTCTGGAAATAACATTTCAGATTAATTTACTTTTTCTCCATTCAGCTGGTGCTCTACTGAGGGATGAAAGGAGTGTACAGTCTCCACAGCTTAATGCTACCAATGGCAACTCAATCACCACACCCAATATATACACTATTCAGGGGCCCCGAGGGAGGGATGGCCGGGATGGGGTGCCAGGCCGAGATGGTCGAGATGGAGCCCCAGGAAGGCAAGGAGAGAGGGGAGACACTGGTCTGCAGGGACCACCTGGGCCACAAGGTATGACATAGCTAATGTACTTAAAGTAGGACAACCTTGAATAATAAATCCCTGAGTCATGCAGACGGATGAAGTCCAAAGTGAACACAAGATTCACAAAACGATTGCACCGAACTGCTTCTCTACCTGATAATGCCAAAAAAAACTCCATTTTTTAGTCCCTCAGCTAAAATAAAAATTTGCACCCTCGCCAAGGCTGCACCCCCAGTCTGACCACATCATCAACACACACACAAAACAAGTGAAAACTTCACATATGGATTTGTCCTGGGACCACTTCAATTCCAGTCTACTGGCCAAAGCACACATTTGACCTTAAAAAAACCCAGCAATTCGGCTATGTTGGCTTTCAGTAAAAATTCTATACACCCCCACTCAAACCAACCAAAACTGAGCCCAGTTTCAGAAAGCTCAACTCACCCCCAACAAAACTAGGTATGCTTTTTTCCTGCTCAACTCTAGACCAGGGAGTTATGTTCACAAACCTACTCTTGCCCCTAGAATGGAGCCAAGATACACACATCCCCACTAGTATGAAAACGAGCAGGGCCTAAATGCCTGAAAAGTCATCTTTCTACAGTACCTTTGCCAGACAACTGTGTGATGATACCTGTCTTCCAGGATGGTTCCCTGCCTTTCCAACACACTCACAAATATTCAAGCCCACTCCAGCAAAACCTTTACACACAGAAATAGCCAAGCAGCACATTCAACGAGCTAGAAATCTTTCTAGTGTTTTTTTTTTCTTTTATTTTTTGAGTGTAACCACACCCCAAGTGGAAAGAAAACAGTGACTGGAGTGCAGGTGGTAACTGCATCCCAAGTCCAAAGTATCGGGTGTAGGTGGTAGGCCATTTCATCCTGCCCACAACAGACCGTTAAGCAGATCCACTAGAGGCACACACTTCCAGGTGTTGAGCATGCATATCACTGTAAAAACACTTGGGTTACTTCAACCATATTTTGGTAATCTCAGTTGCATACCTGTTGTGTACATGACATGTTACAAACTGGTTTCAATTTAAACCCCTTTTGGTTACATCATACTGCGCACTGCACATGTATAGGGTAAAACTAGTGGACTTAGGTTTGGATGACGTAAAATACCAAATGCTGCGCGTGGAGGTTCTGCGTCGGCAGAAAGGGTGGGACAGAGGGAGGTGGGTGGGATCACCCGCAGGGTGACATGCACATGGTGGCTGCTAGGCTTAGCTGTCAAAGCACCATGGTTGGGACCGGATGGGCCAACCCTGGCCCTGGCTGCATGGACAGGCTTAGAAAATGCTGCTCTCACCTTGTAGGGGGTTCCCTTCTGGCAGGGAAGGCTGCTTGGGCTCTGAGTGGGTGTATGACAACCGAGAGTGCTTGCTAAGGCTGGAAGTAGACTTTAATAGGTTCAGCTTTGTAGTCAGAGCTTGGACAGAAATGGAGATACGGTGTGTTAAATGCATGTATAGGCTAAAACTAGTCTCAAGTGAAAATAATTCAGGGTTTAAAGGGTTCTAAATAGCTTCTCTGTTTAGGCCTAACTATTTGGCTACACTCCTGTCATAACCATGCATCCAAGGAACTCCTCCATGCAGGGGCAGATGTGTATGATCAAAGAAACACCAAACCTCACCAGAAATGCTGATTTATAGCCCTTCTGCAATAATTCAGTTATGGTCCGGTTCCACAAATTGATTATCTGCAATCGTCCATATTTTTTCATGATCATCCAATTTTGGATAATTGTAGTCATCCAATTTTGGATGACGTAAAATATCATCCAATTTTGGAGCAAGGAGATGTATCAAGTTCAACATGCAGAAACTAGGACTTCTATTGCTAATGCAGACATCATTTTACAGGCTCACTGCCATGCAGAATCCTTTTGCAGGTGACCTATAATATTACAAAGTATTTTGCACAGTTACTCAGATAGTTTTTATCATGCGCGTATAATAGTGAAGCAGTTCATAGCAAACATGTTCATGCTCAATGAAGCTCATTATTCCACCCTCTCCCTCAACATACACACACAATATGCACCCCAGGTCCCACTACTGGTGGTGTGGTGTACACCAGGTGGGGGAGGACCACATGTCCCAGCACTTCTGGAACACAGCTACTGTATGCTGGAAGGGCAGCTGGAAGCGACTTCCGAGAAAAAGGAGGAGGAGCAAACTACCTCTGTCTACCAGAAGATCCAGAATACTCTACCTACACCGCCGAAGCACAGAGTGCTAGGGCATTCCTCTATGGTGCTGAGTATCAGACTGGAGGAAGTTATGCTAATGGTCCACTTCGCTCTTTCCATGACCACAATGTCCCGTGTGCAGTGTGTTACACTGCAACACGAGAAACTGTTGTGATGATTCCTGCAAGACTATCCTGTCCATCATCCTGGACCCGAGAGTACTATGGATATCTCATGGCGGAGAGGTTTGATCATCATCGTTCAACATTTGAGTGTATGGACCACTCTCCACAGTCAGTACCTGGTAGTATAGCAAACACAAATGGAGCCCTATTCTACCACACTGAAGTGAAGTGCAATGTTGGAATTCCCTGTCCACCATACAACACACAGAAAGAAGTTATGTGTGTAATATGCACAAAGTAACAGTTGAAAAGTAACAATTTAATGAGGTGTGTACAAGCTAGTTGTTGAGTTTCCATATAGCACACAGAACTGTAGCATGGACACTTGTTGTGATGTAGTTTGATTAAATATTAAAGAAGACTAATGTGATATTTTGCTTATCAGTGCACACATGAATCTCTACATTATGAAACACTTAATTGAGGACCATAACAATTGGGCTGATTGGAAAATACGTAGCTATCTGGTCACTGAGACTTCTGAAACCAAGTGAGTAGTCAAAAGATTTTGACAGATTTTGGACTCATTTTCTTGTCACTGAAGCAGATTCACTTGTGTTCAACCAACGTGGCCGTGTTCACTGATGCATGGCCTCCACCTTGAAGTTGATACCAATACTGCCTTACCCTGAAATCAGCATGCTTTCAACGGTGTTGTTTTAGTTATAACTAAATCTGTTTTAGTAAGCCTCAATAAATTTTAGTTAACTGTAACTGTAACTAACTAGATATTATCTCAGGATTCATAAACTAAACAACAACTAACTAAAACTTTTAGACTTGCCCTGTTACTACAACTATAAACTACCATGTTTTTGCAATAGTGCTTTAGTTCCAGTATATAGTTGCAGTTGCAGTATTGTTTTAGTCTTATATAGACTGCAGCTGTTTCAATAGTACAAAAAATCTGGAATGTGAAGTACTAATCAAGAATAGAAACTATCTTTGATGCAGCAATGGCTCTTTGTATTGCATTCATGACTTAGTTGCTGTGACAACGGCTCTTGTACTCATGACTTTAGTGCTGTGTCTTTGTAATGCACTCATGACTTAGTTGCTGCGCAATGGTTCACTCTCTTGTATATTGTGTGAGTAACTGTATAACTGTAACTGTAACTACAACTATAATCAAAACTATAACTTAAAGTGCATTATCACTTGGAAACTAAACTATAAACATCACAGTTGTGTAATAACCATAACCAAATCAGAATTGGAAGTAATGTGCCACAACTAACTAGAACCAAAACTAGAAGAAGTTTGCTATATTAAAATAACACTTGAAAGCCTTTCAAGTCAAAATTTGTAAAAATCTTTCCTCACTCTCATGGTTTGACATCTTGATCCCCCATTACTTATAGTTGTGCAGGAATCATCACAACAGTTTCTCATGCTGAAGTGTAACACACTGCACATGGGACATTATGTTGAGCAACAAGATGAAATGGTCCAGTGTCCTGTGGGTGAGGACTTCCAGTCTGATACTCAGGACCCTATACAGGAATGCTCGTCCACCCTGTATCCCAGCCAGTGTAAGTAGAGTATTGTAGCTGCTCCAGTAGACAGATGTAGTTGCCTTTTTCAGTGCAAAAACTTCCAGCTGTCCTTCCAGCATACAGTAGCTCTGCTCCAGAAGTGTTAGAACATGTGGTCCTCCCCCACCTGGTGTACACCACACCACCAGTAGTGGGACCTGGGGGGTTTATGTTGTGTGTGTGGCTCCCATCTTTTCCATAACTTGGTTTTGCCCAGTCTTCCCAAAGTTGCCAATTGACAGCACTACATGGATCACTACATTGATACATGCATGGCAATAACTTCTTCATTCATCTCAGTTGAAATTTGAAATATAGTGAGGTTCTATGAGAGCTGCTCCTGGCAACCTGTTCTTGGGTACTGATCATTACCTGAATCAGCTAATTACCATCACCAGTACCACTACCATTTTATTTCTGTATTTGCAGGTTTAAAACCCATACACGTGATAGATACTAGTGTACCATAGAATCATTGTTCATGATTGTAGCTGATACAATTCAAAGTGTGTACCTCATGGTCCAAGTGGTCCTGGTAGACCAGTGTCTCCCCTCTCTCCTTTTCTCCCTGGGACTCCATCTCGACCATCTCTTCCTGGTACTCCATCTCGACCATCCCTCCCTCGTAGCCCCTGGATAGTGTATATATTGGGTGTAGTGATCAAGTTTTCTCTGGTAGCATTAAGCTGTGTGGACTGTGCATTCCTCTCCTCCCTCAGCAGAACACCAGCTGGGTGGAGTAAAGTAATCAACCATGTAATTTCACTAACCACTAACATTTGAAGATCACTGAATTTTCGAAATTGTCTATGTATTACTTAGCTATAGTCACAATAGGACAAATATTTTGTAACTGCAAACTTGGACAGAGGTTGCAAACAATTAGAGCATACCAGTGACTTTACTGAGGCATAAGGCAACGAGAAACTCCACAGCAAGCCTGAGATCCATTCCTGTCATTTTCACCTTCAGAATGGCAAAATGTTTGGTTCAATCTTTTTATAGCCAGTGTGCACAATTTCGTTGACCCACTAGTCATGGATAAATATTCCTTTGATGTGGGTAAGTATTGGATACTCAGTGGAAAAACATGTTTTGAAACTCCTATTACAATCACTACTTGTGTAGTACCTTCAAGTCAGTAATGGATGCTTATCCTAAAATCATGCTTTGAGATAAGTGATGCACTTACCAGGCATTTTTTAATCATAGGACATGTATTGCAAAAACATGTTTTGATGTGAAGGCTCTGTGTAGGCAGGGATAACTTGATGAGAGCTTTGGAGAGAGAGAAAGAAAAAATCCACAGGGATCCAGCTGGGAATCGAACCCAGGACCTTCCGATTACTAGACGGACGCTCTTACCACTGAGCCACTGGACCCACGGCAGAGGAGCGGAAGCAAGTCTGCATATAACAGTCATGCTAGAGGCCCAAGCCAACTCCAGATATTCCTTTCATGTGGGTAAGTATTGGATACTCAGTGGAAAAACATGTTTTGAAACTCCTATCACAATCACCACTTGTGTAGTACCTTCAAGTCAGTAATGGATGTTTATCCTAAAATCATGTTTTGATGTTCTGATGCATTTACCGTACATTCTTACAACATGTTCAGTATAGTAGTGCCTATTATGATAAACACTGTCCAGGTACCATTATCCAGGAAACAAACTGGTGGTCCGCATGCATGAAATAAAAGCTGTTGTCTATTTACCTTGCAATACCACACTTTTTATCCATAATAATTTTGTATACATGGCTATAAATTGTACCTAGGCCTGCCAAGCTCTTAATTATTGACTCTTCCCCCCACACATATTATACACCTTTCCTCTCTCCACACACACACACACACACACACACACACACACACACACACACGTACGCATGCACGCACGCACACGCACACGCACATGCACACGCACACACACATGCACACACACACGCACACGCACAGTTAAAGTTAAAAACAACAACAAAATAAGCAGCATATGTATATATATAGAACTCTGATATGATAAAGGATAAAGGATGAAAGAAATAATGGGTTCGGAGGGTATTTTGAAAGATGAACAGTTATGGTAGAGCGGGGATGCGTCCTTCCTGTACCACCAGGTCGATTAGTGTGTACTCGTGTGGTGCAAAACCATGTCGGGAGCGTGACCCTCTAAGGCACAGCAGAACGTAGCAGGGAAAAGGAAAGGTGGCATCTTAGCCAGCCCATTACGTTACTGTATGGTTGTTCTCTCTTGGCTGCAATAAGGGTGACTAGTCGCTTGTATGCCACTGTAGCTGCTCTTCCCATCCCTCCGGAGGTACTGAATACCAATGGGGCGAAAGATCCATGTTCTACCTCACGGACACGATTTTCATATGAGTGGCGTTTCTCTCCCTCGTAACATCTATAGCATGTCATCATCTCAAGGTCACGGTACGATTCTGAGTTTGGGTTGAAAACCCTGACATCGAAGAAGGCACACTGATGTGGTGTTCCCCAGAATCCTCTTGCTTTGATATCCAATCTTGCATTGTCATCCCTATTTGCTGTGGCGTATGGGAGGTGCTCACCTGAGAGGGTTTGAAGTGGAGGCTCCACACACATCGTGGCACACTTCTGTCAAGAGTTTTGCCGTGAAGTCGCGTATCTCATTATGGAGTATCGTTGGAAACCCTCCTGTTGAGCAGTTCAAAGCATGGTCTACATTGAATGACTTTCCACACACAGAGGTTTGATGGTTGCCATGCGCAACCGTACCTCAAGGAGAGAGCATCTCAGAAAGCACCCTTATGAAGGGAGAAACCATGGCATTCCATGGGGAGGGCTACCAGCCAGCTGGATGATCCCTTTTCGCTCGCTATTTCCAGCAGTTTTTGGTGTTTTCGTGATAGTAGTGGGCGAAGTCTTCTAACCTCAGAAGACTGTGCTTCTCTCTTCTCTTTTCGTACTTATGACTTTGAGTTTATCTGTTGTGCTACTGTGGAATAATCAAGATAACCAGATTGTTGACAGATGGCATCCACCAGTGCTGCTGTGACTTTCACGGATGCCTCGTATTCCTTGGAGGACATGGTTGATGGATTCGGTATATTCAGACCACCTAGACGTGCTGGAAGAGCAAGCAAATTTCTCGTCAAGTCACTGACTCCCGATTTTCCTGTGATTGCTGGAGTGAGCTTCAGTCTGATGGCGTCTTCCAGTGGTTTCAGCATGTCTGCTATGTTGGGGATCGTTCGCACGCACATGCACACGCACACACACGCACGTGTGTGCACACACACACACACACACACACACACACACACACACACACACACACACACACACACACACACACACACACACACACACAAGGAGCCTCAGGTTCCTCTGTTGGTGGTGTAGTGTACACCAGGTGGGGCAAGACTACGTGTTCTAACACTTCTGGAGCAGAGCTACTGTATGCTGGAAGGGCAGCTGGAAGTGGGTATACTGAGACTGGAGGTGGTGCAAACTACCTCTGTCTACCAGAGCAACCAGAGAGCTCGACTTACACGGCTGGGTCACAGGGTGGAAGAGCACTCCTGTATGGGGCTGAGTATGAGACTGGATTAACTCAGGCTGATGAGAATGGACCACTTAATGCAGTAAATGACCACAATGTCCCATGTGCAGTTTGCTACACTTCAACACGAGAAATTGTTGTGATGATTCCTGCACAACTTAGCTACCTGCCCATCATCCTGGACCAGGGAGTACTACAGATATCTCATGGCAAACCGCATTAATTATCAGCATACAATGTTTGAATGTGTGGACATATCTCCAGAGTCAGTTCCTGACAGTACAGCAAACACAGATGGAGCTCTATTCTACCACACTGAAGTAAGGTGTGGTTATGGAATCCCCTGTCCTCCATACGACGCAGAGAAGGAAGTTGTGTGTGCTGTGTGCACAAAGTAAATTGACTTGAACTATTAATTTGTGAGCTAGGTATGTAGTTAGCTAGTACCAAGGATTTTGAACTAAGCATGCATGTTGTTGAACATTTGCTGCTAACTTATAGGGTGAACTTGTTTAATATTGTATTTGCTGATTTTTGAAACAGAGAGTGGTCTGTTGTGTCTAGAAAATCTTTAAATAATTATTATGCATGTAATGCACCGAAAATGAAGTAGCTGCCTTGCATGTGAATTGTACTTAAGTGTAGCTATACTGAGCTGCTAAGCTATACAGCACATCAGAATGTATTTGAGCAAAGTATATAGGATGTTAAAATATATGTACTGACTCACTCTCTTGGGTGCGTGTAGAGCAGAATACTGACTCATTCTCTTGAGTGTGTGTAGAGCAGAATACTGACTCATTCTCTTGAGTGTGTGTAGAGCAGAGTACTGACTCATTCTCTTGAGTGCGTGTAGAGCAGAGTACTGACTCATTCTCTTTTGAGTGTGTGTAGAGCAGAGTACTGACTCATTCTCTTGAGTGCGTGTAGAGCAGAGTACTGACTCATTCTCTTGAGTGCGTGTAGAGCAGAATACTGACTCATTCTCTTGAGTGCGTGTAGAGCAGAGTACTGACTCATTCTCTTGAGTGCGTGTAGAGCAGAGTACTGACTCATTCTCTTTTGAGTGTGTGTAGAGCAGAGTACTGACTCATTCTCTTGAGTGCGTGTAGAGCAGAGTACTGACTCATTCTCTTGAGTGCGTGTAGAGCAGAATACTGACTCATTCTCTTGAGTGCGTGTAGAGCAGAGTACTGACTCATTCTCTTGAGTGCGTGTAGAGCAGAGTACTGACTCATTCTCTTGAGTGCGTGTAGAGCAGAGTACTGACTCATTCTCTTTTGAGTGTGTGTAGAGCAGTGTACTGACTCATTCTCTTGAGTGCGTGTAGAGCAGAGTACTGACTCATTCTCTTTTGAGTGTGTGTAGAGCAGAATACTGACTCATTCTCTTGAGTGCGTGTAGAGCAGAGTACTGACTCATTCTCTTGAGTGCATGTAGAGCAGAGTACTGACTCATTCTCTTGAGTGCGTGTAGAGCAGAGTACTGACTCATTCTCTTTTGAGTGTGTGTAGAGCAGTGTACTGACTCATTCTCTTGAGTGCGTGTAGAGCAGAGTACTGACTCATTCTCTTTTGAGTGCGTGTAGAGCAGAGTACTGACTCATTCTCTTGAGTGCGTGTAGAGCAGAGTACTGACTCATTCTCTTGAGTGCGTGTAGAGCAGAATACTGACTCATTCTCTTTTGAGTGCGTGTAGAGCAGAGTACTGACTCATTCTCTTGGGTGCATGTAGAGCAGAGTAGCATTTTATTCGAATAAATACGGTAGCTAATTTAACATTTGGGTCAAGCTGTATGAATGATCAAGCTCTTAACGATTGTGTCGTGTTATACACTGTGCACTGTAAACACTGCTCATCTGTTGGTAAGACAAATTGAAATACATATTTACATCAGTGTTTAGAGCATGCTGTAAGAAATTTCTTACTACACTAGAATAGGTATGGAATAAATCCAGCACTTCTGTTACACTCATGAATTATATTTATGCCATTTGCATAGAAAGTAGTATTTATGGTAAGAGTCTCAAAACATGTTTTTGCATTACTGAACATGCTATGATAAGACAATCTGCTGTCTCAAACACGATTGTGTAGTACGTAAGCATATGTTACTGCCTTTGAACACACACAAAAGTACACATATAAGGTGTTGAAGGTACACATCATGACATGTTTCAAAGTGTATCAAAACATGTTTTGCACTGAACATCCATTAGCTACTGTCGATTGAAGGTACACAATAGTTCCATTACTGAACATGATAAAAGTTTGAAAAGCCTTCTAAACATCCACTACTGCCATTGAAGATACAGAACCATCAGCACCAAACTTGCTATGATAATGTTTAAAAACATGTTTTTTCATTATACTGAACATGTATGATTAAAAAATGTGCGGTAAGTGCATCAGCTATCTCAAAACATGATTTTACGATAAACTGACTTGAAGGTACTACACAAGTGGTGATTGTGATAGGAGTTTCAAAACATGTTTTTGTACTGAGCATCCAATACTTACCCACATCAAAAGAATATTTATCCATGACTAGTGGGTCAACGAAATTGTGCACACTGGCTATAAAAAGATTGAACCCAACATTTTGCCATTCTGAAGGTGAAAATGACAGGGATGGATCTCAGGCTTGCTGTGGTGTTTCTCGTTGCCTTGTACCCCAGTAAAGCCACTGGTATGTTCTAATTGTTTGCAACCTCTGTCCAAATTTTGCAGTTACAAAATATTTGTCCTATTGTAACTATAGCTAAGTAATACACAGACAATTTCGAAAATTCAGTGATCTTCAAATGTTAGTGGTTAGTGAAATTACATGGTTGATTACTTTACTCCACCCAGCTGGTGTTCTGCTGAGGGAGGAGAGGAATGCACAGTCCACACAGCTTAATGCTACCAGAGAAAACTTGATCACTACACCCAACATATACACTGTTCAGGGGCTACGAGGGAGGGATGGTCGTGATGGACTGCAAGGACGAGATGGTCGAGATGGAGTCCCTGGAAGCAAAGGAGAGAGGGGAGACACTGGTCTGCAGGGACCACTTGGACCACAAGGTAGCTATGCACTCCAGTTTATAATACAATTTATTAGAGTGAAGATGATTGCAGTAGCTAGTACAGCAGGGATGTTGTGAATGTTTTCCAGGATGTTATGATTTTTGTTCATTCTCAGTTCAGAGGTTAGTAGTACTATAGTAGTATGGTAATAGTAGCATGGCCATCTTCTGCCCAGCAAGTTGCCTGCCCTTGTTTATCACCACACCTCTACAATTTGTGGTAATTGAAGCCATGTACAGGTGAGGTGATAAACAAGGGCAGCCAACTTGCTGGGCACCTCTACAATTACTACAAATTAGCACCCATCATAGGTCTTAGACATGAAGTGTTCATGCAATAGCAAGTAAGCTTCACTTTACTGTACATGCAATGGCTATGCTTATTGTTTGAAGCTGGATTGTGTACCTAACTCCGATTCCCTGTTTCCTGTTCCACATTTGCCCTAATCTAGCCAGGCTTCCACACTATGTGCAGCTAGTGGGTTAGCTTAATGACTTATTTATGGCAGGACAAGCTGATTTGTCCACCAACAGTCAAACCACCTGTATTCAAGTCACAGTTTTCTTTCCACTTGGTGTGTGGCTAGCCTCAAAAAAAAAAACACTTTGTGAAGTTCCTTATCACTCCGGTGGAACCTGTACACATGGCACCAGCTTGTCACCAACTCAGATGCCCTATCCCAAGCTACATCGTCACTCTTGACATGGACTACTATAAACAAGTGTGTGAGACTAGTGGCATTTGTGGCCCAAAAATGGCCTTCGAAGCAATCTCAGAGCATCTTATTAATAAACTGACCCCACAAACTTCTGCACGCCACCAAAATCCTTGTTGAAATCCTAGATCTGCCTCTAAACATATATAATATAAGTGATTGTGCACTCGAACAATTAATGTGGTTTCAACAAACAACTCCTCAACTCGCCAGTTTGTTATCTCTCCTAAACACAAGGATCCCTTGGTCTGACTGGCCCACGAGGTCCGACAGGGCTTGCTGGCAGCAAGGGTCAGAAGGGAGAAAGAGGAGTGAATGGACTAAGGGGACCCCCAGGTTCCACTGGTGGTGGTGTGGTGTACACCAGGTGGGGAAGGACCACATGTCCCAGCACTTCTGGAACACAGCTACTGTATGCTGGAAGGGCAGCTGGAAGTTTGTTTAGCCGAAGTGGAGGAGGAACAAACTATCTCTGTCTGCCAGAGCAGCCACAGTACTCCACTTACACTACTGGGATACAGAGTGGAAGAGCATACCTGTATGGTGCTGAGTATGAGACTACAGGTAATGATAACGGTCCACTTCATTCTGTTGCTCAACATAATGTCCCATGTGCAGTGTGTTACACTTCAGCATGAGAAACAGTTGTGATGATTCCTGCACGACTTACCTGCCCATCATCCTGGACCCGAGAGTACCATGGATATCTGATGGCAGAGCGTTCTCATCCTAGTCATCATCGTTCAACATTTGAGTGTGTGGACCAATCTCCACAGTCAGTCCCTGGCAGTATAGCAAACACAGATGGAATCCTATTTTTTCACACTGAAGTGAAGTGCAATGGGATTCCTTGTCCACCGTATGACACACAGAAAGAAGTTGTATGTGTTGTATGCACAAAGTAACATTTGAAGTGTACATACCCAAGTAACAAAATGCGCAAACAATTGATTGTTACAATAACTGTACATTAGTAATTTAGTACACAACATTATTTGTTCAGCTAACATAGGATTCATGTGTTCACTCAGGTGAATGTAGTGGTACTGACTGTACATAGGCAGCGTCTTAACTGTCCTGAATGAAACAAAAATGCACCCTGAACGTAAGTCATAATTATGTAAGCCACAAAACCAGTCGTTTACATTGCAATGCCTCACCTTAACCAACTTTCTGTCACATCATGTCACTATAAACATAACTTAATGGTTTAGTTATTTCATAGTGTCATCTGCATGGGTGTAGTTTCAAACATGTTGTCGCACTTCACTCTTCCAGAACTTCAAAATAATAATATTCTTTCCTTTTTTGTTGTTGTTGTTACTTTTTTGTCAAGGAAGTGCAAAGATCATCCAACCTAACAACAAATATTAGCTACGTTATTTGTGTCCACAACCCACAGATTCACATGCTATCTCAAGGTTTTCAAAACAGCTGAGTAGCAGACTAGAGGAGTTGCCATGTGCAGTTTAATTAGTTATACTAGTACATTCACACATAATTATAGCTATACTGCACAACTGGATAACTTAATCTGTTGCCAGTTCTATATTGAGTGAGAGGAGTGTACTGAATGATATCAGTGACAACCCATTACACCTAATGTACACACTGTTCAGTGAATGAAATGAAATGCTGAGATGAGATGGAGCAAATGAGAGAGAAGAAATATTGGATTGCTTAATGCTCATGGGTTTCAGCAAGGTTTTAGAGGAGAGACAAGGAGAAAAAGAGGAGGACACTGGTCCACAGGGATCACCTAGTTCATAAGGTATACATGTTAACTTGATGACTGTGGAATGACAATGAATAATTGTAGGCAAAAACATACTATAATTATCTCTTTAGGGCCCATATATATTTTCAAATTTTCTCCACGCAATATGGCTGATGACAATTTTGCTCAAACTGCGCATAGCAACCTTTAGTGTGCCCTGCAGCGATAGCTGCTGCGTTTCTAAACCTCAGGGATATGCCCCAATAGTTTCTGGACAGGAAGGGACGGGATGAAAGGGGTGGGGCCACCACCGAAGTAGCCACGCGGTAAGTCCTTAAGGAAGTCAATGGAAGTCTCTCGGCGGAGGTTAACGAAAACATAAACCTGGGTTACTGTCAGGACCATGGATAGTCCTAGTTTCAGGGTTAGGGTTTGCTTTAGGAGAATCCTAATTTTAAAAAAGGGTTTTAGTAGCTTATTAATATATTCATGACCCACTCAATGGGCGCATCTACATGCTCACTGTAGGTAGCATCTTAACCACCAATGTATCTCTCAAATCAGTCTGTGCCAGCTTTTGTTCAGAGGTACTCTCTAAGTCAGGCTAGACTCATGTTTGTCACTAGCTACTCTTGGAATGGACAACTAAAAATTCACAGCTTGTCTACAGGAGGGGCTCATTCACGAGTGGAAGCAAGCATTACTAGCCCCACCTCTCCCCCTTATGTCGCTAAACAACTCACGGCTCTGTTCCACACACAACCACTCTTCAGCTCCTTTGGATACTGGAGCGTAGTAGCTAGCTACCAACGATATATTGCGTATTCTAGTTAAAGCCCAGCCCAGCACTCGAAGCACCTGGCCATGGTCACCAACTAGGCTTGTCCCTGCTTGAGAGTCTTTCTGTTGGACCTCCTTCCGTCGCCCAGCCACTATTTGGTAATGGCTATGCTGGCCCTTCTTCTGCCCCCTTGTCGTTACTAAGGAAAGCCTCTGCTTATCATTCTTCTGTCCCCCCTGTCTCCCACTCGTCTGTCTCTCCCTTTCGTTGATGCCCTTCTGCTGTAGCTCCTAATCTCCCTTGTCCTTTCCACTTCTTCCTGCTTGCTCCTTTCATCTCTCCTGTCCCTGGTGTTTTCTGCTCCTTTGTTGTTCCAGCTTTTTTATCCTCCTCGTCAGGACTCCTTGGCCAGTTTCAACTCTCTATCCCTCCCTTCCATTGCCTCAAGTACCGCTTTGATCATTCTCCATACTCCCTCCTCGTCCCCTCCCTTGCTCACCAGCTGATCCCCAATTTGGATCCACCATTCCTCTACCAGTGCTGCTCTCACTCTGGTTGCCATTCCTTTCACTGAGTGTGCAGTGTTTGTATCACTAATGCTCTGCTCTCTCCTATCTGATGCATAGTTGTCCTTGACTTCTTCATCAATCTTCTTGAGTGCTCTGCTGCGATCTTCTTTCGCCTTTTCTAGCACCTCCCCGACCACTTTGTCTTGTGCTTGTTTTCTTCTTTCATCCATTTCAGTCTATCCAACCCCCTTTTTCTCCTTCTGGTCTTCCTCACCCAGGTTCCTTTCCCCTTTGCCATCCTAGTTCCTTCCTACTCTGCATTCCTGGCAGGAGAACTTCATACTCTGGGCCTCACTTGCCGTCACCCCCGCACACGCTATTTGGGACCATACCTCGCACTCTTCGCACTGTAGGAGCGGTTCTCCATCGTCCTCATTCACACCACAGCCGCACCTTACTGTCTCTTCCTCCTCCCCGGCTTGGCCCTGAGAAGGAGCAGGGATCACATTAGTCACCTTATCCGACACTGGGGCCGTCTCCTCGCGCTCCGAAGTTGTCAGCACCTGGAGTTTTACAGTCTCTGTCCTGCCAGCCTCGGTCCTGCTCGCTACGATTTTCGGCCATTTCTTCGCACCTGACTTCTGTCTCCTCGCTGTCAGCTCTCACGCTTCTCGTCACCCTCACCGGCGTGCCTGGTGGGCGTAGTTTCCCAAGGGAAGTCGACACTTTCTTTCTAACCGCAGACTGACTCGCCATTTTGGTTCCCGTTGAACTATGCTTCGTGACTCTGCCGCCAACGGGTAGGGTAGTCATAATTATAACTCAGGTTAGCATTGGTTTAAAACTTGTATATTAGCAAATGTAAGTACAATGCTAAGATAGCTAGTTTGGCCACTGTAAAATCCTGTGTCACCCTAGGTCCAATTCATTGATGGCAAATGTATGGCCCCGTGCAATCGCTGTGGATTAGCTCTCGACCTTAGCGCTTGCACAGTGGATACTTCAATGATAGCTAACTGTTTCAAGTTGTGGTGTCAAACTTCAGTAAGTCCACTCAGGCTTGGAAAGAAAGGTTAAAAAATTGGACATGCACTTTTGTGGCTTTTAATTCATTCACTCATTACTATAATTCTATTTTCTTTCCACTTGGGGTGTAATTTTCTTTGAGTCGATCTAAGCTTATCTTCAAAGTTCCGACCGCCACATGAGGGGTTCTGACAGGCCACATCTTAACTTAATTTACAAACGCATTATTGGATGCCAATGCCGACAGGAAACGGGGGAAATCCCCAATTTTACGGACAGTGAACGGTTGAAGACTCCCAAAAGTGACTGCTCGCTAAAAGTTTAAGAAGACAAAGAAGTCTATCAGCTTGGATTCCAGGTTTGTCGGCCTTAAAAATACAGGGCTCGGTGCCACCTTAAAGTAGCCTCGTTCCCAGGCCCCGCCCAGCTTTCCGTCGCTTATTAGTACTGCAAGCGACGGAAAGCTGGGCTGGGCCTGGGAACGAGGCTAACCTTAAAGGGTTTTTAATGAATTGAGTGTGCATAGATGAGCTTTCAGCCATGTATAGACACGATGCTACTTACAGCCTTGTTGTTACATCAGTAGTATAAAGAGGCGGTGGTACTTGAGATGGGGTGGAGGCGGGGCACCGATGATGGTGCTAAGTGGGGGCGGGGTATCTGGGGGATGCTCCCCCAGAAAAAAATTAAGTGCTCTGAGATCGCTCCTGAGGCCACCATATTTGTACCCAAATGCCACTAGAGTACATGGCGGGAGTAATACCACCGTTCACCACGATACACGTCAATCGTCACGAGGCGTTTCAGTCACTATAGTCGACCGTACGTGGCGGGCCTGATGAGGTGGGCATCTTATAGATGAATTGACGACCTGGACACGAACAGTTTTACTTTGAACTTCACTTTGAAACTAGTTCAGTGATCACTCACTGCAAAAGGGGTCACAAATGTCACCACGCCTAACAGCTTGAAGGAGGGGCACTATGCGGCAAATCTCTTCAAGTGGGGGCACGTGCCCCTGTTGGCACGTGCCTTCCCGGTTCCACCGCCTATGGTATAGCTGCTGGTATGGTGAACCATGACATTGTTCTATCTTGTGTGGTATATCTGTCTTCGAGCTAGTGGCTGTGTTATGTCATGGTTATTTGCAATTTTCCACATAATATTCTCGTTTATGCTCAATGCTCCTACTCACCTATCATTCCTAAATTATGCTGGCATATTCTGCCCATGTCTATACAGTGGAACCCCTCATGCGAACACCATAGGGACCACCGCTGCATGTCCGGAATGTAGAAGCATCCGTAGTACGGAGGCTTCCGGGATATTTTCGGGTTTTTATTTTTTTATTTTTATAAAACAAAACGCTCAAAGGAGAGAAGATACAAGAAATAAATACTCAACTGTGTAAGATTCATAAAATGAGAGTTGCCAATGAAGCAGTCAACTAAACAGCTGTGCCTCCCTTGATATCACATCAATGGCAGCCGAGGGGCAACTTGTGGCATGACCACAGGATGAGCGAGAACCCCTGATACACATGATGGAGGATCGCAACAGGGAAAAGGAGATATTTTAGGTAGGCGTGGCATTGCGTACTCGTGTTGAGAGCTACGAAGCCGCGTTCCAGAGTTCTCCTTGCTGTATAATGGCGAAAAGGCTAATGAGAGGCTAGCACCAGTTCTATTATAATGTCCAATTGTTGAATCAATGGCGGACAATCTAGCGTGAGAGACATGCGAGCGCCCACATTATCTAGTGAATCGTTAGTACAGTCCAGGTACTGGAGGGACCGACAAAACCTGTCTGCTTTATGGCATACGGGGGTTTACTCATTTCCGAGTTTTGATGGTACGCAAACAATCATATGCAAATATTCATTTGGGACCAACAAAGTGTCCGCAATATCGTTGATGGCCGCTTTTCAGCAGCGTTGTTTTAGTTCAAGAAATTCTTGACCTCTTAGTTCTTAGATTAATTAACACATATAACTTTGTATTAGTATAGTTTGTAATTTTAATTAAGGAATTAAACAGCCAGCAGGTTAGTTTTGGTAATAAGGTAACATGCACCACCAAGCTTCTTATAGTTTTTGATTACTACAGGAATAATTTATCTAGTTACTTCATGATTATGTTACAAAACAACAAAAGTTTTAGACACACAAAATAAATACACTGTCCTCAGACATATATAAACCAAGTCATACAGCCCAAAGGCTACTCTGATACAACACAAAATGATGACTGGGAATCGCGAATCATGAAGTAGCAAACTAGTCACGTGTAGTTGTGTCACTTTGTATTTGTAATTTATTTATTATAATGTTTAGTAATTGCCAAACATTATTCATGAAATACTTAGTGGTTAGTTTTAACTACCAATATGCTAAAGTTGTAGTTTTAGTAACAGTTATAGCTAGTATAACTAAAACAACACTGCTTTTCAGGAGTGTCCATAGAACGGGGTTCCAATGTACTCCATGTTTTCTTGGCGTGCGTAGTCTCGTTTCAGATCACTAAACCTGGATATGTAGAATAAAAATTTTAATTGGTATCCCAGAACACAAATTTTAATAATAAAATGCGAAACTTTGATAACGCATAAATTTCCAGTGTCATGTGAATATGGGAACCCCCGATTTTGGGGACCCCCTCCCATATCAGAGAGTTGGTAGACTCTCTACGTAGGGATGGTGCCGATGCGCAATATATGCAATACTTAAGCAAAAGCCGTATAACTTCACCACAAATGCGCGAAAAGCTTATTTAAGCGCCCAGGCTTCCTCTGTGAGTGCCTTTGTGATCAGCAAGACTCATATAGTTGCCCAAAAGCCACGCGGAAGACAGCTAAATGCAAAAGTGTGTCAAACGACGATAACTTGAAAACTGTTCGGGTAGTCACCTTGATTTTAGCACAAAATTGATGCTCATCACAGCCCGCAGCTTCCCAACTACTCAACGACTTCATAGCTTCAAATTTACTGTGGTCAAAAAGCTGTTCATAGCACTGCCCGGCTGCTGTCCGTTGCGAAGGACGCCATCTTATAATCTTTTACGCATGCGCACATCCAGTCTCGTTCCCAAACCAATAACCACGGTCTTTGTTTTGGGAACGAGACTAGTGCACACGTGGAATCGCGCGCATTGACCAGCACGGCTGGCACGGTCTCTTCCCATAGTTGTGGGAAAGGCTCATAGACATCACTTAGGTAAGGCGCTGCATTTAGTTGCTTACTTATAGCTACACTACAAAATACAGCTTTAGTAACGCCGGTCATCTTTTATGCTCTGTCGGTACTGTTTCTGTGCTGATTAGTCGTCACGTGATCGAAAACCAAGGAAATCGGCTTCAGGGCTCGAAATCTGGTACGGAGAGTGGTTAGCCCTTCATCGGATTCCAGCTAGTATATTACATGCTTGGAACCACTACTGGACTGTCAATGCTGCTTCAAGTTCTAGGGTTATGGTTACACTTGAGAGAAACATTCTTCTTAGGCTTAGGTCTAACTGTAACTGAGCAAAAAAGTACAGAAACAAGACTTAAAAAACATTGAAAATGTAAAAAGATGTAAGGATGGCATGCCAAAAAGTATGCAAACAAGGTGGGGATGATATAATAGTGAAGGTAAATTTACAAAGCCCTATCCCTACATCTTTTTACATTACAGTTGCAAACTAGTGTGAAAACGATGCAGGGATGAGGCTTTGTAAATTTACCTTCACTATTATATCATCCCCACCTTGTTTGCATACTTTTTGGCATGCCATCCCTACATCTTTTCACATTTTTAATGTTTTTTAAGTCTTTTGTATTATAGATATGGGGACCCTTTCATGGATTTGGGGACCCTAGTAACTCTACCTATATAAGTTGGGGTCCCCATAACTATATAGATTTGGGGACCCCGCCCCCAAATCTACCTGGATATGGGGACACCCATCCCCATATCTATGTGGTAGATATGGGGACCCCTAATTGTCTGTTGTTCTATAGCTATGGCTGTGTTTAACAGTATCAATAATGTGAAACTCAACACATCTATGTCACCCAATATCATAAACATCAAAAAGCAAAAGAAAAAGCATAGGTGTACAATAAGTTGCTACATGCACTACAAACTTGTAATTATTCACTATTTGGTGTAGATTTAGATTTGATACCATTCTTCCAGCAGGAGCCACAGCATACCAGGTCATCTTTACTAGTCAAAAGAAAAGTATGCAGGTTTACAGTTGATCGCTATAGCTGTATGCTGCAAGTCGCCAATCCTTCACTAATTTGGCGAGTGAAGGGTCAATGACTAGCCTAACATTGACATAAACATACCTCCAATGTAATAGAGATGTAACTCCTGCATTTGGAAAAACTTGAGACCTTTTCCGAAGATCGAATTTGTCGCATTTTCAAATCGAGTCCTTCGGGGTACTTTCCATCTTTGATGTGTTTGTAGATCTGGATGGTACAACCTTTGACATCAATTGACAGTGGGATACCTAAATCCACGCGGGGTCCCTAACTCACGTAGATTTAGGGACGGGAGGTCCCCATATCTACGGGGTCCCCAAATCTATATGACACTGGATCTACTAGTTTTTCTCAAGCGTCATCATAAGTAACCAGACTGTCACCTGAACTACCAAGTTGCTAAACAGGAAAATTGTCCGTCTCCTTTCTCTCTGACTTTTTTTTATTCACTTAGCCTGCATTCCAGTTTCATTCTGGTACACTTGCTTTGTGTGATACAAGATAAGTTGAGGTTAACCCCTGCAGTCCAGGCACACATCTCCAAGGCAATTTGATGCTATCTAGATTGACTCCTATGTGTTCATGCAGATGTTTTGTGATCAAAAACTGGACAGTGGGAAGGCCTGGGACAGAGGTTAGTTCTTAGGCATATCGTAGTAGATTTATTTTGTTACTAGCTTAAAGTGCAAAACATCTGCATGAACATGTAGGAGTCACTTTAGATGGCATCAAACTGCTTTGAGATTTCTAGGTATTACTGAACAATTTGTTTCTCACCATGTTCTTAGGTAGCCTCATTCCCAGGCCTTCCGACCGTCCAGTTTTTGATCTCCGTCTTTGCATACTGCAAGCAAGAAAGAAATTGTCCATTAAGTGCAAATATACCTAGACATCTCAAAGGCAATTTGATGCCATCTAAATTGACTACTACATGTTCGTGCAGATGTTTTGCACTTTATGTTTAGTAACACAATCCCCAATAATTTACTATGGTATGCCTAAGTACATAGTGAAAAACAAATTGCTCATTAAGTGCAATTATACTCAAAGGCAATTTGATGCCATCTAAATTGACTCCTACGTGTTCATGCAGATGTTTTGCACTTTATATAAGTTAGTAACACAATCCCCAATTATTTACTATGGCATGCCTAAGTACATAGCAAGAAACAAATTGCTCATTAAGTGCAATTATACTGAGAAATATCAAAGGCAACGTGATGCTATCTAAATTGACTCCTACGTGTTCACGCAGATGTTTTGTAAGTTAGTAACAATAATTTACTATGGTATGCCTAAGAACATAGTGAGAAACAAATTGTTCATTAAGTGCAATTATACTCAAAGGCAGTTTGATGCCATCTAAATTGACTCAAAATTGTCTATCTCCTTTCTCTCTGGCTTTTTTTCACCTAGGTTGCATTCCAGTACTCAAGTTTCATTCTGGTACACTTACTTTGTGTGATACAAGATATGTTGAAGTTAACCCCTGCAGTCCAGGCACACATCTCCAAGGCAATTTGATGCCATCTAGATTGACTCATATGTGTTCATGCAGATATTTTGCGATCAAAAACCGGACAGTGGGAAGGCTTGGGAATGAGGCTAGTTTTTAGGCATACCGTAGTAAATAAGTGGAGATTATGTTACTAGCTTAAAGTGCAAAACATCTGCATGAACATGTAAGAGTCAATTTAGATGGCATCAAAGTGCCTTGAGATTTCTAGATATTAGTGAACAATTTGTTTCTCACCATGTTCTTAGGTAGCCTCGTTCCCAGGCCTTCTGACCGTCCAGTTTATGATCTTCATTTTTGCATACTGCAAGCAAGAAAGATATTGTCCATTAAGTGCAGTTATGCCTAGACATCTCAAAGGCATTTTGATGCCATCTCAATTGACTCCTATACATGTTCATGCAGATGTTTTGCACTTTAAGTTCGTAATAAAATCCCCAATAATTTACTATGGCATGCATAAGAACATAGTGAAAAACAAATTGTCTTTAAGTGCAATTATGCCTAGACATCTCAACAGCATTTTGATGCCATCTAAAATGACTCCTACCTGTTCATACAGATGTTTTGCACTTTAAGTTAGTAACACAATCCCCAATAATTTACTATGGTATGCCTGAGAACATGGTGAGAAACAAATTGTTCATTATGTGCAATTATATTCAAAGGCAATTTGATGCCATCTAAATTTACTCCTACGTGTTCATGCAGATGTTTTGCACTTCAAGCTACTAACATAATCCCCAATTAGTAGAGAAATTAGTTAGCTATGTAGCTCATTGTGGTTAACAATCTGCCACAAATACAGTTATTCTGTAAAATGATAGATCTATACTTGCATTTGCTGGTTCAGTATGTATACATAAGACAGGGAACTGTTCAGTGACACTGCAAGATAGACACGACACTCCAAATAATCACGGAGTCAGAATGCCAATTTTCTCACTTGGGCATGAAAAAAGTAATATCTGGGCAAGACTGATGGCACAATGTTTGTAGCCAAGGTAAATCTGCAGCAGTGTTGCTTAAATTAATCATAACTAAAACTGAAACCCCTTTTAGTAACCTTCAAACAAAATTAGTTAACTAAACTATAACCCAAATACTAGGAAAGCACATCTTGACTTACTATAACTATATAACCAAGTTCAATCAGCCTGAACATAAATTTTAGTATTAGTTCTAGTTTTAGTTCTAGCGATGAAGGTAAAAGTTTAGCAGTTGTGCTTCTCTATGCATGTGTCCTAGCATTGTTCTGAGTGTTTCCTGGCTGCTAGATGGAATCTCAAGATATCACAGATGCTGCATGCCCCCATTTCTTCACCTCCATGGTGCATGACAAGCCCTCCAATTGTCAACTATATCTGGTGTTCTTATTCCAGAAATATATAACCAAACTAATTTTATTTTTCAGAATCAAGAACCTCACTACAACTACACTAAAAGCATAAACCCTTTACTAAAGCAACACTGATCTGCAGCACTAATCTCTGGGTTTTTATGAGCATCCTGGGGTGTGGTTAGCCTCGTTGAATATATATCTACGAGAGGCTAGGTCCTGGACTTTCCATACGGCTTGCTGATGTGCGTACAGAGATGGAAACGCTCGTTCTGGCGTGCAGTATGCAACACCTGGGCCACTACGCAGTTGCAACTCTACTAATGCTTTGCCCAGAACTATACATTTCTGCTGCAAGTCCCACGTTATAGCTAGTTTGGGCCAACTGATGTGGAGGACAAGTTTTACAAGTGGCCGACGTTCAGTTTGCAGTAAGAAACATCAATGTTGGTTACGTAGTTACTATAGTTCCAACTCTAGCACTTTGTTTCGTAACTTCCTGCCCGGAACTACAGGCCACACTGACAGATCTGTGATATTCTGCGCTCGGACCAATGTGGAGGCCCAGGAATTTTGGTCCCCTGGACCAAATTTTGTACTAGCCCCCCTGGTTCTCCAAAGGAGTATAAAACAAGCAGCAACGATTACTGTTGTCAGTTGTCTGAAGATCCAAGCACTTCAGTTACTCAAGTGAAATGGCTTCTCACATCCTACTTGCTGTGGTCATTCTGACTATGAGCTGCATTTCTCTTTCTAGTTGTAGCTATGATGGTGCTACAACCTATTCTGCTAGAGTGTTGAACACTAGTCAGGAAGAGTGCCCTTCTGATGCGCAGCGGGAGACGATCATAGATGAGGTAAAAGAAGACATCCGCAACGCTCTGCTACAAATTCACTCACGTGAGTACATGCCGATAGATATATAAACTGCAATACTTACATATGCTGTAGGTATAGCTAGCTATAAAAGTGGCAAGCCAGTGGGCTCGCATGCTCGCAGTAAAATAACGAACCCTCGTCATTTTATTATAATGATATATTGCACCATGTTTTGCGGGGCAAAGTTTCAGGATCAAGCAGGTCTCAGAAATTTGATGACAACTCTGACACTGACTAGCATGCATGGACGTGCTTCTCCTGCATGCGTCCAGTACTGTACAGAGCATGGCCGTAGCAAGCGGTCGGGCTGATCGGGTTTTGGCCCGACCACTTTTGCGGGGACACATGCGCACTTTGAAACACATGAAGTCGTACGTATAAAGCTAGTAAGCCGAGCCGTCTGGGAAAACGGCTGCCCACCATCGTGCAAATTTCATTGACAAAAAGGCAACGTTGCGTTAGGATTTTCAGCCATTTCAGTTTATTCGATGGACGTTCCTTACTGCGGCAAAGCCCGTGTTGCCAGCGACACGTGCGTGCAGCAAAGTTCATACGCGGAATCTGAAATCTCTAGCGTCGTTTCCCAAGCCTCGTCCAGCTTCCCATGGTCCATCGTTTGCAGTACGTACTGTCAGCGATGGAAAGCTGGGCAGAAGCCTGGGAAGAAGTACCCATGCAATGGGAACCAGAATCCTTCTTGCCTATGCGGCTATGATCACAGCTATAAAGCGATCTCCGAGCTAATTTTTTGCTGCGGGGGGATGCCTTCCATATGCTACTAAGTGCACTAATTAAGTTACGCGCAATCTGCGACCACTACCTCACAGAGAGTAGACCTCTACGTGTACATAGCAAGTATTGAAATTCTGTTTTCAGAGAGTCGGTAGACTCTCTATGTAGGGATGGCGCCGACGCGCAATATATGCAATACTTAAGCAAAAGCCGTATAACCGTAACTCAAAAACGCCAGCGGTCAGTACGCGTGGCTGTCACCGTCTTTTCCTCCCGCAGGCATTGGGCAATAGTCTCGCGGAGCCAGACCCTCATACGAAAAGCGGGAGAGAGTCTGGTGACACTCGCATATTGAGTTGGTGGTAATAGGTCCAGGAATTTCTGGGACAGATAATTGACCATAATTGGGTTAGTGCAGCTGCGTGTTTGAAGGTCTGGCTTCAATGTCACTTCCATGACTTCCTTGTCAATCGCACACTTGTTCGCACCTACTTAATTACCTACTGAGTTGCTGACAGTACAACACCAACTCACTATGCGAGTGTCACCAGACTCTCTCCCGCTTTTCGTGTGAGAGTCTGGCTCTGCGAGACTAATTGGGCAAGGCTTATGAACACTACGTAGGTAAAGCGCTGCCTTCAGCTGCCTACTTGTAGCTACACTAAAAATAGCCTACTCACAGCTTTATTGAACTGTAAAGCTAGGATGGTCAGTTGTCAGTATGAAGTAGTTTCTGTGCTGCAGCTGGTCAGTTGTCATGTGATTGACAACTGAAATTGGTTTCACAAAGTTTGGTAGGAAGAGTAGTTGGCCCTTCATCAGGTTCTAGCTGGCTATATTACACATAATTATTTAATACATGCCTGGAACCACTACTAAACTGTCAACGCCGTTTCAAGTTCTGGTGTTGTGATTACACTTGAAATAGGCTTAGGTCTAACTGTAACTGAGATTAACATCAAAAAAGTGCAGAAACAAGACTTAAAAAACATTAAAAAGTGTAGGGATGGCATGCCAAAAAGTAGGCAAACAAGGTAGGGATAACGCATGAAAGCAAAGGTCAACATATTGGCAAAGCCCCATCCCTACATCTTTTTCACACTACAGCTGATGCTGCTAGATCATATTAGCCTCGTTCCTGAGCCAGCATGTGGGAGAAGGAATGTGGCCTGGGGACGAGGTTAAAACCATGCCATGTACTTTAACGACACTATTATAAGTCTGCAGTCTACTCCAACTCACTGGTTAAGTTGTTGAAGAGGTTCCGTATAACATGATGCTACCAAGAGGGTCATACTAGCCTCATTACCGGGCCATGTGGGAGGAGGTGGTGGCCTGAGAACGAGGCTACAGCCATGAACTGCCAGTAATAAAGGTTGTGAACTTGTGGTACGTTTTAGGAAGACCCCCATGCACTAACAGTAGTGTGAAAAAGATGTAGGGATGGGGCTTTGCCAATATGTTGACCTTTGCTTTCATGCGTTATCCCTACCTTCTTTGCCTACTTTTTGGCATGCCATCCCTACATCTTTTTACATTTTTAATGTTTTTAAGTCTTGTAATACTATGAATTGCAGAACTTATGAGATTTGGGGCCAAAAATGGCCTCAGAAGTGATCTTCTGGCGTTTAATTTAACGAAATTTTCCTGGGGGAGTATGCCCCCAGACTCCCCTAGACACTACATGCAGTATGTACACTTTGCCAGCACTACCTTGAAATAGCTTGCGACGGCCCTGCAGAGGTATGACAGGTGACATTTGTCAGGTGCCACCACCGGTGTCATAGGATATTTCCTCCATTGTAGTGTGAAACTATTGAAACTGTAGCATGGAAAGAAAATGGAGGGATGGAGCTTTGTAGATTCACCAGGGGCGGAGATATAGGGGGGGCAGGGGGCTTAGGCCCTCACACTTTTCAGATTGGGGGGGCTCAGCCCCCCAATTTTTCTACTAGTTGTACAGAGAAATACAATATCATCTCGTTTCCACACCCCCACAGCTTAACATTTACAACATGAGGCCCCCCACTTCTTGGTAGCTGTCTCGGCCTCTGTTCACCTTCACTTTATAAATCATCCCTAACTTGCTTGCATACTTTTTGGCAGGCCTTTTGTATATTTTTTGACAATTTATTTTCTTATATTTATTACACTGCTTGTTCACACATTTTTTCACTCAAAAGCTGGTAAGTGAGCACCACATTTTCCCACTTTACTCTAGTAAATGTGATGCATCATCCATGAGCAATAATGTGTTGAGCTCAATTACTCAACCTCCTAATGTTAAACCCTCCTCCACACAACACACACACACACACACACACACACACACAAACACACACACAAACACACACACACACAAACACACACGCACACACACGCACACACACACACACGCATGCACATGCACACGCACACGCACACGCACACACACACACACACGCACACGCACACACACACACACACACACACACACACACACACACACACACACACACACAAACACTAGGAACTTCAGGTTCCACTGGTGGTGTGGTGTATACCAGGTGGGGGAGGACCACATGTCCCAGCACTTATGGAACACAGCTACTGTATGCTGGAAGGGCAGCTGGAAGTTTGTTTAGTCAACAAGGAGGAGGAGCAAACTACCTCTGTCTACCAGATCAGCCACAGTACTCGACCTACACTGCTGGTTCACAAACTTTTAGGGCTTTCTTGTATGGGGCTGAGTATGAGACTGGAAGCTATACTACTGGACCACTTCACTCAGTCCATGAGCACAATGCTCCGTGCGCAGTCTGCTATGCTTCAACACGAGAAACTGTTGTGATGATTCCTGCACAACTTACCTGCCCATCATCTTGGACCCGGGAATACTACGGATATCTCATGGCAGAGCTTTATAATCATCATCGTTCAACATTTGAATGTGTGGACATATCTCCACAGTCAGTACCTGGCACTATAGCAGACACAGAGGGAGCCCTGTTCTACCACACTGAAGTGAACTGCAATCATGGAATTCCCTGTCCACCATATGATGCACAGAAGGAAGTCACGTGTGTAGTGTGCACAAAGTAACGACTTGAATATTAGCAATTAAGTGGACTGCTGTGTAGCTACTAACAAGGATTTTGCTGAACAAGTAGGACTGTAGTTGTTGAGTCGAGTTCCCTTGAAGTATGCTTAAGACTGTACTGATTTAGAACTGTACAATTATAATTAGCCTTATGACCATGTAGTACAATGATATGTGAATGTTAATGAATAGACTGACATAGCAGCTATATGTCATGTAGCTGAGCTGCATTAAGACACTACCTTTGGATTTGATTACCTTACTATACCAGATATATTAAATTTATCAGGGCCGTAGTCACCGCTCCGGGCGAATTTTTTTTTTGGACGAGGTTTGAGAACTTAGTCGCAAAACGACGGAAAATTAATGGCATGGTTGTACCCATTCTGGTAGCTGTACGTAATTGGAATGACGTAATATGCCTGTCAAGATCCGAGAAAGTCGCTGAGTTTGCCCGGTGTGTTGTTCCTTGACGTCTGAAGTTGACAAGACCGTGTCAAAAGTCGTGATTTACACACACAAAGTGAGAGGTTGAATTTTTCTATCAGCAAAGTACCGCTTTCAAGGCCTGCTGATAATTTACTTACCAAATACAGCACTGAAACGTTGGGTCTGTTGCCTTTGGCTTCCATCCAACTATCTGGCATGCACTATTTTGTATGGCATAGCTACCATTGGCATCAATACTTGATTTTAGCATTGTCATTTTACTCTGCGATCTGAACTCTTGGAATCAACTGTTTTCTAAACACCAATAATCAGTAAAGATTGACCAGTCTGTAGTGGTAAACATCATGGGTTAAAGAGACTTTGAATGTTGAGTAATGTTTATGAGGTTTGATGTTGCTGGTGGATCACACATTACGATAAAGAATCAAATCATTTAAGTCATCACAGTGTGTAAGAGAGGAACCTAATAGCAGAAGTATCACAATCGCACAGCAAATGTTAGTTTTGATCAGCAGAATTAACATATTTCTAGAAATTGATATGACATTTTCATTGGCTAAATTCATCATGTTGTCACAAACATAAATGAGAAATTAAGAGCCATTTCGTATTACCAAATGACGTCATTCAGCTGACCAATGCAACTGCTTCTGTAAGATTGTGATAGCTCTGCTTTTATGTTCCCTGTTTACATGCTGCAACTTTTGGTAGGAATCAATGTTTGGTAAACGAAGTTGGTCGATGTTTTAACCTACAGTATGATGTACAAAACAGTGCATGCCAGTTGCTCTATGAGGGAATGCAAAGCAACACACCCAACAGTCTCACAGTAGTAATAGTATCATTTTGGCAGCCAGAATTTAGATAGGAAAGTTGTATTTTAAATGTCTCTAAGTCTAACCTCGTCTAACCTCTCACTTTGTGTGGGTGAATCATGACTTTTGACCCACCTTGAGATGGGCAAAGAACAACACACTGGGTATTCACACACAGCCAGCGACTTCCTCTGATCTTCACAGGCATATTACCTACCAGAATGGGTACAACCCTGTCATTAACTTTCCATCATTTTGGCGACTAAGTTCTTGAACCCTGTCTAAAAAATAATAGTCTGCGGGCCCTAGTCTTATGGACGCAAAGACAACACCTTATCTATCAACTTTTGTCCCCCCAGTATTCCATAGTGTCACTGGCTGTCCCCACTGTGTGAGTGGAGTGACTTGAAATGCTATTGGAGATGTATAGCAAACCCCCTAACTGCACAGAAATCAGTAACTATATATAGGTGTGCCCAGCAAGACTAGTTGTTTCATATCCTGTGTGTCCAAGTGTATGACAGCAACGTTTTTCATAGTTTTTCTGTACACACATTGACTCATAACTCTAATCACAAGCATGATCAAGGTAAAGCACTCAGCAGCATTAAGGCATGGACAGCTCATTAACAGTGCCTTATATGCAAAATTTGAATAACTCAAAAGGTATGATCACATTGGCCGCCAAACTTTACAGTGCACTAGGACTAATGAAATTATGAGGCCACGCCCACTATGGTGATCACGTGACTTTTATATTGGAGCCAGTGATGGCCAAGCACCTTTCAGCCAAAAACCATTTCTAGTACCTTAGCCACCAATTTTTTTTTGCTGCTAATGTGATAAAGTACATCCTCTTCACTAAGAATCCTGGATGGGAAAATATGAATCCATTTGCTTTTGGAGAAAACTGTGACTTTCTATTAGTGCACACCAAATAAATGACATTATTGGCCATAATTTGTGTTGTATAGAATGGTTTCGATCCCCATGCAGGATCTTGGTGATATCAACCATTTACTTTTGCCTCATACCATTTTTAAACTTACATCTAAAGGAAAAGAAATGGTATTTTGGCGATGTATTTTTAGGTCCGTTTTGGAAATAGTGACATCATAATTGGTCACGTGGTTACCAGAGTGGGTGTGGCAATTCCTGTTAATGAGCTACATATTCTCTCTAAATTTGGACAACGTGTGCTAAGCAGAAAGAAAGTTATGGAAACCTCCTACTTTTGTTTTCCACCCGTGCCTTAATACACCTGAGCAGGGCTATTCCAATCGCAGTGTGATTCCAACAATCAAGCTCAGAATGTCTCCACGATACTGTGGAGTTTAGCAACGGAAAAACATTGTTGATAAGTGTCAGCAGGCCTGCTTGATTCACAGAAGCATTTGATCTATTCTCTGGTATCAGAATTTCCCTTGCGTGAAATACTATCAGAATATCCTGCTTTATCTTATGAAGTGAGAGGTTAGAGACATTTTCCGTCATCATTCTGCTGATCAAAACAAACACTTGCTGTAGAAGATTGTGATACTTCTCGTTCCTCTCTTACACACTGTGATGACTTGAATGATTTAGTCCGGTAATGTGTGATTATTGATGCTTAGAAAACAGTTGATTCCAAGAGTTCAGATCGCAGAGTAAAATTACAATGCTAAAATCAAGTATTGATGCCAATGGTAGCTATGCCAGATAGTAGGATGGAAGCCAGAGACAACATACCCAACGTTTCAGTGCTGTATTTAGTAAGCAAAGTTATCAGCAGGCCCTGAAAAGCGGTACTTTGCAGATAGAAAATGCTTCTAACTTCAACCTCTCACTTTTTGTGTGTAAATCACGACTTTTGACACGGTCTTGTCAACTTCAGACGGCAAGGAACAACACACCGGGCAAACTCAGCGACTTTCTCGGATCTTGACAAGCATATTACGTCATTCCAATTACGAACAGCTACCAGAATGGGTACAACCCTGTCATTAATTTTCCGTCGTTTTGCGACTAAGTTCTCAAACCTCGTCCAAAAAAAAATTCGCCCGCTACGGTTGCCAACGCTGCACTCTGGCAGTAGCCCAGCATTGCCCTTCACCTATTGAGGGTAACCTACCAAGTGCACGAGGATGTTCAATTTTCGGGAAATATTTAAACACGCATTTAAAATTTACGGTATATGGCCACAACACGTACGTACGTATACACACACATCTTCGCAATGCAGTCCCGCTAGTGTGGGGCTCGCTAGCCCAGGCTCGCCCCAATGAATACTAGGAGAATGTAGAACATTGTGGGGCGAGCGTGAGCAAGCAATACACAGCTTTAACTTATATCAAAGGCTGAATCAGTGAAGTGTCACATCACAGCACACAGGTGGCGTGGCATGTAGCTGCAGACACTAGCTTGTCATGGGGTGGTACCATACAATGCAGCCATTAGTGCAACCTAAGCATCTACTCTGGCTAACTGTAGGCTAAGTCTAAACACAGCCTGGCTTGTCACGCATAGTCCTTACTTGAGGCATCTAAGAGATATAGCAGATGGGGTTCGCCATCCATCAGCCATGGGTAGAAGGAGGGTCTCTGCCGCTTCTGTTTTCAGCCTCTCTACACAAGTGTTTAATAGCCCTTGTATACATACATATAGTAGACAGAGGAGGTCGGACATGGTTGAACTTTACTAATTAAAATGGCTGAGGTCACACTAATTGATTTTTCGTATCTCAACAGACTAGCTCTCTCGACTTTCACTGAGGTGGGCCCCAGTTTTCAAATCAGGATTCAAGGCTGGATCCAGTCATAGAAAAAGCTAAAAAAAATTTTTACCTTGCAATATCAATTAGTGAGGCCTCAGTTGTTTCAATTAGCAAAGGTCAACCATGTCCGACCTTCTCTGTATAGTAGATACTCACGCTCCAGCCATCTATCCTGGATGTCGCTGCAAACACAACTTCTATATTCATAGAGTGCATAGTAGCCACATGGACTCCATGTTGTCTGAGAGAACCCTAGGAATTCCTAAGGAAGTACTTGCTATTTTGGCTGCTATTGATGGCAAACCTTACAGTAAAGCTGTATGGACGCTTGCCAAGCACAAAAGTGGCTACAGTCTGAAGCTCTTCTGGGGTGTTGAGCAGAAGTCTGCCCTAAAATCTCCTAATAGTGCCCACCCTACCTTTTCTGGAAGAAGCAACCAAAACAGGCGCAGGTTGGAAGCATTTCTTGTCAAGAAAAGAGGTGAATCCTCCACACAGCATTGTCCAAGTGAGTCTCCTGGAACCTGTGAATTTCCAAGTGTTCCTAAGACATCCTCTGTCGCTCAAGTTTGCCCTACTAGAGGCTATGACTCTGAATCTTCTTCTCATGATCAGTCTTGCACCATGGTTGAATCTACCTCATTGAAGGAACCTGCAAGTGATACCTTTGACACTACCACTAATTCTGCGACCACTCTTAAATTGACTCAAGTTGATGCTAGCTCTACTGGTGGCCATGAATCAGGACCTTCTACCCTGGCTAGTTCAGATGATGTCAGTGCTTCTCAGGCTCTTCCTACATCGAAGGTGTTACACATTGATTGTCCTGTTTCTGGTCGCACAAGGAGTAAAGTCAAGCAACACCAGTCAGATCAAGATCATGGCAATGATCCACTACAGTTCTACCAAGCAAGCCTTCAATGTCTAACGCTAGACCACCTAGTGTTGATCCAAGAAACATTGTACAACTGGTTTTGCCAGCTAGTCTCCAAGGAGTAACTCAACATCATGTGGACTTCATAAGGTGTGACGATTTTGATACAGCCAATACAGCCAAGGAGTTAATGTACAACAGTGGTCAGAGCTAGTGAAGCCAGGATGTAGAGTCAAAGTTAAAATTTGGATAAATTTGTTGATGCTGTTGTTGAGAGGACACACTTTATTTCTAAACTTTCTTTTGACGGCTGTTACTTCTTTGCAACTGCTAAGGCTGAAGTAAAAGTGTCTGGGTCAGACTCATCTAGGATGTATCAGTTCAGAGATTTATTGCTTCAATAGTATTCCTTTAATTTAATGTACTGCACCTATTTATTGGTGTGTGTTATATATAATAATAATAATAATAATAATAATAATAATAGGCTATCCTTTGTTCAATATGTGCGCACGCTCCGGCTGCAATTCCTGGCTGCCTTTCATAAGTGTCATCTTTCAAAGTCACCTTGGAGCCAGCTGGCTGCCAAGTTGTACGAAAATCTTACTTAAGGTCCGCACGCGGCCCGCGGCTATCGCGTTAAATTACAGCGTCAAGAATATACGGAACGTACGACAGATAATAACTAGGGGAATGCAGTGCATTGTGGGGCGAGCGTGAATGAGTTACATGATGCATTAGAGTTTCATAGCACTACATTTACCCACTTGCATACACTAAGTCTCACATAACAATAGGCTCGTTCCCAGGTCTTCTCCACCTCCAGCTGTAGCCTGTAACAGTAGAGGCGGGAAATGCCCAGGGGTGAGGCTAGGGTATCAAATGAATGCTGGTGTTCATGGAGCAATATAGTTTGGGTATAGCTATGTGCTCATCTGGGTAGCTATGTGGTTGGGTTCATTGTACACACTCTGTGTTGTTACAGTGGGGTAGTAGCTACAGCTGTAGGCAACAAATTTAGTCTCCAAGCAATTGGCCAGAAGAGTTGCAAGTCAAGGGTGAGGGTTCAACAGCATAGTACGAACAAGTATATTCCATTGGTTTCCTTGACTCCACATTTCGGTACTCTCTCCTCAAGTGTCTATATAGTGGATATTTGCTGAGCCCATAGAGCTGTGGAATCAGGATTCTCTCAGCTATGGAGTATGGAGCCAGGTCTTTTTTGATGTAGTCCATATTGTCAGCTCATTTCCTGACCACAATTACTGGAGTTGTGGTATGGAAGTTTCACAAGCTCTTCTCTAGCTGTTGCTCATACTTGATCGAGTCACGCAGGCCTCCGTGATTCGAATTCTCACAAGCTGATCGCTCTGTACACTCAGGAGCACTCCCCGCTGGTGGCAGAGTCACGAAGCACGCCGTCAATAATCAGTCTCGGTCTCGCTAGTAGTGCCTCCCTTTCCTCGCCGTTTTCAAATCCCTGTTGCGTTGATTCCCACTGTTCAGCCTTTCTAGCCTTGTCTCTTGAGCAAGCAGTAATACATGAACCCAATATGCAATGCGGAAATATTGCATCGCGCACTAATAGGGCAGAATGCATATACGGAATACGCACGTACCATATATATATATATATATATATATATATATATATATATATAAATATATAGACAATTTTCCGTTTTCACCACAAGTGTGGGGCTCGCTGCGCTCGCCCCAATAACTAGGGGAATGCAGTGCATTGTGGGGCGAGCGTGAGGGAGTGTATGGTGCATTAGCGTTCCACATATACGCTACCTTTTCCCACTTGTGTGACAATAGTCTCGTTTCCAGGCCTTCCCCACCTCCAACTGTAGCCTGTAAAACTACAGGTGGATAACACCTGGGGAAGAGGCTACGTAGGATAGGTGGAGAACGCCTGGGGAAGAGGCTACGTAGGATAGGTGGAGAACGCCTGGGGAAGAGGTTATGTAGGATATCAAATGTATGCCAGTGTTCGTGGAGCATGCAATATAACTTGAGTATGTGCTAATCTTGGGTTCGTTGTACACACTCTGTGTCATTACTGTGGAATGATAGCTACTGATGCAGACAACAAGGTCTCAAAGCATTTGGAAGCGGTTTGAATAGTTGCAAGTTAAGTGTGAGGGTTGAACATCTTGGTACAAACAAATACATTCCGTTGGTTTCCTGTGTCTCAAACTTGTTCACATCTTGGCACTGTCTCCTCAAGTCACGGTCTATAGTGCATGGATATTAGCTGAGCACATACAACTGTGGAATCAGAATTCTCTCAGCTTTGGGGCATGGAGTCAGGGTGGTGTAGACTATAATATTGTCAGCTCTTTTCACAGCACAATTACTGGAGTTGTGGTAAGGGGTTTAAGAAGCTCTTCTGTATAGCTGTTGCTCACGAAGGTTATTTGGTTCAGTCACGCAGACCTCTCTGGTTCGGGTCCTCACAAGCTAATCGCTCTGTCTTTAATACACTGAGCACTCCCCGTTGGCGGCAGTGTCACGCAGCATGTTAATAATCAGTCTCTGTCTTGCTAGTCGAGCCTCCCTTTCCTCACCGTTTTCAAGTCCCTGTTATGTTGGTTCTCACTGTTCAGCCTTTCTGCCCTGCTAGTCTTCTCTCTTGAACAACAGCGGTCAACATGCATCAACATGCAATGTGGAAATATTGTATCGTGCACAAATGGGGCAGGATGTGTATATACGAAATACGCGCGTACCATATATATATATATATATATAAATATATAGACAAATTTTCGTTTTATCCACAAGTGTGGGGCTCGCTCGCGCTCGCCCCAATAATATTTGATGAAAAATCTCGATTCAACTCACTAGGGTTAGGGTTAGGGTTAGGGTTAGGGTTAGGGTTAGGGTTCTGAACCACGTGGCTAGCGGTGATTATGTTCTTGGGAGAGACGTTCTTTGCGAGTTCGATTATTGGCCATTGGCAGTAAGTATGCCTCCAACAAAGGTATGCCCGCAGTGTAAAGCTGCTGTACCTGTAAGACGGAAGACATCAAGAGAAAGCTATGAGATCAGTAGAATCAGATAGTGGGAAATCAGCTAGGAAAGCTAAAGATAAGTTGCACAAGGTCTGTGAAAGGGCGTCAGAAACTCGTGAGCGAACTTTGTATAGGCAGGAACAAAACAGAATGCACAAAGCAAGCATGAGAGAGTCTGAAACCTTTGAGCAAACTGTGCATAGGCAGGAACAAAACAGAATGCGTATGGCAAGCATGAGAGTGTCTGCTGCGCCGAGGGTTTGGCACTTCAGTGCCTTTCATTTGTGCAGGAATCATCACAGCAGTTTCTCGTGTTGAAGTGTAGCACACTGCACATGGGACATTGTGGTTATGGACAGAGCGAACACTGCAAAAACCACTTGGTTAAAATGACCACGAGTGAAGGTTACTGCAGTTTCAGGGTTCATTGAACAGAACCAAAAACACAATTATCATCAATCAACCCCCTCACAATCCATCAAAGTTCAAAGAGCTAGCAGAGACACTTGTCTGCTAGCCAATATATACCAGTTTGTATGGCATTGCATCCATCTGCTGGCTATTATCCCGTTCAGAACCAGATAATAGCCAGCAGGTGGATGCATATGAACTGTCTGTGCTAGGTCTTTGAAGCTAGATGGAGTTATGAGGGGGATAATTGTGTTTTGGAATTCCTTTAATCATACTACCCACCTGTTCAATGAACCTTGAAACTGCAGTAACCATGCACTTGTGGTTATTTTAACCAAGTATTTTTTGCAGTGAAGTGGGCTATTAGCATAGCCATCTCCATTCTGATACTCATCACCGTACAGGTACGCTCGTCCACTCTGTGTCCCAGCAGTGTAGGTAGAGTACTGCAGCTGCTTTGGCAGACAGAGGTGGTTTGCTCCACCTCCATTTTCGGTCCAATAACTTCCAGCTGCCCTTCCAGCATACAATCGCTGTGTTCCAGAAGTGCTGGGACATGTAGTCTTCCCTACACCACACCACCAGGAGTGGGACTTGGAGGTCCTCTCGATCCATTCACTCCTCTCTCTCCCTTCTGACCCTTGTTGCCAGTACGTCCCATAGGCCTTGTCCGCCAGTTGGCCACGAATGCCTTGCTGTCCTCTATCTCCCTTCTGACCTCTGCTGCCAGCAAATCCCCTAGGACCTTGTAGGCCAGTCAGGCCATGGAGCCCTTGCTGTCCTATCAATCCTAGAGTGTGCATGTGTGTACAGCATTACATGACAATTAAGAGACTTTAGTTCCAACTTACTGACCTATATATAACCCAGGAATTTAATCATCTAGGATACACCTTACACCTGCCATGTACCGGTGGCGGAGAACCCTGTACTTTCAAGGTCGACAAACCTGGAACCCAAGCTGATACACTTCTTTGTCTTATTAATCTTTTAGCGCACAGTCAGTTTTGGGAGTCTTCAACCGTTCACTGTCCGTAAAATTGGGGATTTTCCCCATTTCCTGTCGGCATTGGCATCCAATAATCAGTTTATAATTAAGTTAGTTAAGATGTGGCCTGGCGGAACCCCTCATGTGGTGGTCGGAACTTTGAAGATAAGCTTAGATCGACTTAAAAAAAAAATTAAAAAAAGGAGTTTAGTAGAGTGCTGTAGTGTCAGTAGTTGTGAGTAGTGCGTAATGCCTGCTTGTGAAAGCAAGCTTGTGTCTAGAAGCAGCAGAAAGGCCACAGTGGCCAAGACTGTACTCACTGGGTAGGCCCAGGTCTTGCGATCGTATGCCAAGCCTATAGTAGGTGACCGTGGCCTGGAGCTTCGAGTGCTGGGCTGGGCTTTAACTAGAATGCCAATATATCGTTGGTATATACTACGGTGCAGTAGACAAGAAAGCTAAAGAGTGGTTGTGCGTGGAACAGAGCCGTGAGTTGTTTAGCAACATAAGGGGGAGAGGTGAGGCTAGTAATGCTTGCTTCCACTCGTGAATGAGCCCCTCCCGTAGACAAGCTGTGAATTTTTTGAAATGTGCGTTCATTTTAGTGCAGTCAAAGTTGTCCATTCCAAGAGTAGTGACAAACATGAGTCTAGCCTCAGTGGCGGATTTAGGGGGGGTAAGGGGGGTGCAAATGCACCCCCCTTTGGCGGCTAGTAATGTATTTTGCGTACATAACTGCACGCGAGTCCATCAAATGATTATGCAGCAGTGGCATGCAGCAACAACAACCAGGCACAGTTACACACTCACGTATCAGTTCCTTACTGATCTCCAGACGTTTGACTAGGCCTAGAGTTGCTTCGAAATATTCAGTTCGGCCCGAGGGGTCCGCCACGGCGCGCCTCGGCGTACGAGATTTCGAAATCCACTGGATTTCACCTGGATTTCGGATTTCAGAGTGGATTTCTGGATTTCACAGTGGATTTCTGGATTTCAGTTTGGATTTCTGCCGAAAGGTTTATGTTCTTGGATATTTTAGTTCTAGTTCCCAGCTTAGCAAAATTTTTTAGTTAGTTGTAGTTTTGGTTAACTAAATTTTAAAAAGGCCATGCTAAAATGTATTTAGTTAACTAAAACAACACTGTCGGACAGTGTACGAGATTTCTTTTGTGACGGACCCCTCGGTACGGCCTTCCAGCTATGAATGCGTTCACGTGACCGAAAGTGGGCGTGGCAACCCAAAAATTTCCGGTGACTGAACCCTCCTTTATAAACTTCTAGATCCGCCACTGAGCCTGACTTTGAGAGTAGCTCTGAACAAAAGCTGGCACAGACTGATTTGAGATAAATTGGTGGTTAGGACGCTACCTACAGTAAGCATGTAGATGCGTTAATCGAGTGGCAATTTTGGGTTCATGAATATATTAATAAGCTACTAAAACCCATTTTTAAAATTAGGCAAAGCAAGATTGCCCTAAACCAAACCCTAACCCTGAAACTAGGAGTAACACTGGTCCTGACTGTACCCAGGTTTTTGTTTTCGTTAACCTCCGCTCAGTGACTTCCGCCGCCACCTTAAGGGTTATACAAGACTTGTTTACTGAACTCAACAGGCCTTCTTTGACACAAACTTTGTCATATGGCAAGCAAGACCATCCACCTGCCTGGTAATCCATCTCGTCCATCTCGCTGCACAATTACATAAGGAGTGCAGGAGTTTGTACCTCCTACATCACCTGAAGTGTCAACACTCCTTGGGATCCTGTGCACTTGAGCAGCTGTGGTGAAAAAAGAAAGAAGTATATTGAGGTAACAATCATGCAGCTTAAAATATTTACTATGATTGTGATATAGTCTGAGCATAAGATGTGGCATACCAGCAGCTGTAGTGAAGTACAAGGTAGTAAGTAGCAGCGCAGCTAGCTTGAGGTCCATATTTGCTGACTTCTCCTTTTGTGCAAGATTCACACCAAAGTACAAAAAGTGGAGATGGCTGCCTAAATTCATGCATCTAACTTACAGTTGCTAAAGATTAGACAAACTGAAGACCTTATAAATTATGTTTGCCTAAATATAGTCATCCTAATGGACTTAAATATCTTGTGGTAACAAAGTTAAAAGTTCCACTGGAAATTTGTTCAGAAAATAGCATGAAAATGTGTAATTCTCTACCCCTTTTGAGATTTGACAGTCTAACTCTGACAGGGTCAAGGTTACTACTTAGGGATACCAAAACAGATGTGTTAGGAGTTTATCCCTTGCCTCTCCCCTTGCAGAGACATGTAAGTACACTCTGATGGCAGAGAGATCTGTGTTTTGCATACATCTTACCTTCTACACTGCTACCAGCAAGACATGCTTGTTTTTAATTCCACCTCATAAATTTTAGAGTATGTGGTGTGCTACATGCTAGTATGCAGTCAAGCAGCATTTGAAGAGGATGTATAGATAATTGTCAGGTTAGTCCCCTACAATAAGCCAGTATTCAACAACTGTGTAGAAATGTCAAGGAACAAGCAAGTCGATTTGACTCTTGCTCTAATTAATACAGTAGCATTTTATAGTAATTAAGGAACTGTACTTTTCACAATGGAAGGCATTTTGGCTATATTTACACTGGAATGGACATTTTGTACATAGCTATACATAATCACAAACTGTTAAGGAAGAACAAACCAGCAGTTGTACTGAGGTACAACACTGCAAGAAAATCACTAAATCCATCTCTGTAAACATCACTAAACTTCGAGTTTCACTGAAATGATAGCTAGTGTGCTCAATTTGCCCTCACTTCACTCTCTGAAGCAAGTGTGTCAATGTGTGCTGATTTGCAAGGAGATGAAATGATGCATGTACTAGAATCACAGAAACTAAGGTAGTACATTGACAAACATGCATATTATGAAACTTATGTTCAGTGGCCAACCTTATTACTGTCATTGATGGCAGATAATTACTTTCTATAGGGGTTAACTGGTGCTCTGGAGTTAAGTGGTGCACTACATAATTATTCTTCAATAGCTACAAAACATGTTTTGAAACTTAGCCTGCTTAGTAATGCACTACACACCATGAGCTTATGAACGTGATCAAATTTAGTTGGTTTGTTTCTAATGCATACCAAATGCATACTGATGATTGGTATGTACACAACCTAGCTATATATGCATACTTTCAACTTGTACCCAGCAGTGGCCACTCTGGTGTGTGATTACTCTTACCATTTGCTTTCTGCTGGCTATTCTGTTCATGCACTTAAACATCTGAAGTTACTGTATATCAATATAGCTAAATCAAAAAATGCACAATCATAGTGAAAAACCTCACAAGTCACAACATTAAGTATAAGTGAAATGCTATTTTGTAATGTTCCTTCAAACCAATGAGCCTAACCAAGTTTTCACAGACAATCTTCCTTATGAGTAAATTGCCAACATACCAGTGTACCGTGAGATTCATGCATTAACATTCCCAGATCCAGGATGATGGTATACCATGCAGGAATGATCACCATTGTTTCTTGTGTTGAAGTGTAACACACTGCATATGGTGCATTATGTTCAACATGATGGATGCATGCATTTTGGATGCACATGCAAAAGTACTCTTGCAGATGTTTGTTGGCTTCGATTATTAACTTTCAGGATTATCACCTGAATAAAATAGTTAATGCAACGACATATCTTGAAACCATTCTCCAGCTAGATGACATAACATTTGAACATTTCTTATCACAATGATTGCAAAAAAAAAATACTGCATCAAACTCTTAAAATGTCTCTGTGCTAACTACAGTTGTGCTAAGGAGAGCTCAAGGACTACACTTCAAACTCGTGTAAAATATCTCTGTGCTAACTACAGTTATGCTAATGTGAGCTCAAGGACTACACTTCTCTAAATTACTTATTAGTGTTCAACTGTTTGCACGTGACACACTTGGGTATCAAATGTCACTTTGTGCACACTACACACGTGACTTCCTTCTGTGTGTCATATGGTGGACAGGGAATTCCATTGCACTTCACTTCAACATGGTAGAATAGGGCTCCATTTGTGTCTGCTGAACTGCCTGGCACTATCTGTGGAGATTGGTCCATACATTCAAACATTGTACGGTGATGGACACGATAGTCTGCCATCAAGTATCCATAGTACTCTCGGGTCCAGGATGATGGGCATGTAATTCGGGCAGGAATCATCACAACAGTTCCTCGTATTGAAATATAGCAAACTGCACATGGGACATTTTCGTCACCAAAAGAGAGTGGGCCAGTGTCTGCAGGCCAAATACCTCCAGCCTGATACTCAGCCCCATACAGGTATGCTCTTCCAGCCTGTGTCCCATCAGTGTAGTTAGAGTATTGTGGCTGTTCAGGTAGGCAGAGGTAGTTGGCTCCACCTCCTCTGTCAAGATACCAACTTCCAGCTGCCCTTCCAGCATACAGTAGCTGTGTTCCAGAAGTGCTGGGACATGTGGTTCTCCCCCACCTGGTGTACACCACACCACCAGTAGTGGAACCTGGAGGTCCTAGTTTGTGTGTGTGTGTGTGTGTGTGTGTGTGTGTGTTTGTGTGTGTTTGTGTGTGTGCGTGTGTGTGTGCATGTGTGTGTGTGTGTGTGTGTGTGTGTGTGTGTGTGTGTGTGTGTGTGTGTGTGTGTTGGGTTGAGTAGGGTTTACTTGTATATGACATTGGGAGGTTAAGGAACTGAGCACAACACATTATTGCTCGATGATGCAGTATGCAGTATACTTGCTATAGTAAAGTGGAAAAAGTAGCTAGTGCTCTGAGTGAAAAAATGTGTGAACAAGCCGTGTAATAATTACCGGAAATAAAACATTAAAAATTTGAATGGCATGCCAAAAAGTATGCAAATAAGTTAGGGATGCCGGCCCATAGCCAGGATTATCAGAAGGGGGGTTATATGGATGTGTATGCATGTGCAAAGATGCAAGACTAGGGAGGTCTGGGGGTATGGTCCCTCAGGAAATTCAGTTTAGAAGTTAGATGTTCTGAGATTGCTCAAGTTGTGAAGCCGTTTTTGGACAGAAGCAGAGCCGTATAGTAGCTACATGGCCTGCAGAGTACTGCATCCAATTTTTGGATGCAATACGCTATATGCATTTGCTTAGCCAACTGACATCAAATTTACACAAGAGAAAGTATACGGTTGGCAGAACAGCAGATGGGGTGAAGATGGTGAGATAGAATATTGAATAGAAGAGCATCAAGCTTATACGACTGCAAGATGTCTATAGAATATCATAATACACCGTATATATATACGTTTGCATGTGCTTTCAGAAAAATTGTATGACTCCAGGCTGTTAACATTTGCCGCATCATTGTTGGCAGTGAGTCACTAGCAGAACAACTGGTGAACTCTCCAGAGAGTTGTCCTTTGTGGCTGTACATTCCCATGGTTGCCTGTAGTCTCAGGGGTACCCCAAGCCTCAACCTTACTGGTTTATGCGGACAACATTCTGCTCTTTTTACACCTCTAAGCTCTCCCTCTGACATGCCGGAGCTCCAAGTTGATGTGGATCGCATTAATTTTGTGAATAGATTTCCTGAACCACCTTACCATAAATGTGGCTAAATCTAAGTCGATGTGCATTTCCAGGAGTTGCTCCAGCAAGCTGAGATTCACAATCTTAGTCAACGGTAGTCCCCTGGAGAAGGTGAAATGCTTCAAGTACCTGGGTTTGTGGATTACTGAGGATCTTGTCATATCGAGTCTGTGTGTTGTAGGGCAAGGCGACAACTTGGATTTATATACAGATTTTTCCCCCCACTTTGTGATGCTGGTACCATACTTACCCTGTATAAGGCCCATGTTCTCCTAATGTTAGACTATATATGCATTGTCTGGGACCCTCATTTGAGGAAGGAACAACTACTGCTCGAATCGGTTCAGCATTTTGCACTGAAAATTGCCAGTCGATCATGGAACTTGGACTATCAGACTCTTCGTACCCATTATGATTTGGCTCCCCTCACAAACAGGAGATCGTGCTTTAAATTCCTTGCTACTTTTAAGTTTGTTCATGGCTTTTTGTATTGCCCCGGTGGTTATTTTCTTTATAAACAATCTCCTAACTTAGGAACTAGTTATACTAAACAGCTAGTACAGCCTTTTGCTAGATGTACTGCTTTTTATCATTCTTTTGTCGTATCAAGTGTGAAACTTTGGAACTCTTTACCTGCTGATGTTGTTTTGTGTACTAGCATAGGGTCTTTAAAACTGTACACTTGCTAAGTCTGTTACCCTACTTAATTTACTACTGTTTCCGTGTATTCTTGTTTACTTTCTTTATTCTTTGGAAGTCCCTCACACTAGCCTTCGGCTATGGGACCGACTGTACCCACTTCAATCAATCTGTGGTCAGTTCTACTAAAAAAGAAAAAAAAAAACGAAAAGGAAAAAACATTCTCGAGTGCCTGAAATAGCGATTTATTTACGCATGTATTTACGCGCGTCCCTTCATCACAACGGCGTAAACTGCTGACGCACGCGTTCCGCGTTGGTCCTCCTTGAACAAACCAAAGTCGTGCGGCGAGCGCGAAGCGCGAGGCGCAGAGGCTCAGATTTTTAGCATGCTCCAGACCTGACAGTCAGACCTTAAACCTAAGTCAAAGTCAGAGAGAAAGGTGAGAATGGCAATGGCAATGGTGAGAATGGCAATGGTGAGAATGGCAATGGCAGCGAGGCTATAATCGACCATTTACAAACGGTATGGCACTGTATAGCCAGGCGGTGCATAAAACCTTTTGGAGGCCAAAAGGGGGGCGGGGGGGGGGGTTCCTCTAACCCCCTCGAACCCCCCCTCCCTGCCTACCGGCCTGGGATATGATATATAAATTATTATTATTATTATTATTATTGCTTTACAGCGAAGGTAAATATACAAAGCCCCATCCCTCTATCTTCTATCTACACTACAGTTTCATTCTAGTCACTCTAGAATGAAAGGGATACATCAATCCGTACCGTTAGCTCGGGAGAAAATATCACGTGGAGAAAATATGACATCGGTGGTGGCGCCTGACAAATGTCACCAGTCAGAGGTTCCATACCTCTGTACACTACTGCACGCAGGACGAGCACGTACATGAGTGTCAGAGTTGTCTTCAATATTGGAACCGTTGATTCAGAAAACTTCCCCGCAAAACATAGGCGCACTGTTATTGTATAAAATTACACGGGTTCGTTACTTTACTCCGAACATGCGAGCCCACTGGCTTGCCAAATCTGATAGCTATAGCTATACGTACAGCATTTGTAAGTTTTTGCAGTTTATATATCTATCGGCATGTACTCACGTGAGTGAATTTGTAGCAGAGTGTTGCGGATGTCTTCTTTTACCTCGGCTATGATCGTCTCCCGTTGCGCATCAGAAGGGCACTCTTCCTGACTAGTGTTCAAGACTCTAGCAGAATAGGTTGTAGCACCACCATATAGCTACTATTAGAAAGAGAAATGCAGCTCATAGTCAGAATGACTACAGCAAGTACGATTTGAGAAGCCATTTCACTTGAGTAGCCAAAGTGATTGGACTTCACACAACTGGGAACAGTAATCGTTGCTGCTTGTTTTATGCTCCTTCAGAGAACTAGGGGGGCTAGCACAAAATTTGGTCCAGGGGACAATTGGCCTCCACATTTGTCCGAGTGCAGAATATCATAAATCTGTGGCCTGTAGTTCCTTTGCAGTCACAGTATAGCCATTATACTTAAGGAACCCCCTGTGTCTATTGTAATGGGGGCCCATGTAAAGTGAGGATCAAAGGTTAATTTGCACTGGCTCCTTACGCATGCGTCAAACAGCACTGCGCAATGGCCGCAACGTGCGTTCTACGACGAGAAACTGTAAGATTTCGGGATTCGTTTCTTTCACAACGACTCATGACCCCTACCACGTGATTATCACGAGTTGACATGTAATTTCATGCAGATTGTTTTGTCCTTGCATGTACAAGGGCTAGCCTTGTTTTCAGGCCAGAAGAGGAGGAGTAAAGGCCAGGTTTCAGCAATTTGCACATGCACTTAATCGCCATATAGTGCCATGCCCTTCACATACTATCAATATACCTCCATGCATACATTTGTGATGTCAAATTCAATATTTGAATGTTATACAATCTAGATTTTTATCATGGTAGCATATATAGTCATGCGGATCCAGTGGCAACTTCTGAAACTTTTCTGCAAGCTCTCATGGAGTTGGACTCAGTTGACCAGAACAAGAGACTATCTACCAGTAAAACCAGCCTCCATTGTATTCCTGTCTGCTCTTTCTGCCAAAGCTTTGTATTGCAAAACAGCACAAGGCTATAGCACTGCAAAAAACACTTGGTTAAAATGACCACAAGTGCATGGTTACTGCAGTTTCAGGGTTCATTGAACAAGTGGGTAGTACGATTAAAGGAATTCCAAAACACAATAATCATCCATCAACTCCCTCACAATTCCATCAAGCTTCAAAGAGCTAGCACAGACACTTGTCAGCAAGCCAACCTATAGCTACCAGTTCATTTGCATCCATCTGCTGGCTATTATCCAGTTCAGAACTAGATAATAGCCAGCAGATGGATGCATATGAACTGGTAGTTATACGTTGGCTAGCAGACAAGTGTCTCTGCTAGCTCTTTGAAGCTTGATGGATCGTGAAGGGGCTAATTGATGATAGTTGTGTTTTTGATCACCAGTTCAATGAACCCTGAAACTGCTGTAACCTTCACTTTAACTAAGTAGTTTTGCATACATACAGACATGTGCCATACTGCACAGGTTGGCTAGCAAATATACCATTTCGGGTGAGCAGTTAAAACAATTACAGGGCTACATGCAGTGCTGTGGCATCAGGCAACAGAGCCCCTGTACTACTTCCTGAGCCAGGTTATTGTAGCCAAAACACCTGGTCGATTCATGCCCTATAGTGAGAACATTGACTCCGTGAATAATTGGAGTGTCGTGTCTATCTTGCAGCATCACTGAACAGTTTCCAGTCTTATATACTCAAAGGCAGTTTGATGCCATCTAAATTGACTCCATTCATGCGGATGTTTTGCACTTCAAGCTAGTAACATAATCCCCAATTAGAAGAGAAATTAGTTAGCTATGTAGCTCATTGTGGATAACAATCTGCTGCAAATATCATTCTGTAAAATGATAGCTCTGTACTTGCATTTGCTGGTTCAGTTTACAAATTAATGAACAATTTGTTTCTCACTATGTTCTTAGGCATACCATAGTAAATAATTGGGAATGTTGTTACTAACCTAGTGCAAAACATCTGCATGAACATGTAGGAGTCAACTAGATGGCATCAAACTCCTTTGAAGGTATAATTGCACTTAATGAACAATTTGTTTCTTGCATTTTCTTAGGCATACCATAGTAGTGAATTTTGTTACTAACTTGAAGTGCAAAACATGTTACTAACATGAAGTGCTAAACATGTTACTAACTTGAAGTGCTAATCATCTAGCCTCGTACCCAGGCTCTTTCTTGTAGAGGAAAGAGCCTGGTAACACTCGGGGGTCAAAGCTGTTTACTTCCGCCACGTCATGATTCATGTGATTTACAGTGACCACGCCCCATTTTTGAAAACTATCATGTGATTTTTGTGAGGACACGTATGCAAGTTTTCACACGGTTGGGGAGAAAGACAGAGAAAGGCACCACAAAGTGGTAAGGTAAATCGTATACAAGACTGATCACACAATTGCAGCATCAAGTCGTACAAGGCAGGTAAGCTTACAGCCTTACCAGCTGTCTTGGTCGTCCTTTCCTCTTATAATACCTTTGTGACGGCTCTGATCACTTCGTGTCTTGAGCGACAGTGTGCAGTAGTAAGTAAAAGCTGGCCGTTCCTCCGGTCTCGCTAAACTCCGAATTCGAGGCAGGGCTACAACACAGCGAACGGGCGAATTATGTTTCCTCGACAACATCGCCATTGCGTAGGCCACCGTCAGACACTAACAGCGAGTTTTTAGCAGTTCTATAACTCCTTGCTTGTTTGCGACTGGGTAATTTTTGTTCGCCACGCCTTTAGAGAGTCACGTATTCACGTGATTTCGTTCTGCAATCTGATTGGAGGCGCCCTGTCTGAGCCGCCGGAAGTCAACGGTTTGACCCCCCCAATGTTACCAGGCTCTTTCCTCCCGCGCGCGGAAAGAGGAAATGAGCCTGGGGACGAGGCTACTAATCATCTGCATGAACATCTACAAGTCTATTTCAATGGCATCAAGTTGCCTTGGAGATGTATGCCTGGACTGCAGGAGTTAGATTCAAAGTATCTTCTATCACACAAAGCAAGTGTACCAGAATGAAACTTGAGAACTGGAATGCAACCTAGGTGAAAGAAAAAAGTCAGAGAGAAAGGAGATAGTTCAGCTGACAGTCCTGTTACTCACGTTGACACTTGGGAAAAACTAGTCCTGGACACGTAGATCTGGGAATTTTTGTGAGCATTTTATTATTTCATGTAAAAAATATTTTCGTGGTCTGGGACGAATGAAACCGCTAGCTATGTTCAACTATGATATATCGAAAACGGTTCAAGTATTCACATAATTAGTATAGGTAATAGCACAGTTTACTGTGGTATTTGGGATTATTATATAGCACGAGTAATGCCCTAAATAGCATGAGGCGAAGCTGAATGCTATTTAGGGCATGCATTACAAGTGCTATTAATCCCAAATTCCACAGTAAAATTCTTACATGCTAATAGTAAACTTTATTTGTGTGTAGTATAAGCTATATTTGTATACTATACTCTAATATTTACAGGAAACAATATCAGTGTACTACTGTGCACATTGACCAATCAAATGACTATTACAACTTTTGCTCAGTAGACAGCCATGTGAGCAATCTCATTGGTTGTCCCAAATGCCTATTACACAAATAATAGGTGTAATAGACAAAGGCAGTTTACACTGGGACTAAACTAAGTATACTAGCTATTGGGCTATTCCATCACACACCCCCATAGAAGAATGAACTTGAAAAGACCCTCAAGACATTATTAAGACTCTGTCTTACCTCTAGATGTAATTAAAATAGATAATTTCCCTGTAGACATCATTAGAAATGCTCAAAATACCCCCTAGACACCATTAAATTTCACTCTCAACCCCACAGATGCAATTTAGTTCAAGATAACGCCCAAGACACAATTAATGCTCTTCTATGGGGGTGTATATATTACTGAAAAAACTACTTCGTTAAAGTAACCTCACAGAGTGGTTACTCCAGTTTCACGGTTCATTGAACTCGTGACTATATGCTATGAAGAGAATTTACACACTGTAACCACCATTCTCCACAATTCCATCAAGCATTATTAAGAAGCTAAGAGCTAGCACAGACACTTGTCTGCTAGCTAATACACATGCATACTGCTTCTTATGGTCCATCTGCTGGCTATTATCCGGTTCAATAACTATCCATCATCCCCCTCACAATTCCATCAAGCTACCACAGACAAGTGTATGTGGTAGATCTTTGCTTCCTTTGCATGACGGAATTGTTAGGGAATGGATGGTGATATGTTTGTGAATTCTCCTAATAGCTATAAGAGCGACATTCAGTTGCTTACTTATTGCTACACTAAAAATACAGCTTTTGTAACGCCGGTCAGCTTTTATGCTCTGTCAGTACAGTTTACTGTGCTGGTCAGTTGTCATGCATAGGCGTCGGAAGCAAATTGAGAGTGGGGGTCTATAGTTAACAGTAAGCACGCTCGCGCTAGCACGAGGTCCGTAAGTACTATGTACAACCAGCCATAAGCGCGAAAACGCAAGTTCAGCAAGCGCAAACCAAGTATCCTACGTTCAAAAATTGCAAGACAGTACAATAATCGATAGATCGATCAACAACGTCTAGCTAGCTAGCTAATTATTATTATTAAATACATGACCACGCCTACTTTGAGGGCTAAAAAGTGGGGGGCCATGGGCCCCCTTTACCCCCCGGGTGTGACGCCTATGCCATGTGATTGACAACCAGAAAATCGGCTTCACAAAGGGCTTGAAATCTGGTACGGAGAGTGGTTAGCCCTTCATCGGATTCCAGCTGGCATATTACATGCTTGCAACCACTACTAAGGGGGCGTTCACAAACAGGTTTGCGCACGCTAAAGGTGGCGGGGGAAGTCACTTGGCGGAGGTTAACGAAAACATAAACCTGGGTTACAGTCAGGACCAGTGTTACTCCTAGTTTCAGGGTTAGGGTTTGGTTTAGGGCAATCTTGCTTTCCCTAATTTTAAAAAAGGGTTTTAGTAGCTCATTAATATATTCATGAACCAAAATTGCCACTAGATGGACGCATCTACACGCTCATTGTAGGTAGCGTCCTAACCACCAATGCATCTCAAATCAGTCTGTGCCAGCTTTTGTTCAGAGCTACTCCCAAAGTCAGGCTAGACTCATGTTTGTCACTACTCTTGGAATGGACAACTTTGACTGCACCAAAATGAATGCACGTTTCAAAAAATTCACAGCTTGTCTACGGGAGGGGCTCATTCACGAGTGCCAGCAAGCATTACTAGCCCCACCTCTCCCCCTTATGTCGCTAAACAACTCACGGCTCTGTTCCACACACAACCACCGTTCAGCTCCCTTGGGTACCAGAGTGTAGCACCAACGATAAATTGCGTATTCTAGTTAAAGCCCAGCCCAGCACTCGAAGCACCTGGCCACGGTCACCAACAAGGCTAGGCATACGATCGCAAGACCTGGGCCTGCCCCATGAGTACAGTCTTGGCCACTGTGGCCTTTCTGCTGCTTCTAGACACAAGCTTGCTTTCACAAGCAGGCACTACGTACTACTCACAGCTACTGACACTACAGCACTCTACTAAACTCCTTAATTCTTTTAAGTCGATCTAAGCTTATCTTCAAAGTTCCGACCACCACATGAAGGGTACCGCCAGGCCACATCTTAACTAACTTAATTATAAACTGATTATTGGATGTCAATGCCGACAGGAAATGGGGAAAATCCCCAATTTTACGGACCGTGAGCGGATGAAGACTCCCAAAACGGACTGTGCGCTTAAAGTTTACAAAGACAAAGAATTCTATCAGCTTGGATTCCAGGTTTGTTGACCTTGAAAACACAGGGTTCCCTGCCACCTTAACGTCATTATGACGTTAACTCCAGTCCCCCCCCCAGCCTTAACGACAACTTGTTAAAACACCACAGAAACAGTGAACAAGTTACTATAAAAGTGTCAAGTACATAAACCCAGCAGAGACTCCTGTCCACTCCTGATCCTGGTAGATCCCAGCTGCAGTCGTGACTATAGCGCCGTGCTTTGCCCACGAACGAGGTAGTGCAGATATACGGATTTTGTATACGTACGTTACGTCTTCCGGTGATATCCGTTACGATAATCGGAGTTATGCGGTTGTCGTACAACGAAAGAGCTGTGCCAGACGGCAGATTTCGGCACCATCTGTTCCAAGCAGTGTTCATGCGAACAAATTATCCTTCAAGATATGCAGGTGGTCAAGGGTCCACACAGCTGTCGAAACCGCTGTTACTGCTCCCGACGGTATGTGAGAACGCTGTAAAAGCCGGGTCAAGCCTCTGAAATTGGTGAGATTCAAGCGCCCATAGCGCATGAACGCAGGGTGCTATCAAGACCGGACTTGCACCAGATTAAAGATCTGTTTCTGTGCTTTCTGAAAATCCTCACATGATGAGCATTAGATTTGGAGCTATAAGCCCGTGAAGTTAACCATGCATAGGCGGCAGTTGCCCCCACAAAATATAAGGCGTGGGGGCATAGCCCCCACAATCGCCCACAGTCATGACAGTAACACGGCAAGCACCCTTTATTAGGTATCGTATACTCACAAACTGACACCACTGCAGCTATATAGCGTAACCATTGTCCAGGCCAACTAGTCTCGAGTCTCACAGCAGGTCGCAGAGATCCCGGCGCACGAGTGTCGAGTCTCTCTACGTTGTGGCCCCGCCCCAAGCTCAGTAGGCCTATATAGTACTCAGCACTGGAAACTCAGAGGTTTGGACTCTTCAGCAACGGCCACTGCATGGCAATACGAATTAGAGTCATACATGCGAATACGTATACAGATAACAATAATAACTGTAGTGCCGGTTTGGGCCAAAAGTGGCCTCAGAAGCAATCTCAGAGCATCTAATTTGAAAAATTTTCCTGGGGGAACATACCCCCAGACCCCCCTACCATGTGCGTGCTTACGCACGCACACAAATCGTTCGCACCCACAATCTCAAATGTCTTCCGCCGCCGTTGCCATGTTTTGTGGTTTTAGTGCGCATGGGTAACTTTGTCCACTCGTATCTCCGGAACCCTACCACCTATGGACATGAGACTTGAACCGTTGGATGCAGCAACGATTGAAGTTTATAAGGGTATGTAAAAGTATTGTGACATCCCCATCAGATATGGAGCTGTGAGCCTGTGAAATGAACCATTTTTCATGATTTTGATGCACACGGGTAAATTTGTGTGACTGTATCTCTTGAACCCTTCCCTCTACAGACACGAAACTTGTACCATTGGATACAGCAAAGGTTGAGGTTTATAAAGACGTGTTCAAGCATGGTGATATCCCTGTCACAATTAGAGCTGTGAGTCCTTGAAGTAAACCATGTTTCATGGTTCTGTACGCATTGGTAATTTTGTGTGACCATATCTTCTGAACCCTACAACTTAAAGACATGGAACTTGTACCGTAGGACACAGCAAGGATTGGCATTTATAAGGATGTGCTGAAGTATCGTGACATCCACATTAGATTTGGAACTGCGAGCCCATGTGTTGGTTTTGGTATGTACGCATTGGTAATTCTGTGTGACCATATCTCCCGAACCCTACCAACTGTGGACATGGAATTTGTATTGTTGGACACAGCAAGGACATGCAAAAGACTTGGCATGAACCCTAGGGAGGTGTACATTATGCCGGCATCATAATTAGTAGCCTTGAGCAAACGAGCATAATTCTTAAAACCTGGAGCATAATACATAAAATTTAGAGCATAATAAAATGATTTTATGAAGAGGCTACACATGATCTTGCAAAGTCTTTAGTCACTAGTTGCTGACTTGACTACAACGAGAGTTCCACCTCAGCCAACGGCAAATCCAGTGATCAACAGCTTGCATCTATGTCCACTGAGTCTGAGTTTTGCAGGAGTTTGTCACTTAGTCACGCAAGCCACACCCTCTGCAAAAGGTGTGGCTTGCGTGACTATTTGTTACTGTCGCCAGCGAGATTCAGATGTCTGCATTTTGCACAATTCTATTGTATATTGAAGAAAGACCAACATTTCGTCAGCATAATTTCAGCATAATCAGTACTCTTTTAGGCATAATAAGCTAGAAATTTAGGAATTGTGGAATAGCATAATTAGAACATAGTGTACATGTTGCTTAATAAGCCCAAACAGTTAGGATTGTACTCCTCTGAACATTTAAACCGAATTGCATTTTGTTTACTGGAACACTTTATACGAGATAGGTACATGCTCAAGGCTAGTAATACACTGACTTAGGATGACCCATCCGTCACCTAACATACATTTACGTCAGCATACAAGCATATCAAACATCACGGTACTTTAAGTAAGAAACATCAATCTCTCATTGTGTAGTACTACACTATTGAAATGCAATAGCTATCAATTTTGCTCTGACTGGAACTGAACAACGTTTGGTGATTATTATGCGTTCTTGGTTTCTACGATTGGACGCAGCAAGGACTAAGCACAATAAAGGAATTTAAGATGTTATGAGGCAAATATAGAGGAAAGTGAAAGGGCCGGGAGTTGAACCATCTGGCTGTCATGGCTCAGTGGCAGAACACTGGCAGCCCAAGCCAGAGGTGTCCTGGGTTTGGCTAAATTCCTTTGTTGTGCTTAGTCCTTGCTGCGTCCAATCATAGTGGTAGGGTTCCGGAGATACGAGTGGACAAAGTTACCCATGCGCACTCAAACCACAAAATATGGTTAACTTCACGGGCTTATAGCTCCAAATCTAATGCCCATCATGTGAGGATTTTCAGAAAGCACAGAAACAGATCTTTAATCTGGTGCAAGTCCGGTCTTGATAGCACCCTGCATTCATGCGCTATGGGCACTTGAATCTCACCAATTTCAGAGGCTTGAAGCTGGACCCGGCTTTTACAGCGTTCTCACATACCGACGGGAGCAGTAAGAGCGGTCTCGACAGCTGTGTGGATCCTTGACCTCCTGAAATACACATATCTTGAAGGATAGGTTGTTCGCATGAACACAGCTTGGAACAGATGGTGCTGAAATCTGCCGTCTGGCACAGCTCTTTGTTGTACAACAACTGCATAACTCCGATTATCATAACGGATATCACTGGAAGACGTAACGTACGTATACAAAATCCGTATACCTGCACTACCTCCTCTGCAAACAAGTGGCAGCGGAAGTCTCTCGGCGGAGGTTAACGAAAACATAAACCTGGGTTACAGTCAGGACCAGGGTTACTCCTAGTTTCAGTGTTAGGGTTTGGTTTAGGGCAATCTTGCTTTGCCTAATTTTAGCTTATTTATGACCCAAAATTGCCACTCGGTGGACGCATCTACATGCTCACTGTAGGTAGCGTCCTAACCACCAATGTATCTCAAATCAGTCTGTGCCAGCTTTTGTTCAGAGCTACTCTCAAAGTCAGGCTAGACTCATGTTTGTCACTACTCTTGGAATGGACAACTTTGACTGCACTAAAATGAACACACATTTCAGGCAAAAAATTCACAGCTTGTCTACGGGAGGGGCTCATTCACGAGTGGAAGCAAGCATTACTAGCCTCACCTCTCCCCCTTATGTTGCTAAACAACTCACGGCTCTGTTCCACACACAACCACTCTTTAGCTTTCTTGTCTACTGCACCGTAGTATATACCAACGATATATTGCGCATTCTAGTTAAAGCCCAGCCCAGCACTCGAAGCTCCGGGCCACAGTCACCTACTATAGGCTTGGCATACGATCGCAAGACCTGGGCCTACACAGTGAGTACAGTCTTGGCCACTGTGGCCTTTCTGCTGCTTCTAGACACAAGCTTGCTTTCACAAGCAGGCATTACGCACTACTCACAACTACTGACACTACAGCACTCTACTAAACTCCTTTTTTTTTTTTTTTTAAGTCGATCTAAGCTTATCTTCAAAGTTCCGACCAGGTTCCGCCTGACCGTAACTCAGGTTTATGTTTTCGTTAACCTCCTCTGAGTGACGGGGTGCCTCCTTAATAAGATCATAACGTCACATGCCAACCCCCCCTCCCCTAAACGTCAGCAAACCTGTTTGTGAACGCCCCCTAAACTGTCAATGCTGTTTCAAGTTCTAGGGTTATGGTTACACTTGAGAGAAATATTCTTTTTAGGTCTGACCGTTTCAGTCGGACTTAAATGCTCCCCATGTTTTACACATGGACAAGTGAGGGACAGGTGACTTATAAGTTCCCCATGTGTTACACGTGGGACAGGTGACTTAAACGTTCCCCATGTATTACACATGGGGAATCTCGCTATTTTAAGTACTATTCTATAGGACCGGCTTTGTATACTTACCTTTACTTTCATATCACAGCTACCTTGTTTGCATATACTTTTTGGCGTGTCATCCCTACATCTTTTTAAGTTTTTTTATTTTCTTGTTTCTGCACTTTTTTTCTGATGGTAATAGTTAGAGTTAGACCTAAGAAGAACATTTCTCTCAAATCTAACCATAACCCTAGAATTTGAAACACGCTTAGCGTCAAAATGACATTTAGGAGAGGGGGGGTGGGGTTGGCATGTGATGTTATGATTTTATTAAACTGCAATATACTGGTTAGAGTTAGTCCTTAACTTTCTCTATACTTCTTATAGTGGGGAACGTTTAAGTGACCTGTAATTAATCTATTCAAAATGAAGGGGTAGTCCAAAAAGCATGAATACAATGAAGAACTTAAACTTTACACAAGCAGAAACTGTTATATAATTCCCAAGAACCAAGTATGAATATGTTAGCTCAGTATGTGACTTCTTTCTGTGTGTCATATGGTGAGCAGGGAATTTCATTGCACTTCACTTCAGTGTGGTATACAATAGGGCATGCACCATCTGTGCTTGCTACACTACGAGATACTGACTCTGGGTATTGGTCCACACCTTCAAACATTGTACAATAAATACCATGCAAATCTTGTATCAGGTATTCCTGGGTTCAGGATGATAGGCAGGTGTATTATCATAACAACCTATAATATATACTAATGTTGAAGCATAGAACACTGAACATGGGACATTGTGATCACCAAGAGAAAGGGTCTATTGTCCAGTGGGTGAGGAACTCCTACCTGACACTTGGCCACACAGACCTCTAGGCACAAAAGGCAGCTACATCATTTTCAGTAGAAGACAACCTTTAAGGTAGCGGTGGAAGTCTCTCGGCAGAGGTTAACGAAAACATAAACCTGGGTTACAGTCAGGACCAGTGTTACTCCTAGTTTCAGGGTTAGGGTTTGGTTTAGGGCAATCTTGCTTTCCCTAATTTTAAAAAAGGGTTTTAGTAGCTCATTAATATATTCATGAACCAAAATTGCCACTCGATGGACGCATCTACACGCTCACTGTAGGTAGCGTCCTAACCACCAATGTATCTCAAATCAGTCTGTGCCAGCTTTTGTTCAGAGCTACTCTCAAAGTCAGGCTAGACTCATGTTTGTCACTACTCTTGGAATGGACGACTTTGACTGCACCAAAAATGAATGCACAATTCACAGCTTGTCTACGGGAGGGGCTCATTCACGAGTGCAAGCAAGCATTACTAGCCCCACCTCTCCCGCTTATGTCGCTAAACAACTCACGGCTCTGTTCCACACACAACCACCGTTCAGCTCCCTTGGGTACCAGAGTGTAGCACCAACGATAAATTGCGTATTCTAGTTAAAGCCCAGCCCAGCACTCGAAGCACCTGGCCACGGTCACCAACTAGGCTAGGCATACGATCCCAAGACCTGGGCCTGCCTAATGAGTACAGTCTTGGCCACTGTGGCCTTTCTGCTGCTTCTAGACACAAGCTTGTTTTCACAAGCAGGCACTACGTACTACTCACAGCTACTGACACTACAGTACTCTACTAAAGTCCATTTTTTATTTTTTATTTTTATTTTTTTTCTTTAAGTCGATCTAAGCTTATCTTCAAAGTTCCGACCACCACATGAGGGGTTCCGCCAGGCCACATTTTAACTAACTTAATTATAAACTGATTATTGGATGGCAATGCCGATAGGAAATGGGGAAAATCCCCAATTTTACGGACAGTGAACGGTTGAAGACTCCCAAAACTGACGGTGCGCTAAAATTTTAACAAGACAAAGAAGTCTATCAGCTTGGATTCCAGGTTTGTCGACCTTGAAAGTAACAGGGTTCTCTGCCACCTTAATCACAATGTAGCGCAAAACTGCACCACATCTTTGCAGGCCAATAGCCATGATGATGTCATGTAACTCACTGCACAGGATGTGACTGACCAATATCAGGCCTCATTAGCCTCGTTCCTAGGCGTGGAGGAAGGGAAGGAGAAAGAGCGCCTGGTACACACTGTTTGCTCATGCGCTTAATCGCCACGGAATTCCGTGGCGACCGTGTTCGTACGTGTACGTACGTATACTGGTGACGTCATAAACTCGCCGCGTTGATGTGTCAGTTCGTGTTCTGTTCGAGTGAGTTTTATATCGCGCTGTTCTAGGCCTTCTGGTAGCTAGGTACCTCGAGATAAAGCTCAAGAACGTACAGGTTGCCTCCAGTGAGTGCATTTACCAAGGAAACATACCTTCATGCCGTTATCCACCAATTTCGGTAAGTCGATTCCTACCACTGCCTACCAGACATTTCTCTTTGTATCTGGCATTATAAAACTAGGCAGAGAATGTAACAGCGATGTGTATAGCGTCCTATGAACAAAAGCTGAGGTATTTTTGATGACGGTTTATCGAGACACAGAGAACATCTGGTCCTATCCCTCCTCAAAAACGGCCCCCCCGGACCGTCCGTAGCAGAATAATTGGTCCCCCCGGACCGAATAACGCAGCCATACCTGGTCCCCCCCTGCTGCGGATGGTCCTACCCTAGGCATGGTGTTCAGCAAGAGTGGCGAGGCTGAGAAGTGGACCAGGAAGGATGAAGCTGTCTATGCAGTCAGTCTTAGGCTGGGTTTTCAAGGCGAGCTAAACATTGGCACTTAGTGCATCCCTGTATGTTCGAAGCTATGGACTCATGTGGCAGTGCCCTTCACTACTCACGCAGTATCCCTCAGCAGGTAGTAGAGTCTAGAGTAGAGTCTGTACTATGGCAGGAGGATAGCAGAGTCGCACTGGTGGAGAAGGCATATGATTATCTCGTTGAAAAGTGGTAACCAGCTAACTATACACGAAAAACGACAAGCGCAGCATTCGATCGAGAAACTATTGACTATTGTCTGCGATGGTTTTGTGACATGGAGACAAAGTTTGAACTACTTGCGTAAGCTATCTTGCTCCATAGTTGACTGTGTAGTTCACATTTTGACTTGGAATAATGAAGTAGTGGGGGGACCAATTATGGCGAGGGGGGACTGTTTACAGCGCCGTAGATGGTCTTAGGGGGGACCATCTACAGTGCTATGAATGGGCCGGGGGGACCAAGTATTCTGCTATGGATGGTCCGGGGGGACCGCTTTTGGTGGGGACCATGCACTTACAGTATGACAGTCCCTCCCCATTCACTCTCCTGAACATATCTGCACGGCCATCGAGAACTCTGAAGACTCAGTTTCTATGCAGGCACAATAGCCATTCAGAAACTGATCCGATACCTAGCCACACCAGTTTTTAACGACAGATGTCAATACTGTACCAGGTCTATCAACCCAAGTGTCACTTGTACTGATCCTATGCAAATCCCTCCCCATTCACTCTCCTGAACATATCTGCACGGCCATCGAGAACTTTGAAGACTCAGTTTGGACTCTCTAAAGTTATTTCTAACTTACTGGTTTCGTTCCACTCTGCATAGTTGTGTACCTTCATGTTTGTTTATACCATGCGTATCCCATGTCGGGGCGCAATGAAACTTTGAACTTGAACTTTGAACCAGGCGCTCTTTTTTCCTACCCCTCCTCCGCGCCTGGGAACGAGGCTAGTGTTCATGCATGGTATAGAATATGTTTCTGCATGCTATCATGCACTGCCTGCCAGGTTGCTGACTATGGATAACAATCAACACATCCAAGCATCGAATACCACCATACCACTGTGCCATGAGATTCACATCCTGGCCCAGGATGATGGGCATGTAGCTATACCATGCAGGAATCATCACCACAGTTTCTTGTGTTGAAGTGTAACACATTGCACATGCATTGGTGCATCGTTTTCAGCATGACGCCCAAGTGATTTTGGATACCAATGACTTGCACTGTTGTAGAGTTTATTAGCTTCCTTGTCAATAGACCTTTCCCATTAAGGAATGCAGTATACGTGACGTCACGCCTGCATTGTCTCGGAAGGCCTGCTGGGGCGAATTCACCATTGTTATTACATGGAAACATGGCCTACGTTCAAACGGCTGCTGCTTCGTGCTAGTCATACTGAAAGCGATCGGCGCTGCGCGGAAAGGGTCTGGCTTGCGAGACTAGCTTCGTGCACAGGGGAAATACCGAGCTGCCTTCACACCGACCCAGAGTTCCAGTATCGGCGTTTTTAACAGTGGTAGTTAGAACTCCGTCCGACTTTGTTTGACACTGGACAGAACGATCAGCTACCACCAGGATTACTATCGGCGAGCGGAGCTGTAGAGCTAGTTAAAACGCCTAAAATGTAATTTATACGTCCTACTATAGCTTAGCTTCGAGTATCTACATGTAGTTACTAGATAGCTTTTTCTAGAGTACATAGCTTACTCGCACGCTTTCGCGGGTGTCAGGCAACGCAAAGCTATGCTACGTAGGCCAACTCCATCTGGACGACAGACACTTTGGGTTGGTGCACACCGCTGTAAGTTATACTCGGCCAGAACTTACGATGTTAGTAGACACTTAGTATATAGCAACGACAAACCGTTGGGTGCACACAAGACATCTAACAGCTCCACAGCGGTGTCGAAAAAGTCGCACGGAGTTCGATCGCGAGCTACCACTGTTGAAAAGGCCGATGCTGGAACTCTAGGTCGGCGTCTAGGCAGCTTGGGATTCCCCTGTACGCGAAGGCAGCAGCCGTCTGAACGTAGGCTACGTTCCCGTATATAGCAATGGAGAATTCGCCCCAGCACCGAGCACCCCAGACGTGACGTCACGTATTCCGCACATATTTTGATGTTAGTGGGAAAGGTCTATTTTCAGGACTATCATTAATAATTAAGTAATTGAACTAACAACATAATTATCTTGAAACCATTTGCAACTAGATGACATCATGAACATTGTTTATCATAATGACTGCAAATCAACTATAAAGCAACAGTTACTAGACTAAACTCTTAAAATATCTCTGTACTAACTACACTTCTGCTAATGAGAGCTCAAGAACTACACGTCTAAATTTGCATGTGACACACTGTTCATGAAATGTGACTTCCTTGTGTGTGTCATATGGTTGACAGGGAATTCCATAATTCCACTTCACTTCAACATGGTGAAATAGGGCTCCTTGTGTTTGCTATACTGCCAGGTACTGACTGTGGAGATCGGTCCACACATTCGAACATTGTACGATGATAACCATGATAGTCTGCCATGAGATATCCATAGTATTCTCGGGTCCAGGATGATGGGCAGGTAAGTCGTGCAGGAATCATCACAACAGTTACTTGTGTTGAAGCACAGCACATGAAAACCATTAAGAAACTACCTCCCGTCTGATTCTCCGCCCCATACAGGTATGCTCGTCCACCCTGTAGCTACCCCAGCAGTATAGGTAGAGTACTGTGGCTGCCCTGGTAGACAAAGGTAGTTTGCTCCACCTCCTCTTTCTGTGACATAACTTCCAGCTGCCCTTCCAGTGTACAGTAGCTGTGTTCCAGAGGTAGTGGGACATGTGGTCCTCCCCACCTGGTGTACACCACACCACCAGCAGTGGGACCTGAAGGCCCTCTTAGTCCTATCTCTCCCTTCTGACAGTTGCTACCAGCAAACCCTGGTACTCCTCTTCTCCCTTAAGACCCTGCATGTGGGCCAGTCGGGCCATGCTCTCCTTTCTGACCCTTGCTTCCACCAAGTCCCATAGGTCCCTGTGGGCCAATTGGACCAAGGACTCCTTGCAGTCCTCTCTTCCTTCTCTCCTTTCAGTCAGGACTTCCTTGTACTCCTTGTGGTCCTTGTGGACCATTGTCTCATTGAACTCCATCTTTGCCTTGTACACCTGTAGATTAATGAATTAGACTTCACTTTTTCATTGGTTAGCAGATTTCAAAAACAATGTGCAGCAAACAAAGGTTTAGTGATGCGACAGCATATAAAGAAAACAATGATCCAATGCAGTCCCCAAAACTGCAACAAATTGTGGTATGTCCAGGATGCCGTGGCACTATAGGATCTTCACACAGCGTTCAATTTCTAGCTACACTTAGAAAGCCATAGATGCCATAATTTAATTGTTTCCTAAAATATGAGACCACTTCAACTTCAATGGAACACTAATTATAGTAATCAATAGTCATTATAAGATTTCTGAGTGTGTCCAAGATTCATAGGCAGAAGAACCCTGGAGGGGGTACCAGAAACACACATCCTCCCTTGAAATATGCTTTGCACATACTATACACATTAACATCAATTAACTCCTGTCAGAAATGCATAATTATACCATGAAGTTTGATCAACTTTTCTAACGTTGATGCATGTATTTAGTAACAAATACCTCAAGGAGAATTAATTACTGCATATTGAGGCTTATTAATTTTCTCTTTGTTTATGTCTACAAGTGTCAATGAATCTCTACATTTGTGTATCTATTACTTGGAGCATGTTAAGATCCCATGCATGCAGTGTCATTGTCTGTTATGAGGATAAGTCACACTTTCTCTCTTCATCTTCTCACATGCCCATCCTGCAAGTTTGTCTTCTATCTCCAACGATGCTTGGTATACAGTTCGCTGCTACGTGATATCCAGAAATTCCAAACTTGAACAACATGAGCCTGTTCTACCTCTAAACATAAAAATGTGCATCTGACTTGTTAGTTGCTCAGGTAGCACTGTAATGTATTTTATGTTCTGTGGGGACTTGAGACAACAGAGTTTGACAAAGAGGCCTCAAATTTGTACCTTGATACCTGACCAGAGAGGCTCTGCTTGATGGACCATTGTGACCTTTTCACCCCCATACATCCATTCTACTTTGTGTTATTCAATTGTAAAGACAGCAAAATTAATGTTTATGAACACGTTTCACTACATAAAATTTCTTGTTTTGTATGATTTCTGCTAGCTTTAAATATTTCTACTATTTTTGGCTGTTAGCAATTGGTAGTACAGTAGGTGCTGGCTGTGTGAACTTTGAACAAAGAGGTTACCACTAAGAGCTTGACTTCTTTCTTACCTTGAGGTCCAGATGGTCCCTGTTCTCCTTTCTGTCCTGCCACTCCAGGAGACCCAGGGAACCCATCAGTGGCGGATCTAGAGGGTGTTCCATAGGTTCTATGGAACCCCCCTTTTGAAGGGCTACCTTCGCGTGTACTTAGTAAGTCTGCGCAAGCTTAACTCGTACACTACGGCATAGTCGAATACCATAACAAATAACTAAGGATCCGATGACACACAGTTAGTATTTGTATCTCTCAGCTCCACGGAGCAACGACTGAACGAGTACAGTAGCTAACTGAAATTTTTCCTTTCTTTTTCCCGCGCCTCACGGCTGCTTTGCGGCCTCTGCGGAGCGAAGCGGGGCCACGCCTTTAAATTCTGCGAGCGTTTAAAGGCTTCAAACACAATGACTAGATTTGGCAGTAGGTCGTCCAACTCCTGCTATTTCATCCCAAAACGGCACCAGAAGGTCTGAAATCAAAATGTTCCTGGGGGGAGCATGCCCCCAGACCCCCCTAGCGGGCGCGCGAAGCGCGCCCTCTTACGCTTCGCCAAATATAGCGATCAAGTGCACACTAGAACCCCCCTTTTCAAAATCCTAGATCTGCCACTGCCCATCCCTGCCTGGTAACCCATCTCGTCCATCTCGCTGTACAATTACATAAGGAGTGCAGGAGTTTGTACCTCCTGCATCACCTGAAGTGTCAGCACTCCTTGGGATTCTGTAACTCACGCAAATGTATGGGAGTCAATGGGGATGCCTAGCAGCTGTACGCAGTTTAGAAAAATCCGTATTTAACTACAAGTCACGCGAGAATCCGTACCTTGTTCCAGAAAGTTTTGGTATTCTTTGATGGTAAGCAATCCTTCGAGCCACATGTCCCAATGTTTTGTCTGGCATTCTTCTCTTCCGCCTCGACACAAACAGTTCTCACGCGCATGGTCGGCACTCACTGAGTACTTACAGATATCACTTGCAATTGAAGCGCTCAACCGCTGAACGACATATAAAGACCACGCTTCTGTGTCCTACGTACAGCTTGACAAGCCGCGGGACTCCTTCGCGGGGATATGACAACGATTACAGTTGCAGAGCACGATGTAGAAAGCCACCCACTTCTGTTAGTCACGTGAGCTTTACATTGCAAATTATATTCCATGCCCGGAGTACAATGCTCAGTAGTTTCTACACCTGTAAGAAATAATCAGGACTATTACAAAATTAATGCGTGCATGCTACAGTTCTCAAAATAGTCTGGGTATGGTTGTCATTTTACCACTTCTTCATATCTGTCACTTGTAACTAACAATTTCATCCTTGAAACTGGCAATGTTTGACAAAAGTAGATGAAATGGGTATCAAACAGTTCCATTTGATGTGTACATTCATAATCTGATGTTTGTTTTCATTTTGGAGTAAGTGCATGATCTCAAAATAGGCTGGGTACGTTTGTCATTTTACCACTTATTCATATTGGGCACTTATAACTAACTAATTAATCCCTGAAACTGGCAATGTTCGACCAAAGTAGATGAAATGGGTATCAAACAGTTCCATTTGATGTGTACATTCATAATCTGATGTTTGTTTTCATTTTGGAGTAAGTGATCTCAAAATAGGCTGGGTACGTTTGTGACTTTACCACATGCATTGTGGTAAATTTCGTGCCTGAAACTGGCAATGTTTGATCAAAGCAAAGTGGTCTTACCTTGCCATGCCTTAAATTTGTAACCTAGGAGACCAAGATAAATTTAGAGTGGACAAATATTAGCATCATCACACTCCATTCAACCTCGCTATTCATAATGTGAACTTGGGTTAGGTATTTGGGTTTGGACCTAGCTTATAGTATGAATGACACAGCATTTGAAAATGCTCCCTAAATACTGTAAGACAATGGTTGGAAAGTAAATATTAATGTCCTTATACCTGAACTGGACAGACTGTGTTTACTAGTACCTCCACTGTAAAAATGCATGTATGTAATAATGATGTCACGGCATCCCATGCATGTAAACTAGCTTTTGCACCAGCAAGGTGTTACTACAGTTCCTAAGCAGTGCAGTAGTTGAAGGATAGCACCTGATATGGTGTTGACTAGGTGAGACTCTCACCTTGAGTGCTAAAAGGTACTTGGATAAGGGCACTTCATGTGCTGAAATTGCACTTTGGTGCAATGATGACACACTGAATGTTACTACAACACATTCACCTGGTGGCAACCTGAACACCTCTGGTGTTGCTGCTACCATAGGCGTGCACAGCAGTAGAGGGTTGGGGGGGCGAAGCATGCACAAAATTTATGATGTGCGGCACCACCACTCAGAGTAGAAGCTGAACGTCCGCTTGACGAAGGGACTGAGTGGGTTGTTGGTTGTTCGACGTGGATTCCTGGGCTGTTGCTCCTTCAACTGAATCAATGAATTCCTGGGCTGCTGCTCCTTCGACTGGATGAGTGGACTTCTCTCTATCTTGAGTTACAAAGAATGTCTGATCTACGTACCTTGCTAGCTACGGTACCTGTGGCCGTGTACATAACGTGAGCATAGCATGGCGTCTGCCGGCGTCCACCCCACGACCAGGCCAGACGCCCCACCCCTCAGCTCCCCGGGCGGTTTGGGGGGGCCTACGCCCCCCTCCGCCCCCCCCCCCCCCCCCCCCCGTAGTACCGCCAGTGGCTGCTACCACATATTTCTAACAGTGTGTATGTAGTTCATGGGAAGGTCCATTATTTTATACACTTAGTGCTTGTCATCCAGCTATCTACTAAAAGTCATTTTGTGCACACAACGCACATGACTTCCTTCTGTGTGTCATATGGTGGACAGGGAATTCCATAGTTGCACTTCACTTCAACATGATAGAATAGGGCACCATTTGTGTCTGCTATACTGCCAGGCACTGACTGTGGGTATCGGTCCACACATTCAAACATTGTACGATAATGACCATGATAGTCTGCCATGAGATATCCATAGTATTCTCGGGTCCAGGATGATGGACAGGTAAGTCGTGCAGGAATCATCACAACAGTTCCTCGAGTTGAAGTGTAACACACTGCACATGGGACATTATGATCATTGAAGGAACGTAAAGGGCCATTATCCCCACCTGTAGTCTGATATTCAGCCCCGTAGAGGTATGCTCGTCCATTCTGTACACCAGCAGTGTAGGTAGAGTACTGTGGCTGCTCTGGTAGACAGAGGTGATTTGCCCCACCTCCTCTGTAATCATAACGAGTTCCAGCTGCCCTTCCAGCATATAGTCGCTGTGTTGCAGAAGTGCTGGGACATGTGGTCCTCCCCCACCTGGTATAAACGACACCACCAGCAGTGGGGCCTGGAGGTCCTCTCAGTCCAGTCACTCCTCTTTGTCCCTTCTGACCCCTGGTACCAGTAAATCCTCTAGGACCCTGTGGGCCAGTCAGACCACGGAGTCCTTGCTGTCCTCTCAAACCTGTGTACAGCATTATATCACAGTTAGGAAGAGTTTAGTTCCAGATTTTCATATTCCTACCCTCACCAAAGTTTCATACTGTAAACCATATTTTTACATTGACAGTGCATGTAGTAGCTTGTTAAACTGTTTGCATTATCAAAGAGCAACACAATGAAGAGGTGTCTTTTAGTCACAAGGAGCACACTTTTGAGCGACTGTCAAACTTTAATAAGCACACAACATGCTTATCTGGCTCAAGATCCATGATCAAAGTTGAGAAAGTAATTGAAAACTTGACTTTTTACCTTGAAATCCAGATAGTCCCTGGTCTCCCTTCTCTCCTGTCACTCCAGGGGATCCAGGAAGGCCATCCCGGCCTGGTAAACCATCACGACCTGGCAATCCATCTCGTCCATCTTGCTGTACAATGACATAAGGAGTGCAGGAGTTTGTACCTCCTGCATCACCTGAAGTGTCAACATTTCTTTGGATTCTGTGAACTTGAGCAGCTGTTGTATAATCGATATAGTACATATCATGAAGAAAGAATAAAAAGAAATGTCAATTGCAAAATTTTAATAGCTGTATACCCATCACTTGCCAATCCCAGGAATCAGGCTTTAGCTAGCTATCTTATCAGTTTCCTCAGCTGTATGCACATATATTGTACGTACATGCATAGGAAGACTGGAAATGACAAAGGCCTAGCTGGAAATAAAGCTACCATGCTTATCTATTAAACCATAGTCTTGTGCCCAGACCCCACCCAGCTCAAGCAAGAAGAAGTCTGGTGTCACAATTGTAAATCCTTGTGCAAGCTCCAGAAGTGCATAGAGTGGCCAATCGAATCACAGAGCAGCATTTATTGGAATAATGCCGAAAAGTATTTCGATCGTCTACTCAAAGTGTTGTTGTGTGATTCATTGACCAATTTGTAATCCTACACTAATAATTACGGGCTTCAATACTTTCATAAGCCCAAGGATTTAGGTTTGTGTCATCAGACATGAGAGGGGAGGGTCTGCGCACAAAGACTAATTAAACCTGCTTGTTTGTGCTTTGAATAGGCTTTTTTCCAATCCAAGAACACTTTCAGTAGCTACAGCAGGTTTTTCTATTTATCATTGATCAACATCAGTGCATTAGTGCATACAGAGGGTAAAAAAATGTAGTGTAAGTAGTAACTACTCTGTCATACATTTTACACCACCAAATAAATTAAAAACAGGTAGCTAGCTACAAAAAGTACACAAAACAACCAATGAACCCCATCTCCTACAGGTGTAGATGTCATGATACACAAATTCACCCATCTCTTCAGTCCAAATGAAAATAGTTTTACAGCATACGATTAGCAAGTGGTCAAAATGTCAGTTGTGTTTGCACAAGATGCACATAGACATATACCTTACTTGCAACTACAGCCATGGTAATGTGAACAGCAGTCAAGATCAAGATGGCTTTGATGGTGCATCTCCTACCTGCAAACATGTTGTCTAGATGCTATTTTCTGCTGCTAAATTGAACTCACTACAAGATCTCTTGTTGCAAATGTCCCCACAGTGTTTAGCCAACCACTTTTAAAGTCGACTTCTGCTAAAACCAAGGTTGCATTATCTGATTGAGATAAAAATGTCCAAATGTACCCTGAATGCAGTTGGTATGTCTTCCCATGGCAAAGTTTGGACGGTTTGAGAAGAACTCATGGTTGCCAAGTGACTATCTTGTCCCTGAATACAGAGGTGCCTTCCCAGAGCTAAGATCATGCAAGGCACAGTTTTGAGACCATGGGAAGATTGACTAGTATTGAAAAGAAAATCACAGTTGCTAAGCAACAATCTTGTACTCTGAATGCAAGTTGAAAGTACGGAGACCATGGGAGGACATGCCTCACCGCAGAAAGGGTGGAATCCCATACACGGTAAGGACCATGGGTCCAAGGGTGCAGCTAATCTAATGAATGTATGGTCATTATGACATCAATGAGGTATAGTAATTCATGGCCGTAGCAAGCGGTCGGGCTGGTCGGGTTTTGTCCCGACCACTTTTTCGCAGACTAAACGTGCACAAGCGTACTTTGAATACGGCACGTGAAGTCGTACATAGTAAGCCGAAAAAACGACTGCCCATCATCGTGCATACTTCACTGACAAAAAAGGTAGCGTTGCGTTAGGATTTTCAACCATTTCGATGGCCACTCCTTACTGCGACGAAGCCCTGGTAGATGCGCGCAGCTTAGTTCATACGCGGAATCTGAAATCACTATATAGCCTCGTTCCCCGGTCCCCGTCCAGCTTTCCACCGTTTGCCGTACGTAGTGCCAGCGACGGAAAGCTGGGCGGGAGCCTGGGAACAAGACTATTCCTTCAATTCTCTATGTGAATCAGAATCCTGCTTGCCTATGATCACAGCTAAGAAGCGATCTCCGAGCAAATTTTTTGCTGCGGGGGCATGCCTTCCATAGCTGCTACGTGCACTAAGTTACGCGCAATCTGCGATCAACACCTCACAAAGAGTACGTGTAGCAACTATTGAAACATATGAGATTTGGGGCCTAAAAATGGCCATCTCCTAGCATCTAATTTAACAAACTTTTTCGGGGGGAGCATGCCCCCAGACCCCCCTAAATCCTACATGCGGTATGTAGACTTTGGCCATACCACCTTGAAATAGCTTGCTACGGCCCTCTGTAGACCTTAGGTGTGGCTTTAAAGTTAGCAACCATTATTAATGTTGCTATGGTTGGAAATGCCAATTTTAAATGACAATTCGGAAACCCTAAATGACTCAAATCCGAAATATGAAAAGTTGTAGCCTTTTTAAATATGGAGTTCTGAGGTGAGTGGCAACTTCCTGCCACTCACCTTAGAACCCCATACGTATATGTACCAAAGTTTGACAATTTTTTAACTGTAAAGCCAATAAGTAGCTAAACGTCCAAATTTCAGATTTGAGTCGTTTAAACTATCTGAATTGTCATATAAAATTGGCATTACAATAGCAACATTAACAATGGTTGCTAACTTTGAAGCCATGCTCGTGGATAAGGTCTATAGTACATAACAATTACCTTGTTATTGTATTATAGACCTCACGGCTTTTGTTTGTTAATTATGGCAGTATAGCTATGCACCCTTAGGTCACTATTCCTTCACTTTTAGTTGTTCCATTATTTATCTTATGCTGGTACAGTGTCATGCAGCCTTTGAAAGTGAAGAGTTAAGTGGTCACCTACAGATATATCAATCACTGCTTTGCAGTATAAAGCATGTTTTGAAACCCCAGAACTGTAGCAAGCTATTTGAAGGTGGTGTGGCCAAATTCTACATAGCATACTGTGTGCATAAGTACGCAGTTGCTAGGGTACATATGGCCCAGTGTCTCCCTGCTTGCCTGGCACAGCTACAGAATGAAAGCTTCATAATCATAAATCACACTCAGTCCCAACGCATTACATTATGAGAATCAACAATGTTTTCAAATAAACTCATGACCCCAATATATACTATGTATGAGACAAAACCTCGATTCCCAACCTCAATTGTCATAACCTCTGCTCTGTACCTTCTGTTTTGAGCCTCTTCTGTCAATTCTAGATACTTTTCAGTCTTTCTCTGAATCCTGCTTCAAAGGCAGTCTCAAAACTTTCCGTCAGCTCTATGAGGGTGACTTCCTTTGGATTCTCGTGCCAAATGACAATATCTGGTTGGAGGTCAGTTGTAGCAAGCTGGAGTGGGTGTTGGTACATCACTCCTGAGCGATTGGCAAGGATGTGTGCTCCTGGAGGCAGATGTTGCTTAATGAAGTCCACAATTTCAACTCTAAGGTGACCGGGCAATCATTGAGAACGTGGAGGAGTGTTTGCTTTCTTCCACACAGCCTACAGCCATCAGTAAGGCCCTCTCTCCTTCGCCAGATAGATAAGTTTGAGTTGTGGGTAGAGTGTCTGAGCATTAAGAGCAAACTTCAGGCTTTCGGATGGGAGGCTGTTCACTGCAGCAAACCATACTTCAGCTGCTTCTTCATCAGTCTCTCCCATGAGCTACCCTTGCTGGGGAAGGTTCTCCACATGCTCATGTCTACTGTTGGCATCAGTAGAGGTGAGAAAAAACCTGTAATAAAAAGATGATTAGGAGAGTGAGAGTGACTAATGGTTGTTTGCATGGTTACAGTCAGTCCAGATGTCTGGACTGATGTATTTAGAAAAATATTCAAAATGTTGTAGCTTCCTTCTGTGTAATAGGAGTATACTGAAATGCCTAACTATGCAGCACATCAGAATGTATTTGACCAAAGCGTACCAAACATAAATTTGGTGATCTTAGCTAGTGTTCTGCTTCAAAGTATCCTGTGCAAATGATCTAAAAATTGAGTTGGGGAAGGCCCGGGAGCAAGGCTATAATATTCAGTAGTGTCTGCTACAGATGGTTCCACTGTAGAATGTCTATAACACACATCTTTTACAAGGCGTCTCAAGAAGTGAAGATGCTTGTTTCTTTCAGTGGGTATTATGTCCCTAATCAGTAATATACCAGAGTGTATAGCTCCAACAGTCGGTACCTGGCTGTATAGCAGACACAAATGGAGCCCTATTCTACCCATTGAAGTGAAGTGCAGTGGAATTCCCCGTCCATCATATAATTGGGGCGAGCGCAGCGAGCCCCACACTTGTGGTGAAAACGGAAAATTGTCTATATGTAGGTATGTTTGGTAAGTGCGTATTCCGTATATATACATCCTGCCCCATTTGTGCGCGATGCAATATTTCTACATTGTATGTTGACCACTGTTGCTCAAGAGACAAGACTAGCAAGACACAATGAAGACAGAAAGGCTGAACAGTGGGAACCAACGTAACAGGGACTTGAAAATGGTTAGGAAAGGGAGGCGCGACTAGCAAGACGGAGACTGATTACTAACGTGATGCGTGACACTGCCGCCAACGGGGAGTGGAGTGCTCCATGTGCATGTATTAACGACAGAGCGATTAGCTTGTGAGGACCCGAACCAGAGAGGTCTGCGTGACTCGGCGAAATACGTAACCGTCGTGAGCAACAGCTACAGAAGAGCTTCTAAAACCCCATACCACAACTCCAATAATTGTGCTCTGGAAAAGAGCTGACAGTGTAGTCTGCACCACCCTGACTCCATACCTCTGAGCTGAGAAAATCCTGATTCCACAGCTGTGTGTGCTCAGCAACTATCAATGTACTATAGACCGTGACTGAGGAGACAGTGCCAAGATGTGAATAAGTTGGAGACACTAGAAACCAACGATATATATTTGTTCGTACAAAGATGTTGAACCCTCCTCATCCTCAACTTGCAACTGTTCAAGCCGCCTCCAAATATAATGCTTTGAGCCCTTGTTGCCTGCAGCAGTAGCTACTATTTCACGGTAATGACACAGAGTGTGTACAATGAACCCAAGATTAGCACACATATACCCACGGTATATTGCTCCACAAACACCGGCATACATTGGATGTCCTACATAGCCTCTTCCCCATTAGTTTTACAGGCTACAGTTGGAGGTGGGGAAGACCTGGGAATGAGACTATTGTTATGTGAGAGGTGGGAAAAGGTAGTGCTATGGATTCCATAGCACTACCTTTTGGTAATGGAACACTAATGTACCATACAACTCCCTCACGCTCGCCCCACAATGCACTGCATTCCCCTAGTATATATCACACAGAAGAAAGTTGTGTGTAGTGTGCACAAAGTAACACTTAGCTAAGTGTAAAAGAAGCTACATAATTATAGTACAGTGGCTATAACTGTATAGTGAATGTAGTTATTAAGTTTTGATGAACTATATACACAAGATTGTAGCATAAATTAACAAACTGAATTGGTTTGCTTAAAACTTAATGTAATTGGGGCGAGCCTGAGCGAGCCCCACACTAGCGGGACTGCATTGCGGAAGTGTGTTTACGTACGTACGTGCTTGCTGGCGGCCATATACCCATATCAAGAAGTTTAGCCCAAAAACGGACATTCAATCCGGTTAAATCATCAAAGGATGTAATAATTTTCACTTGTTGTCACAAGTTGTCACAAGTTGACCATCAAAGAAGGTGTGACTAACACCTGCCAACTTTTCATGGGTTCAAAGCAATAAGCCTTCCATTTTTAATGCTAAAATGACGGACTTAAACAGCTGTGTAATTTGATGTAGTAGGGATGGTTTGTTAGTTCAAACCTTGTCTAATTCAACTCCAGGGTACCTTTTTTAAAGTAGTTTTTACAGTGATCTACATCTCAAGTTATGAATTTTGCCATACATTGTTCTATGAGGCTTCTGAGTTGATATAGCAGCAAAATGACGGACCTAAATCACCACGTAGCAGCACAAACTATACATGACTATGTGCATTTCAACATGTAGATTCCAGTTCCAGGGTACCTTTTTAGAATTGAGCACTCAAAATCATTTTATGGCCAAAAATATAAATATTTCTTTGATGTTTTAATGAGTTATAAGATTCTAATTGGTGAGAAAGTGGTGTATTAATTGGGCTAATGTCCGCTAACTTTCTGATATGGTAAATTTTAAATGAGCGCATTTAAATATTTCACGAAGACTGAATGAACGTCGGATACTCGGTGAAGGACTACCGCCAGAACGCAGCGTCGACGTGAAAGAAACTCAGAGCGAAGATGACTCAAGTTAACGCACGCATGGCAACTGCGGACCGTGACAGACAAGGGCAGGCTACTCACAGACGGTACAAATTACGCCCAGTAGAGTTTAGGTCGCTTGAGGAAGGGCCATGCATAATCAACACTCATAATTAAGCTCCAGAGATTCAGTTCATGACTTCAGTGTGAAGTTTAGTCCAAGTTTGTGTGTAGCCGTAGTCTGAGCTTCCTTGACCTGAGAAATGACTGCAATTTGGCAACATGTATGATCATCTATATCTGGTGACAACTAAGTGCTTGGCTACATGAAATTTTGCTTACCACGTGCGCTCATGGAACAGCAGACGTGACAAACCCTGCTGTTATGCATGGTTTGTGTGCCATGAAATCAGCAATGTATTGCTCACTCAGGCTCGCCCCACGATGATGATATCATCTTACTAGTATTAATTGTGGTTTAGTATGATTGAATGAAGTGACTGGCAAAATCTGTCACATAAAATTCTAGTGAAGTGGCCACTTGATAAGTTGTGAAGCTGGTGCTTAAATGGGTGCTTACAAGCTGCAAAATTAAAATGAGTGAGGCATGCTTATTTTCCTGATATGTATCCAGATACCACATGCTTATTTTCCACACACAAATGAGGTGTAAAAACTTGATACTTTTCTCTTCACAAACTAACTCCTAGTTTTCTTTGATCATAATAGTAAAGTACGAGACTGTATGTAACATGTTTTAGTTTCAAGACCATAAAAACTATTTTGCTCTTCATTTCCTTAGTGTCCCATACTCACTGAAAGTACAGTTGCTTTCAAGAAGTATGAGATGCATGTACGGTATTGACTGAGGGATAAAACATCAACTGCAACTACAGCTGTGCTGTAGTGCAATCACTTGTTCGTGAGTAGCTAAAGCAAAACATGTTTTGAAACTTTAAAACGATGTCACAAAGTGCTGACTGCATCACTACAATTAACAACTTTCAAAACATGTTTTGCAATGAGCATTAATTACCGTCTCCTTAGCTGGTGATGGTGACAGTCTTGAATATCATATATGAGTGCAAAGGTCATCATCCTACCTACAAACAGCAAGGTATCACAATGGCAACTCTAACCTTCTGACCTGTCATGATTTTCTTGCCAAAAGAGCTATGAAAGATGGGATCTGAATATACTGAATCACTTACTCCTTCATTCAGTGCCCCATGCAGTGTTCAATGAATATTCACTTCTGAATAGAACTGATGCTAGCAAAACATGTTTTGAAGGTTGTTGCAAAGGTTTAGTGATGCAGTCAGCATTTTGTGACCATCTTTGCTACAGGATGGTAGGATGTAAACAAACAACATGGATGGCCTATAAAAGGAACAAACCAAAATCCGTCCATCAGTCAAACGAAATTTGCAGTTCGAGTCAAAGCCGAAATAAAAATTTGGTGGATCTCCGGCTAACTGCACTGCTACTTGTTGCCTTGTGCCTCAGCACAGCTGCTGGTATGTTCTAACTTCAGTGACGTAACCAAAATAATTTATTTGATGAGGATTACAGAGTAAGCAGAAATACTCTTGCAAGTGCAGAAATATCACGCTTTTGACTATCAACCGCAAAAACTATTTGCAAACAAAATTGGTGATCGGGATGGTGGAATAATCCTTTGCTCTTAATTGCTTCTCTCGTGGGCGTAGAAAAAACTTTTAAAGCTTCCTCTGAAGGATTACAATTGAGCTTGAATACTGCTAGAAAGCTGAAAAGGTTTGTACACATTTAGCATCCTATCCACGTATTATACAGAACTGCTTCATAACTGATCACCAACGCTGCTGCATGTGGCAAAGCACACCGACCTGTGACCATTCATCAAATGTATACCCAGCAATACTGTACGGCCAGAATTACCACCAACATTCTAGACTACTGCCTTGGTTGCTTATATACTAGCTACGCCTCTGAACTCGTGTGGTATAGTACATAAATTTGGTGTACAAACATTCCATTAACACAACTTCTGGAAATAACATTTAATTTACTTCTCCACTCAGCTGGTGCTGTACTGAGGGACGAAAGGAGTGTACAGTCCCCACAGCTTAATGCTACCAATGGCGACTCAATCACCGCACCCAATATATACACTATTCAGGGGCCCCGAGGGAGGGATGGCCGGGATGGGGTGCCAGGCCGAGATGGTCGAGATGGAGCCCCAGGAAGACAAGGAGAGAGGGGAGACACTGGTCTGCAGGGACCACCTGGCCCACAAGGTATGACATTTAAGGTAGGACAACCTTGAATTTCAAATCTCCGAGTCATGTGGATGGATGAATGGGTGTACACAAGATTCACAAAGCATTTGCAACGAACTGTTTTCTCTACCTGATAATGCCCAAAAAATTCAATTTTTAGTCCCTCAGCTAAAATTTAAAAAAATTGTGCCCTCTCCAAGGCTCCACTCCCAGTCTGACCACATCATCAACACACACACAAAACAAGTGAAAACTTCACACATAGGACCACTTCAATTCCAGTTTACACACATTTGACCTCAAAAAAAATAATAATAATAAAAAATAGATAGATAGATAGATAGATAGATAGATAGATAGATAGATAGATAGATAGATAAAATTTTATTTTGAATAGGAATACTCCATCAGCTCATATAGCCGGTCTTCCCGGAGGTCCTAATACAAAGCAAAAGATAAAAGGATATAAAAACAGAAGACAAAACGTACACACAAAAGAGGGAAAAGGAAAAAAAAAAAAAAAATTAGAGCTCTAACAGCTGACCAAAATAAATTTTCTGTACATAACTTTTAAAGGCAGTTTCTGAGTGAATAGTCTTGATATTATTTGGAAGGTGATTCCAGTCAAAAGCACCCTGATATTCAAAGGAGTTGCGATAAAAGTTAGTAGTTGGTCTCCTTAGGTAGAGGTTGCTACTGCCCCTGGTAGTGCGGAGGCCAAGGCTCTCGTTGGTAACAAGTTTGGAGCACAGATACTGTGGAGCTCTTCCGAGAAGACATTTATGTACCAAGGCAAGTCTGAACAACCTCCTCCTTTGCTCCAGTGGTACCCAACCCAACCTACTCCTCAGTATTGCACTACAGGCAAGTCTTGGTGAGGATGTGATTAGCTGCATCCCATAGTTTTACAACTGTTCGATTTCGTGTCTCAACGCTGCCCCACATTCCATCCAGACAACACAGCAATAGTCCATATGGGGAAGTACCAGAGCATTATACAGTCTTTTCTTGGTCTCAAATGGTAGAAAGGAAGACACCCTACTGAGTCTGGCCAGACTGCTCAAGCAGCTTCGTCTCACCTTACACACTTGATCTTTCCAGGTGAGGTTTCTGTCTATATCCACACCCAAATATCTTACTTTCTCCTCACTCACAAGTATTGATCCATCTAGCTGGATACGAATCTGTTCAGCCTCACACTTTCTACGTCTCCTGCTTAGGACCATCAGTTGAGTTTTACTCACATTCATCTTCAACTGATTTCATTTGATCCAGTGGGCCACTGCTCCAAGCTCTGCTTCAAGAACTTCCTGTACTTCCTGAGGATCTTTGCTTGAGAAGTAGATAGTGGTGTCATCTGCATAGAGGTTCACATTGCAATTTTCAATGACACTGGGGAGATCATTCATAAAAATTGTAAAAAGCAAAGGGCCCAAAATGGAGCCCTGCGGAACTCCTTTCACCATCTCAACTCCATGTCGACTTTACTCCACCCACTACTACTCTCTGCTGTCTGTCCATCAGATAGCTTAGAAACCACTCATTTTCATTGCCCCTTACGCCATAGGCCTCCAGTTTGGCTACCAAAGAAAAAGAAAACCTGCAACTTGGCTACGTTGGCTTTCAAGAAAAATTCAACACACCTCCACTCAACCAACCATAACTGAGCCCAGTTTCAGAAAGTTCAACTCATCCCCTACAAAACTAGGTACACTTTTTCCCACTCACTTCCAGGCCAGGGAGTTGTGTCCACAAACCTACTCCCTGTCATTGCGGAGCCAAGTTACACACATTCCCACTAGCATAAAAATGGGCGGGGACTACAAGCCGAAAAAGTCAGCTTTCTACAGTACCATTGCCAGACAACTGTGTGACGACACCTGTCTTCCAGGATGGCTCTCTGCCTTTCCTGCACACTCACAAGTATTCAAGCCCACTCCAGCAAGCTTTACACACACAAATAGCCAACCATCGAATTCAACGATCTAGAAAATCTTTCTAGTGTTTTTCTTTTCTTTTTTTTTTTCAAACATAACCGCACCTGAAGTGGAAAGAAAGGAGTGCAGGTGGTAACTGCATCCCATGCAGGCCTGTAGCCAGGATTTTTTGAAGGGGGATTACATGGGTGTCGTATGTGTGTGCATGCATGCATATTCATGCAAGACTAGAGGGGTCTGGGGGCATGTTCCCCTAGGATGTTTTGCGAAATTAGATGCTCTGAGATTGCTTCTGAGGCCATTTTGGGACAGAAACAGAGCCGTAGTAGCTACATGGCTCGCAGAGAATTGCATTTAAATTTTGGCTGTTCCATGTATGTATTTGCTAAGCCAGCTGACATCAAATTTCCACGAAAGAAAGTACTATGGTTGGAAGAACAGCAGGTGGGATGACGGATTATGAAATAGTATGCAGAGAACACTGAAAATTGGTCAGAAGTGCGTCAAGCTTATACGATGTCTACAGTATAGACTACCAATATATACCATGTTTACACTTCCATGCGTTTTCAGAAGATGGTTTGACTCCATTCAGTCGCCGCTTCATTGTTGGCGGTGAATCACTAGAAGGACAACTGGTGAACTTTCGAGCGCCTGAAATAGCGATTTATTTCGCACGTATTTACGCGCGCGTCCATTCATCGCAGCTGCGTAAACCGCTTTATTCGCACGCGCGTTCCACGCTGGTTCTCCATGAACAAACGGGGTGCATACCTGCAACCAAACTCGTTTGGACAGCGGTGATTCTCAATGGCATGCAGCGAAGCTAGTGGACCACTTACAAGCGGTAGGGCACTTAAAATGTATAGCTGGGTGGTGTATAAAATCTTTTGAGACCATGGGGGGCACGCGCATTTTTGAGCCGCGGCCGCATACGACATGCGCGCTTACGAGACCACGTAGTGCAAATTATGGCGAGAGCTTTTCAAGTACGGTATATACACTCTCCGCGCTCCCGCACCCCTCCCCTACGGCCGCTAAGTGGCCGCCGCCCTACAACTGTGACCCCCCTAAATTCAAAGTGCTTCCGGCGCCTATGCATGGTGTAGGCCATTTCGTCCTTCCCATGACAGACCGTTAAGCAGATCCACTAGAGGTACACACTTCCAAGTGGTGAGCATGCATGCACTGTAAAAACACTTGGGTTACTTCAACCATATTTTGGTCATCTCAGTTGCATACCTGTTGTGTATGTGACACATTACAAACTGGTTCCAATTTGAATCAAAGCTTAAATGTAGTTAAATTAGGATCTTCTTACAGAAGGCCTACCTATTTGGCTACAGTCCTGTCATTACCATGCAACCAAGGAACTCCTCCATGCAGGGGCAAATGTGTATATATAGGACCAAAGAAACTGATTTTTGAGTATCTGCAATCGTCCATATTTGGATGATTTTAATAATCGTCCAATTTTGGAAAACCCAACAATCATCCAATTTTGGAGGATTGTAGTCATCCAGTTTTGGATGACGTAAAATATCATCAATTTCTGAGGATCATAGTCATCCAATTTTGGATGACATAAAAAATTTCATCCAATTTTGGAGCAAGGAGATGTATCAAGTTCAACGTGCACAAACTAGGACTTCTATTGCTACTGCAGATATCTTTTTACAGACTCACTGCCATGCAGAATCCTTTTGCAGGTGACCTATGATATTACAAGTATTTTGCACAGTTACTCAGACAATTTTTATCATAGTAGTGAAGCAGTTCATAGCAAACATGTTCATGCTCAATTAATCCACACTCTCCCTCAACATACACACACACTAGGCCTCCCTGGTTCCACTGGTGGTGGTGTGGTGTACACCAGGTGGGGGAGGACTAATCCCAGTACTTCTGGAACACAGCTACTGTATATGCTGGAAGGGCAGCTGGAAGTTTTTATACTGTAAAAGGAGGAGGAGCAAACTACCTCTGTCTACCAGAAGATCCAGAATACTCTACCTACACTGCCGAAGCACAGAGTGCTAGGGCATTCCTCTATGGAGCTGAATATCAGACTGGAGGAACCTATGCTAATAGTCTACTTCGCTCTTTCCATGACCACAAGTCCCGTGTGCAGTGTGTTATACTTCAACACGAGAAACTGTTGTAATGATTCCTGCATGACTTACCTGCCCATCATCCTGGACCCGAGAATACTATGTATATCTAATGGCCGGGCGATTTGATCACCGTCGTTCAACATTTGAATGTGTGGACCAATCTCCACAGTCAGTACCTGGCAGTATAGCAAACACAAATGGAGCTCTATTCTACCCTGTGGAAGTGAAGTGCAATGGAATTCCCTGTCCACCATACAACACACAGAAAGAAGTTATGTGTGTAATATGCACAAAGTAACAGTTGAAAAGTAACAATTTAATGAGGTGTGTACAAGCTAGTTGTTGAGTTTCCATATAGCTAGCACACTGAACTGTAGCATGGACTCTTGTTGTGATGTAGTTATAAATATTAAGTGACTAATGTTGTGATATTTTGCTTATCAGTGCACATGTGAATCACTACATTATGAAGCCCTTGAAGACCATAACAATGGGGCTGATTGGAAAATAGAATGTGTTGCTAACTGTGTTATGCATTCACACTTGGCTATAGCTATGTAGCTAGCTGGTCACTGAGACTTCTGAAACCAAGTGAGTAGTCAAATGATTTTGACAGATTTTGTACTCATCTTTTTGTCACTGATCAGAAGCAGATTCACTTGTGTTCAACCAAGGAGGCTGTGTTCACTGATGCATGGCCTCCACCTTGAATTTGATACCAATACTGTCTTATCCTGAAGTCAGCATGCTTTCTGTACAATCTTTCCTCACTCTCATGGTTTGGCTTCTTGATCCTGCATTACTTGTAGTGAGCACATTTATGTAGCTATGTAGAGGCAGTTTTTCAAAGGCGATTTCCCTGCATTCACTGCTGTGGTTGTATTTCATTTGAAGTATTCTATAATATTCAGAAACTACTAGCTACTTAGAGAAAGAGTTGAATGATCAACAAGCCAATGTCTAAGTCACTATGTATATACAGGACTTTCAGTGAGTTGTAAATATACATGAAGAAGGATGTTGAGAGACTCAAGGAATTTTCGGCTCAGGGTTTGCCTAAAGCAACCCCAATGACATGCAGTAGCTAGTTACTGCTCAGTGCCAAGCATGCTTACTAGTACTATTACATTTTAACGTCATACTAGCAGTGGCGTAGCTACACTCGGGCATACCCGGGCCTGTGCCCACGTAAAATTCGCTGGTGCCCGGGTAAAAATAATGTAGAGCTAAGGTCAATAATCAGCTATTAGCATGTGCGATCGCTAGTTTCATGCATACATGAAGCGACCATACGGGTAAGACTGAAAGAATTGTATTTGTGGCCGAAAACGGCCTCAGAAGCGATCTCAGAGTGTATAATTTTGAAATTTTTCATGGGGGGAGCACGCCCTAGGTCCCCTAGCAGATGCGTGTTACGCACGCACGGAGTGTGCCCTCGCTGTGCCCACGTAACTTGCTCATCCTGGCTACGCCACTGCATACTAGTAAATGTGGCATGAGTTTTCATGAAAGAATTTTAAGCACCAGAGAAGTTAAACAGAGCTAAAAAAGGGATTGAAAAAGCTTCCTATCGCTTAATTTGTACCTAGTTAAGTGTTTGTGAAGCACCCAAGCTGCTTTTGGCGGAGCGCTTGTTTGTCGCTTGCTGTGTGTACCGTACCGTCTTTGGGTTTTCTCGTTGACAGCGAGTTGTAGCCTCGGAACTGTCTTGATAAGTATGAAACCTGAGGTCCGCTGTACCTCTGTAGCAAGCATTGTGTGTCTCTTCATAGGCGTTGAGAAGAAAACGTGGCCAATCACTTTCGCGATCCAGTCGATCGACAGCCGACCTGGCTTCTCACGCTTACTACGCTCCGCCCCTCGAGGGGTTCCGAACGAAACCTCGCATATAAAAAGGGGAGGCTCCACTCTAACCACAGACCGTATGCAAGGCTTGTTATTAAGAGCCCACGACGCTCTATCGCACTTTGACGCATTGACGCTTATAAGCGTCTATCGCGTATATAATCGGCTAGACAACGTAACTGCTGCAACCGAATCGTTAGCTAAGGTTTAGCGACAACGGCTTCAAAACGGCCGAAAAAATTTTTTGGAGAGCATAGTGATTTACCTGAGTGAGACAATCCAGTTCACTGACAAAGTAGATACATGCATACACTCCAGTTCTTTAATCCGTGCTACTGCTATATAGTTTCTGAGTTATTCTTCCAGCTTTCCTCACCAAAACGGTCTGGGAACAAAACTATAGACCTATATCCACCCCCATCAAATACTTGAGCTACTTTGCACAACATGTACACTCTACTGTCCTGTTTTACCATCTCCATGTCCCCGTTTCCTATTCCTCATTTCCCATTTCCCGTTCTCACTTTTAGAGTGACCCCCTGGCTATGCCACTGAATGTCGTGTAAATTTTTAGTTGCATGAGCCCACCCAGCTTTTTGTAACTTGCAATGCACATGGTAGCATTATTGCACTTGGCATGAGGGTTTAAGAACCGCAGCCTTGAGCTAGAATCATAGCTACGTAGCCTCAAGTTGCTTGTGCTCTTCATTACACAAAGATGAGGAATATACCAACATGCACAGACTCAAAATATTGTGATGCAGAATCATTATAACTGCATCAATGAGATGACACTGAACTGTTACTGTAATAACTAAATGTCTTAATTTGTGCTACAGCTACACATACTAGCGAAGTTCAACAACTACATTCTATATATACAAGTAGCACTGAAACAACTGTCTGCAAATGTCACTTTGTGCACACTACACATGTGACTTCCTTCTGTGTGTCATATGGTGGACAGGGAATTCCATTGCACTTTACTTCAACATGCAAGAATATGGCTCCATTTCATAGGCGTAGGAAGCAAATTTGAAGTGTAGAGGCCATGCTTTGCCGCGCGAAGCGCTGCTAAAAAAAAAAAAAGGAAAGTAATTTCGCCGCGCATAGCGGCGGCGGCGAATTTTTTCAAAAATGTCCACCTTTAGACTGCAGTTTTTTCAACGGTGTATAATATTCTAGCCTCGTTCTCAGACCTTACCAACCCTTCAGTACAATATTCAATTTATGTGGAAACAGATTATACTGACTTCTTCGTCGTTCCCAGGAGAACGCCCCGCTAACTTTCGTCGCTTGTAGTAGCCTCTTTGAAAATCTGCATTAGCTTCGTACGGAGCCATCTCACTGCCAAGATTTCGATCACCTTATAGTGTACTTTAATCGGAAATGTACGCATGTAACTGCATATGATTAATGTAGGTTGCCACAATGTACTGCACTGTGTTAATATTGATATCGAAAGGCATGCCATATCAACTCGAGAGCAAACGTCATGATACTATTCTTCACGAGACAGTGATCAATCTAGTTAACACACAACTACAATCACATGCACTGCTGTGCCGAGGGTTTGGCACTTCAGTGCCTTTCATTTTTCATGTAAAAATATTTTTGTGGTCTATATATAGGATACCCATGTAAATTTTTTTGACGGTATTAGATCGATTCTACGTTCCCAGGATCTGGAACAAGACTACTCACGCCAAGAAAATGTGGAGAACGAACATCCTGCTGCGTTCGTGGGGACGTGGCTACCATGCAGCTGTTGGCTAACTACTCATGTGTGAAAGAGAACTGAATAACGCTGTAGGCACGTACTGTGGCAGTAAAGACGGATGATTTATATATGATGTACATATCGGACACTGAGTGGAAAGTTGTCACGCGTTTTCCATGACAGCATGAGTCGGTATCGAAGAAGAGGCTGTCTCGCGCGAAATAACTAGCTAGCTGTGCTGGAAAAAGTGTGCTGACTGTAATGATTATCGGGTTGTAAAATATATTTTGTGTTTGTTATTTTCGTGGTTTACACAAACCACGAAAATATTTTTACAACGAAAATTTCCTGGTCTATCATTGACATACTAATTTGACCATCTTGTTAACTGCCAAATAGAGTCAAACTAAATTACAGTGAATCAATGTGTGTCTCTGCTACAGTTCTGTGTACAGCTCAATAGTCACTAAGTAAATGACTGCTATAGTGTAGAAATGATATTTTACAAGTGTTATTTTGTGCACACTACACATGTGACTTCCTTTTGTGTGTCATATGGTGGACAGGGAATTCCATGATTGCACTTCACTTCAGTGTGGTAGAATAGGGCTCCGTCTGTGTTTGCTATACTGCCTGGCACTGACTGTGGAGATATGTCCACACATTCAAACATTGTCCGATGATGACCGTGATAGTCTGCCATGAGATATCCATAGTACTCCCTGGTCCAGGATGATGGGCAGGTAGTTCGTGCAGGAATCATCACAACAGTTCCTTGTGTTGGAGCATAGCAAACCGCACACGGGACATTATGGTCATGGAAAGAACGAAGTGGACCATTATCCCCACCTCTAGTCTGATACTCAGCCCCATACAGGTATGCATGCTCGTCCATTCTATACACCAGCAGTGTATGTAGAGTACTGTGGCTGCTCTGGTAGACAGAGGTAGTTTGCTCCTCCTCCTCTTTGATTATGCCAAGTTCCAGCTGCCCTTCCAGCATACAGTAACTGTGTTCCAGAAGTGCTGGGACATGTCACGGGTTCTCCCCCACCTGGTGTACACCACACCACCTGTAGTGGGACCTGGAGGTCCTAGTGTGTGTGTGTGTATGTTTAGGGGGGGGTTGTGACAGAATGTGCATAAATATATATACCTTATTACACAAGTTAGCGTGCAATAACCGCGATGTGCACGCTAACGAGTGTAATAAAGTATTTATTATCCATTACCACAACAGCGTCGTGTCTCTTCTCACACAAAGTCCCGAGTAACTCGCCGTTCGAACGCACTGGTTCTAATTAAAGCGCACGCTGGTTGCTAGGATATCGTGCGTATATAGCCTCAGGGCCCGTGCAATAACTACCCGTGCAATATCGTGTGATATTGCACGGCACGGGAATAGGAAAATACTATTTAGAAATATGAACTGGATAATAAATATACCTTATTTTCGGCTCGTGAAAATACCACGCCCACTCGTGCAATAACCGCGATATGTACGCTAACGAGTGTAATAAAATGTTTATTATCCATTACCTCAACAGCGCCGTGTCTCTACTCGCACAAAGAACCCAAGTACCTCGCTGTTCGAACGCACCGGTTCCAATTAAAGCACATCATGGTTGCTAGGATACCGCGTATTTCTGGCCGTGCAATAACTACCCGTGCAATAACGGGATCGTCTAAGTTCACATAGCTCTATGAGGTTACGTCATAAAACCTCACATGGGAGTTCCCCGTGCCCACCGCATAATCGCGATAACCCTCTTTCTACGTAATTTAACTTACTAAAATTGAACTAGTATGCATTCAGAGAGTATGCAGCATATCAAGGTAAAAGAGACCAAGTAAGCATAATATCAGTAAGATAAAGTAGTCAGGATGAAGGTATATTTTCGTGGCAGTTGTTGAGGGGGGAAATCGACTGTACATGACTGAGCTAGGCTCCATAAGAGGCATGTTGGAGTCAACTGAGATGGCCCTTTGAAGGTATAGTCTGTTCTTGAGGCCTAAGTTTGTGCTGTATTGGGCAGCAAAGGTTTGTAAAAGGTTTACTAGTCCACACGAATTACTTTTTGATCACTGTGTGCATCATTCCGTAGCAAGCCCAGGCCAAAGTGAGCAGTGACAGTGTGCATTTAATATCGGCATGTACTGCAAGCTAACTGTGCTGCACTCAAACTCGTCGTAGAATGTGTACCTTCTCCATTGACATATTCTACCGCTTACTGGTTGATATGCTGCATTCTCACTCAATGTATTGTCACTAGAGTGAAACCTGCCTATAGTGGTCACTGGATATTAAAAACAGCCACCTCTTGTTTGTTGCGGCCACTACTCCTGGTCCCAGTTGTACTAATTATGTGCAAAATGACCCGTGTAAAGCAACCACCTGTCTGAAACAGCAAAAAAATAAATGCTGGTCCCATGACGACCATTATATCACTATATAGCATACACAACAATTGTTGTCTTGTTTCACAAATTACATTAACTAAAATGTAAATTAGGAGAAGGAGGGTTGATGCTCTGAGAGAAATGGTAGGGGATGGTTTGGCATTGTGAAGTCTGAGACTGTTTCAAATATGTGAACATAGCTTTGTGCTGAGAGAGCCTGGGTACAAGGCTAAGGAAAGCCTATAAATATACAATCCATGCACCATGAGGGACTGATCACTGAATAAATTTGCACGAGGATGCAAGATTCAATGAAGAGTTCAGCCAGACTTCTGATTTCTTATCATGCAATCACTACCACAACTTTTCTCAGCAGACAGAGTTCATAAATACAGACTCAGACAATTTCATCAAGTGAATAAGTGATGGAAGTATCTGTTAAGCCCCATCCAGGTAGAACAGCACAGATAGAGATCACTGGGGAGCAAATGGGTCATGGGATGCCTGACACTTGAAGTGAGAGTTGGAACATACACACAGGATGCTTGTCTCAAACATAGGATGTCTCCTTTTTCTCCAAGTGGGTTGCTAGAGGAAGGTCTGTTGTGTGCAGTCTGTCCCCTCATGTTTTGAGAAGAGAGGGTTCTATCTAGGATTTTGAGTTTTTGGGGAAGCTGTTTGAAGCGTTGTCTAGGGGCTCTGGCATGCTCCTCAACAAAAATTTGGTTTTCAGGTGCTCTGAGATCATTTGCGATGCAATCTGAGGGGTAAAATCACACCTATAGCTGCTTTTTAAATTTTTTAGGTGGTTTTTTTAACAAAAGCCATTTCCTAGTACTCCTCCAGGGCTCAGGGGCAGGGGAGAAGGTTCCCCTAGTCTATTTCTTGGTGATCTGATAGTGGTATTAGAACTTGTCTGCTTTTGTGTAGTCGTTTTGGAGGGGAGTGTATACACAAGTTGATCATAGCCTCACTCATTTCCAGGCCTTCCTTACTTCACTTTCCATCACTTGCTGTGCTGATGTACAAGGCAGCAAGTAGCACAGTTGTTAGCCTGAGGTCCATTTCTATAAGCTTCTCCTTTATTCTTTAGAATTGAGTTACTCGGGGTACTGTTTTCTTCAACTGATGTAGTGTGGTTAGGTTTGTTTCTTTTATAGGCTATCTTTGTTTACTGCTGGATGAAGGAAAGAGTGCTTTGTTGGCACTCTCTCTTCAGAGGTCGGATTCTTCAGAAGAAGGAAAAGACATGTACTTTCAACAGTCATCTTTCTATAACTGTTTGTTTATTACTGTAACAAACATTGTCACTCAGAGAAATGAGGACTTGGCGATAAATTATATTATGGTATTCCATTGTGAAGTTGGATGACCTTTGCTACTTCTTTGATGAATTCATGGTTGATATGATATTCAGATGCACTCACTAGCAGTACGGTAAACAGTAATTATTGACCAGTGCATCAACATGTTTTGAATCTTGTTATAATACGTAGAGTGATACAACTTGCAGTGACGCACATCAATAAGAATCATAGCATGACTGCATTCTAGCCTCGTTCCCAGCCTCTTGTGCGTGGGCGGAGAAAAAAGAGCCTGGTACACACTGTTTGCGCATGCTCAGTTCCCCCAGGATTTCTGGGAATTTGGAAATTTCCGTAAAATCTGCTCCGTTACACTAACCTCCGCGAGGCACGCCGACTTCTCCCGTATAAAAGATGCCTGCCACTGACCACGCTCTGTGTAGACGATGACGAGGGAGCAACGAAGGTACTCAGCTCTTCGCTTGCAGGAATTGTCCACGCGTTTGTCCATTCCAGCTAAACGCTGCGGCACGTGACTGACGCAATCTTTCCCTTTGAAGTTTACCGATCGCCTCGAACGAAGTAATGCAGACCGTTACCGTCAAAGCGATATCGTTTTTGACTTCAAAACCGCCCGTATGTATCCCACAGGGTGTATAACCAGGCAGTGCAGCCTTTCAGAAGGTAAACAGAAATTGACCGTAATTTTAGTGTAGCGGAGTAGTATGCAGGTTACCAAGGGAATTTGGCGCATGCGTGAACAGTGTGTACCAGGCTCTCTTTCCTCCGCCCACGCACAAGAGCCTGGGAACGAGGCTAGACTGCATTCATGATGCTGAGAGTGTGGTTACCTACATATAGGATGACTACACGTGGTTATATCTCCTATTGCTCTTAGAGTGCCCTCCTGCATTGTGCCAAGGCCCCTACCCAGCTTCAGTGAGGGTTGTTATTCGTCTTGTTATGACGCACAGATTGATACAACTTGCAGTGACGCACATCAATAAGAATCATAGCATGACTGCATTCATGATGCTGAGAGTGTGGTTACCTACATATAGGATGACTACACCTGGTTATATCTCCTATTGCTCTTAGAGTGCCCTCCTGCATTGTGCCAAGGCCCCTACCCAGCTTCAGTGAGGGTTGTTATTCGTCTTGTTATGACGCACAGATTGATTCAACTTGGAGTGATGCACGTCATAGAGTCATAGCATGCCTGCATTCATGATGCGAGTGTGGTTATACCTGGGTATAGAATGACTACACATTATTGGTCTTATTGCTCTTTGATTGCCATCATTTATTTTACCAAAGCCTTTACTTCTTCTGTGAGGGTTGCTATTCGTCTGCCACCATACACACACATTTGTAGCGATGTGTGGTTCACTGTTTATGAAGGTACGTGCTTCATGTTCGTACACTCTTCCTTTGGTCCCAAACCTGCATCATCATCGTTTTGTGCAGCTGGGTAGGCATGTGCAAACCTTTGCTGTATACCCAGGCTCAATCAAGTTGACAAATGTTGCATGGTGCATGTCCACTTACTTACTATTTATCCTGACCTTGCCATATTCATCTTGAGCTTGCCATCTCACAGGCCAGTGTCTTTCTTCTCTTCTCTTCTCCAAACAGTTTTAAGATACAGCGCTAGTTTTCATTAGCCAGTCAACTTTTTTGTCATTGCTCCATCTCTGCATGGCATTCTCTGCCCAACTGATTCCAGCATTTCATGCACAGTGTAGCTATAATTTGGGTGTCAGTGGTGTTATTCAGGTATGAGGACTTCACTGTCAAGACCTCTCCCTCGGTATATAGAACTGGCAAACAGATATAGTCAGGTGGCATACCAATTTGTAAACAATGAGTAAAATGAGAGGTCCATTTTTCTTGTTAAAGGTCGCAAACTGCACACAGAGCTGTAGTGCTCAACAAAGTGCACCTCCTCCAGTGTCATACTCAGTTCCATTCAGGTACGCTCTTCTAAGTCGTGTCCCAGCAGTGTAGGGAGAGTATTGCGGCTTTTCTGGTGGACAGATTAGTAGTCAGTGGCCATACTATGCCAATTTTCAGCTTGCCCGAAGTCCATCTCTACAAAGTTCTTCAATGTAATAGTTATTCTTCTAGTTGAATTGAAGTTACTGCTTCTTAACTGTTGTTATGTGTTCTGTTGGCTGCTTTTATAGTCTATCCCAAGAATGTGTACATTTGTCATAGCTCAATGAAGGAAACGATGTGCTTTGCTGGCAGGTTATATTCATAGATGAGTATTTACAAACACTGGATGAAAGTACTGATAATACGAACATGTAGTTATTTTACATATAGTAAAATGATATGGTTATGTAACTGCATGTGTGTTGTATATGCACACAGCTACTGTAAATTTTTTATTAAGGTGGATGACCTTTGCACTTTCTTGACAAAAAAATACATTGTCACTATGCAACTCCAGGAAAAGCAATAACATGTTTTGAAACCAGCTACAGATGATGTTATACTTTTAAATATATTCAAACAAGTTTTTGTTTAGTGATACAATATGACATCATTCTATTATAATTCAGGACTTTCACCAACTCTCCAGGAAAGTGAATGCAACAACATGTTTTGAAACCATGTACAGATGACATCATATACCTTTTGAAACCAACAAGCTGTTGTTTAGCGATGTAATGTGACATCCTGCTAGTTGCTTGAAGTAATGCAGTAGCTAGTAAATAACCTATTTTATTGATGTTTTTTGATGGTTTACAATAGTATACTTGGGACATAGCAAACAGCATCCAGCCATTTTCTGCTTGTCCTGCATCGATGACACACAATAATCTAAGCACACACACATGCACCCACACATGCATTTACACACGTGCATACCCACACCCACACCCATACACACACACACACACACACACACACACACACACACACACACACACACACACACACACACACACACACACACACACACACACACACACACACACACACAGTGGATGATACAGAGGGTGAATCAGAAGAGTTCACGGTGAGGGAGGGCTACATCCAGTATGGTTCCACTGAGAAACTAGTGTGCTCAGAGACGGGGATGGCCCTGCCTCGATTGGTCATCAGGAAGGTGGACAAACAGACTGTGATTGTGGATGCTGATGACCCAGTGTCACAGCTGCACAAAGTAGGCATTGTTACACTTAGTAGTATTTCAATATACCAGTTAGCATGTGAAAGGATAAAATATAGATTCTCTCTGAAAGCACTCATATGGTAGCTATGCATAATGCTACACATTTGAGATCACCTCTGCCACAAAAGACGCTAACAAAGCTTCAGTAGGCTTAGGTGAAGTGAAAGACCAACGTGAAGCTCCAGAAACTTTTTCTGTTTGTTTTCAAAAATATGTAGGTCTTTGGAAGAAGGTATTTACTTTTATCTATATGCATTTGGAGCAATGACAGCATTTAAGACACATACATGTATACAGATAAGCTCCAACTGCTACCCATAGTCTTGCAAGCTCTGCTTGGCATATATTCTGTGAAACTGTGCATAGGTTTTATGTGCACATAACATATTGTGCACATCCATACTGGGAATTATGTTGTTACACTCTCTCCCTGTACACATATCACCAGGTGGCGTTCTTCATGAAGGAGACAGAGAGGATGTACCTCTGTCTCTCACAGGACCGGATCATTCAGTTCCAGGCCACACCCTGCCCCACAGAGCCCAACAAGGAGATGATCAACGATGGAGCCTCATGGACCATCATCAGCACTGGTGGGTGACCAGACAGAATGGACCAGGATACATGCATTAGTTTTTATCCAGCAATTGTATTTGTTATTTGGGGTGTGATAGATATATAATTTTCTACACAATATCTTACCTCATTATCATAGATACATAATATTATGTTTCCACACACAATACCTTACCTCATATCAGATCGTGCAGAGTACACATTCTATGAGGGTATGGGTCCAGTGTCTGTACCGGTGACACCCATCCCAGTGGTGGATAGTCTGAAGTTGTCTGGGGGAGGTGACCTCACCATGCTGGAGATCACCGGGGAGAATTTCACCCCTGACCTTCGTGTGTGGTTCTCTGATGTTGAAGCTGACACCATGTACAGGTTAGTGTGAGTGTGTGGAATTGTATATCGCCATTACCCACATTACCCTCATCCACATGTGAGTATGTGGGAGTCGTATATCCCCAATTAACCACATTCAGACACATGAACCCCACATGATTTAGTCTGGTCTGCCCTCAATGTTAAGTAGTCTCGTCCCCAGACCAAGTCGATTTTCTTAGGCTAGCGCACACTTTTGCAATGTTCAAAACTTTTTACGCCAAACCCGCTCAAAAAAGGTACGGATAGTAAAGATAACTGTTGTAAGGGAAGTGCTACGTAATAATCAACGATCTCGCAATCTCTTTGGTCATTACGGTAACACTTTTGGGGAATAAGCCCATGAAATTTGACTTCGTTCACCAGATTGTTTCTCACCGGGAGGCGCGTGCGGGGGCTGGGCATGACACTAATGTTATGTACCAATAGGGGATTTTAAAGTGTCTCAGGCTTCCTGTTGTGGGAACTAAAGGAATTTTACTACATATGGTCAGTGTGCATGGGGGTCCTGAGCATATCTCAGCCCAGTGTTTGGCTGCCGTTTGCAAAGGGCCAGAGCAACAGAGACCAAGGGTAATTAGAAGGGTACCATGGTCCACTACAGTAGCATCAAGTAGTACTTTGTGCTTTCTTTCCAGTTAGTATTTCAGAGTTTATGTTTCCCAATGCTTTCATTTTGATCACAAGCAGACAACTAATACTGAAGCACTTGTCAGCACTCTATTGTCACACACATCGTTATGCTCATCCTACATGCATACACATAACATTGACAGGAGTGAGGATAGTATCATGGCAGTGATCCCTGATATCTCCCAGTTCAACACAGGACAACCTCAAAAGAAGGACGCTCTAAGAGTACCTCTGTTCCTCGTGAGGATTGATGGGATTATCTACTCCACTGCAATGACATTCACCTACGCTGCTGAGCCAGGAACATTCTCCACACAGAATGGACAAGGGTAAATGAAAATGGAATGGCAGTCATGTATCTACTCCTACCATATCAATACCAGGTGTATAGCTCTGTCTTGTGAGCTTTGAACACAACAGATTGTGTTTAATATATCGTGTGGTGACGGATGTGGCAATAAATTGTTGCAGTACTGTAGATCAGGAAATTTTCGTGGTTAAAATAATTACGCATTTTAAATTTTCGTGTTAAAAATATTTCGTCGCTTGATGGTTCCACAATGTAGCACGTATAATTATGTATTTTATTTTCGCGCGTTTAGTTTTCGTCGCTCCAGTGCACAGGCGAAAATATTTTAACGGCGAAAATTTCCTGATCTACGGTATGTAGTACCTCTATACATAGACTCCAGCATTTCAGCATGTGGCAGCTAGGGTTTATCACAGACAGTGGACTGCAACTAGCTACGTGCTTGCCTGTGGGCAGTAATCTGGGAACTGTGCTGGTGCAGCTTAGCTTGCTAAACAACCAGTTTGTTTCGGTCCACCCCTCCCAATACACCTTGGCCCCCCCAATCCTAAATTGGTTCCTACTCCACTGCAGTTTATTCCTTCGCTACAGACAGTGCTCCTCGTCCCACAATGTTCTCGAGTACTATACAGTGTATTAGCACAAACATGAACATGGTGGGAAGGAGGAATACCGGAATACCTGTAACCTTGTCACTCAATGTCTCCATCTTAGGACAGCCATGGACTTGACCCCTCCTCCCACAGCAGTGATACAGAGTCCCCTCAGCAGCCCCCCTGTCACCAACCCCATCTCACCAACCTTCCTGACCAGCCCTTCGAGTCTCACCAGCCACTCCAGCCTCACCAGTCCAGGTCTCAGCACCGACTCACCACACATGACAGCTTCACAACAACTGGGTTAGTGCTCCATCAGTCACTGACAGTCTATCAAGTAATGATGTGTTGGTGCCCATGCTATGCTAATTCAGTGTATAATGTCATGCATACGTACACTCCAAAATGAGAGCGTTGTGTTGTTGTGTTGTATGAAGCTAGAAATTGTGAGCCTGAATCTGAGGTAATGTAGCTACTCTTGGTCTCCTCCCCACAGCTGAAGCCATGTCCAGTCCTACTCTGCACAGTCCTTCCTCCTCCCTCCCTCCACATACCAGTAAGTAGTGTTCCATTTTCGTGACAATGTCAGAACTGTCTGGTAATTAGGGTAAAAGGAATGTGCACCAGTTCAGTACTTATTCTACATTATCAGAAAACGATAGTCAAGGTATAAAAAAGGCAATGTGTACACCAAAAACATTATGTAAGTTAATGCTCCAAGTTCAAACTTGTCTCTTGTCAACCTTGTATGCGAAATGTATAATTTTTACAGCTGCTTGCATGGTATGCAATTTTTTATAGCCAACGATAATTTTTTAAGTCCTAATATTTTGGTTCATTTTTTTCCCTGCATATATTCACAGGACCATAGCTATGCTAATATTGAGCAGGCAGATGTGAGAAGCTTACCTCACACATGTGGACCGGTGTTCACACCACTATACTATGACTGTGTTGTTTATTCATCACTGTTGTGCCTTGTATTGTGTGCACACAGGTCTGACGGGCATGCCCCAGCCAATTTCCACTGGTCCCCTCAACACAAACAGCAACAACAACAACAACAACAGTACCACCCTTGGGGACCTGATGCCCCCACCATCACACTCCCTCTCCCATGAACCCCCTGTCCTCTCCCACCCTCCCTTCCAACCAACTGCAGAGCAGTAAAAACACATTACCCTGCCCATATAATTATATGATACTGTCCAGAGATGTATCATTATGTACCTAGTCTGTTGGTGTTTATGAGTTTTGTGCTGATGTTTTATTTTTGTCAGTAAAATTGTTTGTGAGTTTTTAAATAGAGGTTTTTATAGTATTATTTTTGTGAATGCTTGTATCTACCCTCTATAGCAGGGCTCACAGGTGTCCCGGTCACTTACAGCTAGTTAAAAACTTTCCTTTCTCTGCAGTTGTATACATATACCTGTTCTACTTTCATGTATCATGGCGTACGGTAGTACGCCATATGTAGGGATGACCCCGAAAAAAAATGGCGGCCACAATAAAAGTGCACAAATGACACGCTCGAAATGTCTACGTTAGATTAGTCAAAGGCCTCTATGAGCCATATCAGGCATTACCGAGTGCTTCCATGAGCAACGGGGCCGTTAACTTTGCTGGAGCGCATCGCTGAAGTACCAGATCGGCGAGTCGCTAAACGGGCAAATCGTCTATCTTCTGACTTTCTTCTTTCTTTCTTCTGTCAGTGTAACTGTCAGCCAGGCAAGCACGATAACGGCTGAAGCTATTACAACGATTCAAACGCGAAAAAACAGCATAAATCACCGGGTATTCAGGGGCGTAGCTAGCAATGAGGCAGAGGAGGCAGTTGCCTCCTCACTTTTCTGCGGAAGAACGCGCGCACGCATTGGCGATGTCCTATAAAGTATCCAGCGCATGCGCAAAGTAAATTACATCGGAACTCACTCGCTCCTCGTTGGGAAAAGACCAGCAGCATTGACAACGACTTTCTTTACAAAGCGTGGAAGGAAAGGTAACTTCGATATTTTGTACATTTAACGTCGGTTAATTAAATTAGTTAAGTTATGAATAATTAATTAGCTAAATTTTCGCGGCGCGCTTCGAGCGCGGTATTGCCTCCTCACTCATCAAATCCTAGCTACGCCCTTGGTATTGCACTCACTACTTATCGTTATCGTAGAACTCGAACTATTCTTCAGTGATTTCTCAAGCACTCCGATGTTAAAGCTCAGTGCTATACGCCATTTTACTAGAATATCATTACTGTTGATTTCACCTCACTTCGAATGAGCGTGGCGTGAGCGTATCAGCGTGCGTATGTTTGTACAAGTACAGGCGTGTACTTGTACTAGTACGCTGAGCGATAACGCTCCACACGCTTACGCTTCACGCTCACGCTCATTCGAAGTGAGGTGAAATCAACAGTATTCATAGCAAGTACGCCCCCCGGAAGTTCGACTGAGCACGTGTTTAGATCTAGCTTACCGTGAAGGATAAAGACGGCAACAGCCGAAGTCAGGTAAACAGACATCGAGGGGTTGTGCATGTTTCCAAGTATTATTGGGGCGAGCCTGAGCGAGCCCCACACTAGCGTGACTGCATTGCGCATGCGTGTTTGTATGCTTGTTTGTTTGTTTGTTTGGCCCGACCACTTACCGTAAATTTCAAATAAGCGTATTCAAATATTTCACGAAGATCGCATGTGAAGGCCAGTGGAGGGCTACTGTCCGAGCGTATTTTTTTTTTGGACGCACTTTTGACTTAGTCACTGGACAGCAATGCGTATGCGCATGCGCAGTGCCACACCCTCTGTGTACTTAGACCTTTGAGAAGGGCGTGTTGAACATGATCGAGCAAACGACTGCAAGAAGACTGCAGTTAGAGAGAGAGCTACTCCTCAGGTGATTTTTAGCAACAAAGAACTTCAGCCTATAGCTACAATGTACTTCCAGTGAACTGTGAGCAAGACTGGAAAGCATCTGACCACTGTTCCATCGATCTCTGTAGAAAATTAGCCAAGGACAATCATGATAATGCGTCATATAATCTATTCTAGCCTTTAAGACATTCCAACAACCTGGAAACTCTCAGGGAATGTTGTCCCAGGAATGGGTAGCAATTGTAACTATCTTGCGTTTACCTGATCAGGAACAGAAAGGACCCAGAGATTGACACTGAGCCGACTATTGAACTGTGGTGGCTGGAAATGGTGTGAGAGTGTGTCATCATGTCGATTGAACATGATCGAGCCAAACAATACTATGAAGATGACAATTGGAAAGGAAGCTATCCTTCAGAGGACCTTTAACATCAAAAATTTCAGTCTATACCTACAATGCACTATCAGTGAACTGTGAACATGACTGGAAAGTATCTGCCACCGTCTAACAGCTCTCCAAAAGAGTCACCCCGTCTACAGTTGACAATCTTGGCCTTTTGTTTGATCTTCAGGCCTATTTAAAATTATTGTCTACAGAGTGCATATGTATCTGCAAGCTGACTGTCAGAGTGGTGTCATCTTTTGCGTGCATGGATAATGCTTGAGTATATAGCATTAGGCAATATTTGGGTCGGCCAGGTCTGACCAACATAAAAGTACACTGGTATGACCTTAATCATCAGCTACACCTACATTAGTCAATCATCACTGACGTCCTTGGAAGATTTCTTTTTAGTTGGCATCCTATATCAACTGAAAATCAAGACTGTTTGCATTAGCCCTGTTTACATTTAACACTTAGACTGGTTTCAAATCGGTTAAAAGTTTACACAGCTGCCCTAAACAAATTTGAAACTGATTTGAAAGTAGTTTAAAGTGCTAGTGTAAATGGGGCTATTGTTTGGGCATTGTGCATGACCAATGGACAAGGTTTGACAGACTTTCACCAGACAAGTTTATGATTGCAATGTATCATTCTCTTCCTCAGGCTCAAAAAAATGCTGATGGAGATTGCAAATTGGTAGTTGAAACATTGCAAGATTCAAATTTGTCTAGTAAAAGTGTGTCAAAATTTGTCTATAAAAAGTCGCAGTGTTTTCACTTTCCAAATTCCAATATATCAGTGATTCCTACACTCATGTACCAACAGGCAAAACAATCAGTCTCACTGCTTCAATAGTCTTGTTCCCAGACCCTCTAGAAACTACTGCTTCAAAATCCCACAGAATGAAATCTCAATCAGTGTGAATCTCTGGGTCCTTTCTGTTCCTCATCAGGTAAACGCAAGATAGTTCCAATTTATAATCTTGCATGCAAAGCCTCATTAAACTCATGTGCTTTGCACTTGGTTTCTATGAGGCTTTTGTTGGGGTTCCCCCATGCAGATAAAGAAGTTTGATGTTTGGATTGACAATTTCACTTGGAAGCATTTGAATTTATGACAATTCTTAGTTCTTTGTGAACAAAAACGTTCTGTACTATCATACTGTACACACCATGCATCTTCCCCTCGGCCTACCCTTCCACGTCTCTTCTCTGTTACCATTTCTAATAAACTACCAAAAAAAAAACAAAAAAAAAAAAAACGGCAGGAACAAGTCACAAAAAAGTTTTCTGAATGAAAACAAGCGCATGTAGGGATGGAACCCTCAAAAACCAACCAAACTAGATGGGAATGACACCACAACAATTTCACACCATCCCTGCATCTTGTGTCATTTTGCCAACTATGCACACCACAAAACCTCTACATGCACCTAGTCTATTCACACCCACTAAATGAACACTGAACAATACACAGCCTTCTACATAAAAGACAATCCATATTTGCCATGTTCAGCAGCAATAAAATTTCACAACATAACTTACTCCAACATACCATACAGACCCAGCTCATGCACTCCACAGTTTGTACATTCAAGACTATAGTCTCGCAAGCCAGACCCTTTCCGTTCCACAGCACCAATCGCTTTCAGTATCGGCACACAGAGGAAGGAACTAAGAATCGTCATAAATTCAGACGCTTCGAAGTGAAATTGTAAATCCAAACATCAAACTTCTTCCCTCCACGTGCCGCATACTGAAAGCGATCAGCGCTGCGCAGAAAGGGTCTGGCTTGCGAGTCTACTTCAAGACAGACCATATCTGCCATGCTCAGTATAGCAACTACAATTTACAACATTGCAGCCACCACAACATAACTCACTCCCCATACACATTAACATACACTCCACACCCAGCACTACCCACCCCACTGCCTTCCACAACCCTCCTATGCACACAACTAACAAACACAAAGCATAGTTGGCAAAATGGCACAAGATGTAGGGATGGTGTGAAATTGTTGTGGTGTCATTCCCATCTAGTTTGGTTGGTTTTTGAGGGTTCCATCCCTACATGCGCTTGTTTTCATTCAGAAAACTTTTTTGTGACTTGTTATAACTATGGGTATACACATGTACCTAGTAATGAGTACCTAGTATAACAAGTACCCTTCACTGTATACATAATAAGTTATGCAAGCATTAGAAGAGTAACTCAGAGCTATAATGTACTACTGTGCACAGTTCGTGCATAATTTGACATTAACAGTTGCATGTATCATAGGCTATAAATTTGACTTGATGGTCTAGCAGTTCAACCATGGCCTTACGTACTAGTATATCTATTGGCTGCATGCGTATAGTGAGACTGACTCATTTGCCATGCATGTGTAGCTAGGGCACAAGATAGTTATTCAGTCCCTAGACTTTGATTCACATGATATAATTATAGTATATACAACCATACATTTAGTCATTAGTCATTTCATACATATTCACACTCCATCCATTGTGGTAATAACTGTTGCATGAATGTGCATCTCTACAGTTCTAGTCATTCAAGGGAAGTTTACTCAGCAACTATACAATGTCATATACACTGAAGTTGTAGCAACTGTTAATAATCATGTTTAGCACAAATCTACATGTGGTAGCTATACACTCATAATAGTCCAAGTCATTACTTTGTGCATACTACACACATGACTTCTTTCTGTGCATCATATGGTGGACAGGGTATTCCATAACCACACTTCACTTCAACATGGTAGAAGAGGGCTCCGTTTATGCTTGTTATACTTCCAGGTACTGACTGTGGAGAGTGGTCCACACACTCAAATGTCGAACGATGATGAGCAGGATGAGAACGCTCTGCCATGAGATATCCATAGTACTCTCGGGTCCAGGATGATGGGCAGTTAAGTCGTGCAGGAATCATTACAACAGTTTCTCGCGTTGAGGCATAGCACACTGCACATGGGACATTGTGGTCGTGGACTGAGTGAAGAGGTCCATTAGCATAGCCTCCAGTCTCATATTCAGCTCCATACAGGTATGCTCTAGCACTTGCTGTCCCAGCAGTGTAGGTAGAGTACTGTGGCTGCTCTGGCAGACAGAGATAGTTTGATCCACCACCTTTTTCGCTATGTAAACTTCCAGCTGCCCTTCCAGCATACAGCAGCTGTGTTCCAGTAGTGTTAGAACATGTGGTCCTCCCCCACCTGGTGTACACCACACCACCAGTAGTAGGACCTGCGGGCCCTAGTGCATGTGTGTTGAGGGGGGGAGGGGGAGGGGGGGAGGTTGTGACAGAATGTGCATAGAATCAATATTAGATAGCTTATTATTATACCAGTACTATTAATCTATGAATCACCTGCCCCAGTATTCTTGCAGCTAACCTGTGTGAGGATTTCTACATTAACAATGAAAGATCTAGTTTGTGCAAGTGTGCTGATCATAATTCTCAGGCTCTCTCTCACTGAACTAGCAAGTGGTGAATAGCTGACCTAGGGATGGGCCTAACCATTACTATTCATCAACTAATATTGTACCTTGTGGGCCAGGAGGTCCCTGCAGACCAGTAGCTCCCCTCTCTCCCTGTCTCCCTGTGTCTCCATCTCGGCCATCTCGTCCTGGCAGCCCATCTCGACCGTCCCTTCCTCGGGGACCCTGAACATTGTATATGTTGGGTGTGGTGATCAAGTTGCTACTGACTGAGTTGCCACTGGTAGCATTAAGCTGCACACTCCTCTCCTCCCTTGGTAGAACACCAGCTGAATGGAGTAAAAAAAAGTCATGAACCGTATGTCACTTCCAAAAGTTACTAGATGGGACTTTAGTCAACATAACTGTAATTTGGTTTTCATTGTACAGAAGACCTTACATACCAGAAACTGTACTGATGTACAAGGAAGCAAGTAGCATGGTTGTTAGCCTGAGGTCCATCTCTGTAAGCTTCTTCTTTATTCCTTAGAATTGAGTTACTGCTTTCTTCAACTGATGTAGTGTGTTTAGGTTTGTTTCTTTTATAGGCTATCTTTGTTTACTGCTGGATGAAGGAAAGAGTGCTTTGTTGGCACTGTCTCTTCAGAGGTTGGATTCTTCGGAAGAAGGAAGAGATGTGTACTTTCAACAGTCATCTTTTCATAGCTGTTTGTTTATTACAGTTACAAACATTGTCACTCAGGGAAATGAGGACTTGGCGATAAATTATATGGGTCTTTTGTGAAGTTGGATGATCTATGCTACTTCTTTGATGAATTCATGGTTGACATCCGATGTGCTCACTGGCACCATGGTAAACAGCAATTATTGCCCACTGCATCAACATGTTTTGAATCTTGTTATAATACATAGATTGATGTAACTATGAGAGTCATAGCTTGACTGCACTCATAATTCCGAGAGTGTGGTTACCTACACATAGGATGACTATACACCTCCTATCGGTCTTAGATTGCCCTCTTGTATTGTACTATGGCCCCTACCCAGCTTCTGTGTTATTTGTCGCCACCACACAGACACATTTGTAATTTGTGGATCACTGTTTATGAAGGTATATGCTTCATGTACATACATGCACTCTTCCTTTGGTCCCCAAACATCGTTTAGTGCATGCAGCTCGGTAGGCATGTGTAAACCTTAATTTGCTCTACACTTTCAATGAAGTTTCAGAGTACTGATAAAGTTGGTGCCTGTGCACCATTCCTACTATTTATCCTGACCTAGCCATATTCATCATATGTATAGATGATGATTCTCACAGACCAGTGTCTTTCTTCTCTTCTTTTCTCCAAACAGTTTTATGATACATTGCTAGTTTTCATAAGCCAGTCAACTTTTTTCATTGCTCCATCTCTGGCATTCTCTGCCCAGCTGATTCCAGCATTTCATGCACAGTGTATAAATTGGATCAATTAGTTTGTCACTGATATCATTCAGTGGTGTTATTCAGCTATGTGGACTGCACTCTCCAGACCTCTCCCTCAGTATAGAACTGGCAACAGATATCAGTGATGCAGTAAGGTGGCATACCAATTTGTGAATGAACTGGTAGTGAGTAAACGAGAAGTCCATTTCTCACGTTAAAGGTAGCAAACTACACACAGGGTCTTCAACAAAGTGCACCTCCTCCAGTCTCATACTCAGCAGGTACGCTCTTCCAAGCTGTGTCCCAGCAGTGTAGGGAGAGTACTGTGGCTGTTCTGGTGGATAGATTGGTAGTCAGTTTCAGCTAGCCTAAAGTCCATCTCTGCAAACTTCTTCAACATGATACTTACTCTTCAATTCTTCAACTGATTCTTCTTGTGTTGTTGGCTACTTTTATAGGCTAGCCCAAGAATGTGTACATTTGTCATAGCTCAGTGAAGGAAACGATGTGCTTTGCTGACATGTTATATTCATAGATGAGTATTTACAAACACTGGATGAAAGTACTGATAATACGAACATGTTGTTATTTTACATATAGTAAAATGATATGGTTATGTAACTGCATGTGTGTTGTGTGTGCACACAGCTACTGTAAATTTTTTATATAGCTCAATGAAGGAAACGATGGGCATGTTGTATTCATAGATGAGTAGTCATGAAACATTGGATGAAACTACTGATAATACAAACATGTACATATGGCAAAGAGGTTATAGTAACTGTGTTGTGTATGTGCACAGTTATTGTGGATTTTTTGGGGTAGATGACCTTTGCACTTCCTTGACAAAAATACATTATGTCACAATGCATCAACATGTTTTGAAACTAACTACAGATGACATCGCATATTTAATTATATTCAATCAAGATTTTGTTTAGTGATGCAATATGACATCATTATATACTGTCACCAACTCCAGGAAAGTCAGTGCAACAACATGTTTTGAAACCATGTACAGAGGACATGATACTTTGAATATAATTGCAACAAACAAGTTGTTGTTTAGTGATGCAATGTGACATCAACATCATTCAGATAGTTGTTGTTTAGTGATGCAATGTGACATCAACATCATTCAGATGGCTGTTGTTTAGTGGTGCAATGTGACATCAACATCATTCAGATATAGCTGTTGCTTAGTGATGCAATGTGACATCAACATCATTCAGATAGCTGTTGTTTAGTGATGCAATGTGACATCAACATCATTCAGATAGCTGTTGTTTAGTGATGCAATGTGACATCAACATCATTCAGATAGAAGTTGTTTAGTGATGCAATGTGACATCAACATCATTCAGATATAGCTGTTGTTTAGTGATGCAATGAGTATGTGGGAGTCGTATATCCCCAATTAACCACATTCAGACACATGACCCCACATGATTTAGTCTGGTCTGCCCTCAATGTTAAGTAGTCTCGTCCCCAGACCAAGTTAAATTTCTTGGGCTAGCGCACACTTTTGCAATGTTCAAAACATTTTGAACCCGCTCAAAAAATACTCTTACTAGTAAAGATAAACTGTAAGGAAAGTGCTACGAAACAATCTCGCAATCTCATTGGTCCTTACCACTTTTGGGGAGTAAGCCCAAGAAATTTGACTCGTTCACCATATCGTTTCTCGCCAGGAGGCGCGCGGGGGCTGGGCATGACACTAATGTTATGTACTGATAGGTGATTTTAAAGTGTCTCAGGCTTCCTGTTGTGGGAACTAAAGGAATTTTACTACATATGATCAGTGTGCATGGGGGTCCTGAACACACCATGGGTACATATCTCAGCCCAGTGTTTGGCTGCTGTTTGCAAAGGGCCAGAGCAACAGAGACCATGGGTAATTAGAAAGGTACCATGGTCCACTACAGTAGCATCAATTTGTGCTTTCTTTCCTGTTAGTATTTCAGAGCGTAAGTTTCCTGATGTTTTCACTTTGATCACAAGCAGACAACTAATACTGAAGCACTTGTGAGCACTGTATTATTACACACACATCATCACACTCATCCTACATGCACACACATAACATTGACAGGAGTGAGGATAGTATCATGGCAGTGATCCCTGATATCTCCCAGTTCAACACAGGACAACCTCAAAAGAAGGACACTCTAAGAGTACCTCTGTTCCTCGGAGGATTGATGGGATCATCTACTCCACTGGGATGACCTTCACCTACGCTGCTGAGCCAGGAACATTCTCAACACAGAATGGACAAGGGTAAATGAAAATGGAATGGCAATCATGTCTACTCATACAATGTCTATACCAGGTATGTAGCTCAGTTGTGTAAGGAGGAATACCTGTAACCTTGTCACTCATTGTCTCAATTATAGGACAGCCATGGACTTGACTCCTCCTCCCACGGCAGTGATACAGAGTCCCCTCAGCAGCCCCCCTGTCACCAACCCCATCTCACCAACCTTCCTGACCAGCCCCTCAAGTCTCACCAGTCACTCCAGCCTCACCAGTCCAGGTCTTAGCACCGACTCACCACACATGACAGCTTCACAACAACTGGGTTAGTGCTTCATCAGTCACTGACAGTCTACCAAATAATGATATCTTGATGCTCATGCTTATTCAGTGTATAATGTCATGCATGGCTACAAACACTCGAAACTGAGCAACTTGAGCAGTTGTGAAGTAACTGATAGTGCATTGTGAGCCTGAATCTGAGGTAACATAGCTACTCTTGGTCTCCTCCCCACAGCTGAAGCCATGTCCAGTCCTACTCTGCACAGTCCTTCCTCCTCCCTCCCTCCACATACCAGTAAGTAATGCTCCGTTTTTGTGACAATGTCAGAAGTGTCTGGTAACTAGGAGTAAAAGGAATGTGCGCTAGCTCAGTATTCATTCAACATTATCAGAAAGCAATAGGCAAGGTATAATAAATATATACCAAAGCCATTATGTAAGTTATCAATGCTCAAAGTTCAAACTTGTTTCAACCTTGTATGCGATTAACAGCTGCTTGCATGGTATGCAATTTTTTTTACAGGCAACGATAAATTTGTAAGTCCTAAACGAATAATGATTTTGGTTCATTTTTTTAATGCAAAATGATACAGAACACAGGACTAGCTATGCCAATAGCTATTGACCAGGTAGATGTGAGAAGCTTACCTCACACATGTGGACCGGTGTTTATAGTGAGCAGGCAGCTAGGTTGAGATGTGAGAAGCTTACCTCACACCTGTAGACTTATTTATGGCGTTCACACTAGTATACTATAATTATATGACTGTGTTGTTTATCCATCACTGCTGTGCCTTGTATTGTGTGCACAGGTCTGACGGGCATGCCCCAGCCAATTTCCACTGGTCCCCTCAACACAAACAGCAACAACAACAACAGTGCTACCCTTGGGGACCTGATGCCCCACCATCACACTCCCTCTCCCACGAACCCCCTGTCCTCTCTCACTCTCCCTTCCAACCAACTGCAGAGCAGTAAAAACACATTACCCTGCCCATATAATTATATGATACTGTCGAGAGATGTATCATTATGTACCTAGTCTGTTGGTATTATGAGTTTTGTGTTGATGTTTTGTATTTTTGTTAGTAAAATTGTTTGTGAGTTTTTAAATAGAGTTTTTTATAGTATTTTTGTGAAGGCTTAATTGTATCTACCCTCTATAGCAGGGGTCTCAGGTGTCCCGGTCACTTACAGCTAGTTAAAAACTTTCCTTTCTTTGCAGTTGTATACATATACCTGTTCTGCCTTCATGTACTATAACTATGAGTATACACAAGTACTTAGTAACAAGTACCCTCCACATGAACAGTGTACATAACAAGTTATAATGCATGCATGCATTAGAAGAGCAACTCAGAGCTATAATGTACATATAATTCTGTGCACAGTTTTTGCATAATTTGATATTAACAGTCGTACCATAGGCTGAAATTTGACTTGATGGTCTAGAAGTGGAACAAAAAAAGGAAACGACAATATTAGCTAAGCTAATCCAGTACTCTTCTGTCGTATAACCCCTTCCCACCCCTCCCTGCATTCGGGACTACTCAATATGGTTGCTTATTGCTATATACCTTACATACTAGTATCTATTGGCTACATAGTGAGACTAAATCATTTGCCATGTGCAGCTAGGGCACAAGATAGTCTAGACTTTGATTCACATGATATATACAACCATATGTTTAGTCATTAGTCATTTCATGCATATTCACACCCATTTATTGTGGTCATAACTGTTACATGAATGTACATCTCTACAGCTCTAGCATGTTGCTAGCTAGTTCAATCAAGGGAAGTCTACTCAGCAAATATACATTTCTATACACACTGAAGTTGTAGCAACCGTTAATAATCATGTTTAGCACTAATCTGTGGAAGCTATACACTAATTATTAGTCCAAGTCATTACTTTGTGCACACAACACATGTGACTTCCTTCTGTGCATCATATGGTGGACAGGGAATCCCATAACGACACTTCACTTCAACATGGTAGAATAGGGCTCCATCTGTGCTCGTTATACTTCCAGGTACTGACTGTGGAGAGTGGTCTACACACTCAAATGTCGTACAATGATGAGCAGAATGAGAACGCTCTGCCATGAGATATCCATAGTACTCTTTGGTCCAGGATGATGGGCAGGTAAGTCGTGCAGGAATCATCACAACAGTTTCTCGTGTTGAAGTGTAGCACACTGAACACGGGACATTGTGCTCAAAGACTGAGTGAAGAGGTCCATTAGCATAGCCTCCAGTCTCATATTCAGCTCCATACAGGTATGCTCTAGCGCTTGCTGTCCCAGCAGTGTAGGTAGAGTACTGTGGTTGCTCTGGCAGACAGAGGTAGTTTGCTCCACCACCTTTTTCGCTATATAAACTTCCAGCAGCCCTTCCAGCATACAGCAGCTCTGTTCTGGTAGTGTTAGGACATGTGGTCCTCCCCCACCTGGTGTACACCACACCACCAGTAGTAGTACCTGCGGGTCCTAGTGTGTGTGTGTGGAGGGGGGGAGGGGAATCTGTGATAAGTTAATTTGCATTGTATAGTGTTATCTTCTCAGCTACCACATATACCCATAAAGTATATCAGTATTGATTACCAGTATTTACTGTTGTAATATATCTTGAGGGCCACACTGTAAAAACATTTGGGTTACTTCAACCATATTTTGGTCATCTCAGTTGCATGCCTGTTGTGTATGTGACACGTTACAAACTTCAAGGGATGCTTCCAATTTGATTGAAAGCTTAAAAGGGTAGTTGAGATGCTTCTCCTTTTTGTTAACTTAGGGTCTTCTTTCAGAAAGCCTAGCTATTTGGCTACATTCCTGGCATTTCTACCATAACCATGCAACCAAGGAACTCCTCCAGGGGCGGATGTGTAGGATCAAAGAAACACCAAACCTTACCAGAAATGCTGATTTATAGGCCTTCTGCAAGATGATCAAAAGGGAGAAGCTTCTCAACTACATTTTGATTCAAATTGTAAGCATCCCTTGATGAAGTGTTGCCTGTTGTGTAAGTGAAACATTATCCCATCATAATGTTTCACTTACACAACAGGCATGCAACTGAGATGACCAAAATATGGTTGAAGTAACCCAAATGTTTTTACAGTGCAGGTGGTCCCTGAGAGATAATGACCATGTTTTAACCATGAATACCTACCACCATATTGTTGCAGATCTACCGTATAGCAGGTTATTTTCGTGGGTGGAAATTTTCGTGAAAAGCTTGGAAGAAGCCCCTCAGAATTAAATTTCGTGGTTTTAAATTTTCGTGGCGTGATATACTTTTGCTCGCATATAACGTAATGTGAACTTTGAACTCGGTACACGCGATGCGAACTTGGTTTCGACGAGGAACGCGTAGCCAGACTTTCGCCGGAGAGGAAAGATGGAGCGCTTCAGTGTCGAGTCTAACGTTGGAGGCTACCACGTCTACAAAGCACGAACTCCGTTGGTGCTCGCATACCTGAACGAGAGGTACTGGCCCCGTTTTTTGGTCGTGCTTCTGCCTTGTTCACTTCTCTGTTCACTTCCTCCATCAACACACGTGGGACAGCTTGAGAAAGGGGACCCTACGGATCATCGGTACTGTCAACAGGGCCAAGTAGTGAAAAAGAGCCGAACGTTAGCACGTGTAGACAGAGCTGCAGTGTACGTGTGGGTGGAAATTTCGTGGGTGGAAAATTTCGTGACACCGGGGTTAACCATGAAAATAACGAAAATTAGCACCCCACGGAAATAACCCGCTATACGGTATTAAGGTAGGACAACCTTGAATCACAAATCTCCGAGCCATGTGGACGGACGGATGGATAATGTCTAAGTGTACACAAAAAAGTTTGTACCAAACTGCTTTCTCTACCTGATAGTGCCAAAAAACTCAATTTTTAGTCCCTCTGTAGTGTGTCCGTTAGTGGACGTGGCGGTTAGTGGAGCGATATAAATTGAGCGTGGGCGTCAACGAGCCCCTCTCATTATGTGCGTATAGTACGGAATGTGTGCGTGGGCGACAAGCGATAATTGCGTAAACTCGGCCACGTGCAGGCCAGGGCTACCCTCAAAGAATCGAAGTTGCATTGACTCGCGATCGCCGCGGGTCCGAATACGTAAGCATGAACAATCAACGAACCACATCTCCCTTATAAAACAGGCCTAGATGTTATGCAAAGTCACCCACTGCGCAGGACGCGTTTCGGCCAATACCAGGCCTCATCAGCTGCGCTGGGGTGACCGGGAGATGGGGACTGCTATCTCATGCACAGAATGCAGTCAGGTGGCATTCAAAAGTCGGTAGAGCTGTTCTTCGTGCAGCTGTCTTTCGTTCGAAGGTCTTACGTAGCGATTGATCGTCACGTGTTATCGACACGTGCGTGCGCGCGCGCGCATACAGAGGCACTGGAGGTACCGGAAGTATTGTTAATAAGGCACAAGGCAAACAGTGTAAGGCAAACAGTGCGTGTTTAAAGGCTGTGTATGCATAAATGTGCCAAGCCAAGTAAACTGCATGTTCAGGCTGCGTTAAACAGTAGCTATGGCAATGTATTCAGTAATAATGTTTTTCAGGCACCTCCCGTACTTCTGTAAAGTCCTGGGGTAGCGATGCACAAAGGTCTTGTAGGTGCTACAGAGTTTTTGGTATATGTATCCCTGTCTAAGTAATCTGGTTGTGAGTAGTTTAGATCTGTAAACAAAATCTTGGTAATTACAACATATCCTCAAATATCGAACTAACTGTGAAATTACTACTCCGTATGCTGGTTTTGAGGGTATGTTGCTATCCATGTGTGGAAAATTGACTATTGAAAAGTTGAAGGCATCCCTCTTATCATACAAGTCTGTGCAAAACTTACCATTCAGGACATTAATGTTAAGATCCAGGTAGGAACAGCTGTCATGGCTCTCTGTAGTTTTCTTAAGCTCTAATTCTGGGGGGTAAATTTGGCCTATGCATGCTTGAAAATCAGGGTTGTTAAGTGTAAGCAAGTCATCAATATATCTGCAAGTATTACTAAATTTAGCTGCTACAGAGAGGTCAGTCCGGATTAGGGATTTCATAAACTCAAATTCACAGGAGAAAAGAAATAGATCCGCAACTAATGGAGCACAATCAGTACCCATAGGGATGCCAATTGTTTGTTGGTAGACAGCTGATCCTATCTGGATGTATATGTTATCTATCAAGAAATTGAACATCTCAACTAACTGGTTCACTGTTAAGTTACGGGTATTAGCTACAGGTCTGGAAGTCCAGTAAGCATAATCTTTTCCTAAGGTCATGTGGGAGGCATCTCTAGTATTGTATGCATTTCTAATTAACTCTTCCATGCGTGTTTTGAGCTGACTATGGGGGATGTTAGTATAGAGTGTACTGAAATCAAAGCTATCCAATGCTCTTGCGTGTCTCAACTTTTCTAGGGTGTTAGTCACTTCAGTGGAGTTGTTAATGACCCAAAAGCAGTTTACCCCGGTTCTTCTTTCTATACCATTGCAATATTCCTTGTAATGTTTAAGTATCAGCTGGAGACAGTGGGTAAGCAGCTTAGATAAAGGTTTGGTTGTGCAGGAGGCAGAAGCTGCTATAAAGCGATGTCCATATGGATTTTTGTGTAGTTTAGGCATCCAGTAAAAACCAGGCAATCTCTTCATGTCTTCTGCTACTTTAACCTTCGTGCTAGGCATGTATGCTAAATGCTTTTGTACAATCTGGTCTACAGAATCCCTACAGTGGACGTATGTAGATGCTTTCCCACTCTTTCCAGCTAGTTCGTTTCTAATCACCTCAGTGTAGTATTTCTTACAGACTATGATTATGTTATTGCTAGCTTTATCTGCAGGTACCAGGACATATTCGTTGTGGAGTTCCCGGAGGGCTGTCCTACACCTAGTGTCTTTCAAAACTTGTTTTTTTCTTGTTTTATGTCCCCGAGACTCGAGACGTTTGATGTTCTTTTCAATAAGGAGTTTCACCGTGCCCGCCCACTCATTGAGTGTGCACGGGTCTACTCCCTCTCTAGAAGCCCACGTATTTCTATAATCGTGTACTCCCTCCATGCACAGTTTCAGACACAGATCCCAGTTGATATTATTTTGCTCTCTAAAATTAGGGCCTTTTTTAATGAGGTGTCTAAGTTTCCTATTGGTTATGATGCTGAGGTCACCAGTGACCACATGGCCTAAAGGCTGGTAAAGAAAGGCAGATGAACTGCATTTGCAGGTTGTGCAGTCGTTGCTGGATAGGTTAATGCTCTCTGTAACTTTTTTAAAGTTGAAGACTGAGGGTCCTATAGTCTTGGTATATTTGTAAGAAACCGTTGGGGGTTCGTTATGCTCAAAAAACACTGGGATTGTGTCCTTAACTTGCCTGGAACGGAGTATCCCGCTTAAGTTGATCATTTCGATGCCTTTGTTATGGAATTTTACTTTCAAGAAATGCTTACGGTTATTCTCTTTGGTATGCTGTTTCGGAGGCTGAGGCTGAGAGGAACCTAGTCTAAATTTGATCAAATCCTTCAAAATCAGAAGGAGATGGGTAGGAAAGGTATGGAGATGGAGTTGTTCCTCAACGAGTGTCCTGGTATCCCTAAGAGAGGTATTTCTAAGCCCAAAAATTGCACTAATGTATTTATGTAGAAAACACATGGATTTGTAATCACCAAGTTTGTTTTTAAGCCAATCACGAGGGTTAGTGGGTTTTTTTGTATTCTTGCGACTGGGTCGTTTTGATTTTCGCTTCCTAGTTTAAGCATGCTTGTTAAAAAACTTCCAGACTATAAGCTCGTCGTTTTGCTTGGAGATGTTCCCGACACCACGAATGTTGTCATTCAGGCCGTATGGGTATACAGTCTTAAGCTCTCTAATCCAGAACTCTTCTCTTTCTAGACGTTTTGAGTAAGTACTAGTTTGTTCGTTTGGAGCTAGTACAATGCTTTCGATAGGCTGAACAAACATGTCTTCAAGTCTATGCCCGTCAGATGTAAAATGCTTGTATAAAAATTGAGGCTTCAGGCTTTTAATGTTGGCTCTATGGTTGTTCATTCTTTTGCATGCTGTTTAGATGTTTATAGTATAGAGTAAAGTGAAGAATACATAAACTAGGATTGTGAGTGTGGTGGTTGCCCAGTTGTTGTAGCTCAGTGGCAGAGCACTGGCTGCGTAAGCCAGTTGCCAGTCCTTCCCGGTGACTGCCAGCCTTTTCACTTTATTTCACCCCGAAACATCTAAAATCTGTTTATTTAGTAGCTACATTGTTAAGTGTAATGGGATGCCAAGGTCAATATATATTCATCCATACATGGAGTTGCAAATCATCAGTGTGATCATCTCTGACTTTCAGGATTGTGCATAGACATGGAAAAAATACTTGCATGTACACATAAGTAGCTACCAGTTCTTATTATCGCCTTGTTGTCTTTGGGATGGTTTCCACAAATTATCTAGTGTTAAGAACCCAGTGACTGGTATAGTTAGTGGAAGAACGAGCTACTTTGTCTCTGTATAGCCCCTAGCATCTTCCAGTTACCTTAGAATTGGCTTCCGCACTCTTCAACTTAATGCCATAGTTAGTGCTAAAACTGCACATCAAGTCTCAGTATGGCTCCTGGCATATTCCTGTTACCTTAGAAGATGTTTCCACTAACCACCACACTCATTAACCTAGTGCGGTAGTTAGTGGGGGAACCAGCTTTCATGCTAAAACTGCACATCAAGTCTCAGTATGGCTCCTGGCATCTTCCAGTCACCAGAGAAGATGTTTTCACTAACCACCACACTCATTAACCTAGTGCGGTAGTTAGTGGGGGAACCAGCTTTTATGCTACAACTGCACATCAAGTCTCAGTATGGCTCCTGGCATCTTCAGGTCACCTTAGAAGTGGTTTTCACTAACCACCACACTCATTAACCTAGTGCAGTAGTTAGTGGGGGAACCAGCTTTTATGCTAAAACTGCACATCAAGTCTCAGTATGGCTTCTTCCAGTCACCAGAGAAGGTGTTTTCACTAGCTACCACACTCTTCAACCTAGTGCGGTAGTTAGTGGAGGAACCAGCTTTCACGCTAAAACTGCACACTTTGTCTCTGTATGGCTCCTAGCATCTTCCAGTCGCCTTAGAATTGGCTTCCACTAACCACCACACTCTTCAACCTAGTGTGGTAGTTAGTGCGGGGACCAGCTTTTATGCTAGAACTGCACACTTACTCTCTGTGAGGTTCCACCATCATGAGTGGTTTTTACCACTGATCGACCTAGTGTGGTAGTTAGTTGAGTAACTATATAGCTTTCAGTGTACCATGTCTCCAATCTCTCTAGCATCTTTGATCTGTTACTTCAAGAGGTGTAAATGTGGAGCCAACATTTATGCACATGCTGTTTTGTACAACCTGTTTTGCAAAGTTCAATTGACACTCATTTATTGAGTGTCATAAAAAGACCAGCAGAACCATTCCTACAGCAGCAAGCAGGCAGCAATTTGTGTGGCCTTTGTGTCTCGAACAACTTGTACCAAAGAGAACAATTTTACTTCTCTGACTTTAAATGACATTGTTTTATTGATATTTCACTCAGATAAAGCAGGATGCAATTCACATCATGAGAATGGTAAGACAGTGTTTGTTGTACAACCTAGTTTCTACCAAAGAAAATTTTACTACAAATGACTGTACCATGTAGGAAATAAGGATGCTCCTATATATTGAATTAGAACACTCAACCTCCCACAGTGCTAGTTCATATTCAAATGAAAAAGGTATGTAGTTGTCTCAATAGCTAAGTAAATATTTCATGATGCATTTTTTGTTAGTAGTTATATTTTCATGCACCAAACCATGGTGAGTATGATTTGACAACAGATGATGTCAGAAAGGTGACCAAAATTATTCTAATACTACGTATGCGTAAAAAATAATTAGGTCATGACCTTACATTAGATTGGATTCATACACTTATAAGTGTATAGCTGGTTTTTCCTAGAATGGTTTACAGACCTCATTGAACTCTGTAACTGATGAAGGGGGTATCAAGCATTCTTTCGCCAGTTTGACGTAGGGTCTGGAGTGTACAGCTGGCTCCTCGAATTGTGTAGATACCTCAAACTCTGCGACCGATGAAGGTTGTACCAAGTGTAGCTAGATAAGTGTATGGCTATTTTTTGCCTGGAATTGTGTACAGACCTTGCCGAACTTTAAACACAGTACACCTGCTTGTGAGACTGGTAGGAAGGCCGCAAAGGTTGGGAGGTTAACTTTAGTCATTCTCTGATGCTAAATTGGATTAGCATAAATAAATTAAGACTCCGCCTTACGTAGAATTAGATTCATGATAAATTCCTGAAATTGAATTTCTTATGTTAAATTGGATCATACGAATAATTATGGTACATCTGGAATCTGGCTATATGACAAAGTAAATGAAATAGCTTCCTTTCATGAGATCAATTCTCACGTGACCGAGATCAACTCTCATGAGATCAACTTGCCATGCAATCCAACATGTTGAAAAAGGTTATTTGAACTCTTAGCAAAATATTTTTGATTTTGTTAATATTTTGAATCAGTACAAAACCCAGCACACCAGTATAGAGCGATTGCACGTGACGTCATTACGTTCGAGATTACGAAGGAAAACAGAAAACAGCCGCCATTTTGGTGCACGACGAGATAGGAGCTTCTATGGCGATCTTCACGAAATGAGTGATATACTTATAATGCTTCTAAAATGTGTTGAATCGGACAAAATACCATTGCTACATAAGTTAAAACAGCTATATAAACGCTTACCTGTGGGTGTTTTAATCGATATCGCATATACTGCTAATAACATACTGTACAAGTTGTGCACCAAAATGGCGGTTTATTTCTAGTATACGGAATTGTGATCACGTGCTGAAAACGCTCTATATCTCAAATTCAATTTGTGCATGTCTTTAGCAACAAATCTGTTCCTGTCAAATGGTGCTTATACATTGAAGCTGTGTGGCTCAGTGCAACCATTGCAGAGTTCATTGCAACCCACTGAGAAGGAAAGCAATGCTAAGATTCGTGAAGGGAAAAAAGATAAAGTGAGGCTGTGCAAAGGTAGAACTGTTGGGGTAAAGCTTCAAACACAGCTGCATACGTTGAGTTCACTTCATATTGCGTAAAACTGCAGGTTCAATCAAATTCAAATCTTTGTACAATTTCAGTTGGAGTGGTAGGTATGCATGTCATTTCCTGCTGAGTGCCAGCATCTATCCTGTTTGTTTTCTACAGGATATCACAAGCATTCGAAAGATACTGATTCCAGTGAACTTGTGGTATCCCTGGATATTGTTGGTAGACTTGATCTTAATATTTTGTATTTCATTGTGTGCGGGGGTGTGACATTCAAAAGAAAACTCGTATGACACTTACATGGGTGACCAGACTTCTTCATGGCAAAGATTGGGTACATGTATATTTGTGAGACACCATATGATTTGTTTTACACTTATTAATAGGGACGTACTAACTTTGATCTACAAGGAAGGTTACATACAGATTCCTTGCAGGTGGAAGATGAATGCAAGGTTGGTATGTGTGAATGTAGCATCTTTTTCGAGTCTGGATTCTAACAAAAGATGAACTGGTCAGGGTTGCATGTGAAGTACACATTATTTTGTCTGTGAAATTCTACTACAAAACCATGTTCCATGGCATATCCAGTGCAATTGATACACATCCAGTGAGATGTAAGGCTAGTGTTGTATGTAGCTGGTCAGAATACCAGATTTTTATTTGGTGTTAATTGCTAAAAACTGGAAATACTTTTTTGCGACAAAGTGTTAACACCAATAACGTGATGGATACTTTAACTCTATAATTGGTACCAGAGGTTGTGGAAATGTTTTGGTGAAAGTTTTGTGGGCAACTCTGCCTTCAGCTTCTCATGAGCTGGTAGTGTACGTTGTACATAGTTAACTGCATGTCATGTATATCTCATCATTATCTCCTTCAGTAACCACTGTCTGGCATACTCCTGAGTTAGCTAAAGAACAGTATAAAGATTAGTATCCAAAACCTGCCCAAAAAGCTTATACAAACTGTGTACCTCAAAAGCAATCTTTTCACCGCAAGTTACACATGCTGCAAACTGTAGAGAAATATGTAACTGCAAGACTTAGTGATGTTGAGATCTGCAACAACATTACTTATGTACCTTGCAGGCAAGCACTCCACAGTCATCACTATTCTGTTGCTGGGGTAGGTTCTAAAAATAGTTATGAAGTGTAGTTTTAGACTGAAGGTATACCCTTACAAATGCATATATACAATGCAGCAGCTAGTCACTTTAAGTCTTGGACCTCCACAAAAGTACAGAACAAGTAATAATGTCTATAGCATCACTCACAACTTGTTACTGTAGGGATGGTGATACTCCAAGGGCTGTGATACACAAAGCCTTAAAGAGGTACTGAAGTACATGTAATCATGTGTGTTCTATACTAAGCTCAGAATATTGCCAGCTCAACTGATGTAAAGTCCTTATGGGTCACCACTGAACAGCTGCAAAACTGTTAAAGAGACACTCCTGCCAGAAAATCCATGGCCTCTTACAAATTCAATGTGAGCTCTATAGCACAGACTCATTACCTTGTATTTAAGTGATCCAGACACTCTCTTCCCATGCAGATAAATGAAGTCTAAATGTTTTTCTATACCTCTGTGCAATTGCAGAAGATGTCAGATGTGGGCACTCATATCCACATTCCAGAGTTGCTAAGATTGTGCTCTGGCCTGATGTACATTAGAAAATTACAGCCTGTGTTCCACTTTTTCATACTATGCCTGTTCTTTCCTATACTTGCAGGCCATGATCTCAGTTGAAGCATACAATATTGTCTGGTACAGCTATGTATGATGACAAGACTCTTTGATGCACATGTGCATGCAGAATACAATCAATTAGGAAGCATGACTGTATAATGAATAACAAGTTGCCCATAATTATGCCATGACAATATCATTCCGATGATTCAATAATTATGCCACCACAAACTTGAATGAACCTGTCATCTGCTATGTCACTGTTTTTCTATACTTACTGTATCACTGTTCATCATAAGCCTCTATTATATTTGTTGATATTCCTTGAAAGCCATGCAGCGAAAATAAAAAAATAGTTGTACACTAATCTGTAGAAATGCACAAGTGCAGAAGGGATTCCCAGTAATGTGACAGTAAATTAATGTATAAGTAGTAGTCACATTCCAAGGAAACTGCACTTTCTGCCCTGTGCAAGGCTCTTACTAGCCATGGAATTTCTTGCAACAGGTATAGGCACTTCCACTGATGCAGATGGCAAACTAACTTCAACCAGGAAACATTGTTAGAAGACAAACATAATGCGGTACTAAGCTTGTAGACCGTGCGTGCACTTCAACTTCGTGGGTAGACAAATTTCAGAAATCAATAGAAGTAAACAGCGTTGGATCAATTGCACCGCGCATTGCGTACTGCGCAAACCGGAAATGAGTGGGGGCCACGGGCTAACTGTACGCCCACTCTCAATTTATATCGCTCCAATAACCACCACATCCACTAACGGACACACTACACCCTGAGCTAAAATAAAAACTTGCACCCTCTTCAAGGCTCCACCCCCAGTCTGACCACATCATCAACACACACACACAAAACTTTACCTATGGATTTGTCCTGGGACCACTTCAGTTCCAGTCTACAGGCCAAAACACACATTTGACCTCAAAAACAGTCATTTTGGCTGTGCTGGCTTTCAAGAAAAATTCGACATACCTCCACTCCAACCAACACTGAGCCCAGTTTCAGAAAGCTCAACTCAGCCCCTACAAAACTACGTATGCTTTTCCCACTCTCCTCCAGGCCAGGGAGTTATGCCCACAAACTTACTCCCTGTCATTACCCCTAGAATGGAGCCAAGTTACACACATTCCCGCTAGCATAAAGTCGGGCGGGGCCTACAAGCCCGAAAAGTCAGCTTTCTACAGTACCTTTGCCAGACAACTGTGTGATGACACCCGTCTTCCAGGAGGGCTCTCTGCCTTTCCACCACTCACAAACATTCAAGCCCACTCAGGCAAGCTTTTCACACACAAATAGCCAACCATCACATTCAACGAGCTAGAAAATCTTTTTAGTGTGTTCTTCAAAGTTCCGCCCAGCCACATGAAAGTGCCGCCAGACCACTACAAAGGGCTGCAGGCCACATCAAAGGGACACGCCTCCTTGTTGATTCCGGTTGCCGCCATGGGAAAGTGTAAACAAGCCAATAAATTTTAATGCGCCATTATGGTGACCCGACTCATTAATTATTCATGAGTGGAATCGGCCCAATTCGCGATTCAAGGTTGTCCTAGTTATTGTAAAAGCCATAATAGTGAAAATACCACCTTGCGGTCCAGGTGGTCCCTGCAGACCAGTGTCTCCCCTCTCCCCTTTGCTTCCTGGGGCTCCATCTCGACCATCTCGTCCTGGCACTCCATCACGACCATCCCTTCCTCGGGGACCCTGAACAGTGTATATATTGGGTGTGGTGATCGAGTTGCCAGTGGTAGCATTGGATTGTGGAGACTGCACACTTCTCTCATTCCTTGGTAAAACACCAGCTGCATGGGGGGAAGGGGGGTGGGGAAGAAAGAAGGGCAGATAAAAGTAACTTTGATACTATCAGCAAATGACAAGAGAGAAAAAAGTAATTATCTATAATATGCAACTGGGTTACTTATTTTGCTTCTTCTACATTAGAGAATATAAGCAATACTGATCACAGCTCCTTTCAGCAAAAGCTGTTATTTGCATACCACTGTACTGGATACTGTAGTCTGCAGCTTTTGAGTACAGTAGCATTTTGTACTAATTAAGGAACTGTACTTTTTACAATGCAAGGAATGCCTTTTAGCTAGAGTTACACTGGAATGCACACTTTCAATTTGTAATCGCAAACAGTTAAGGTAGAACATACCAGCAGTTGTACTGAGGCACAAGACAGCAAGAATCATCACAGATGGCCTAAGATCCATCTCTGTAAATGTCACAAAGTTTTGAGTTTTACTCAAAGGATTTAGCTAGTCAGTGCATTGAGTTTGCCTTCAGTTCACATCTTTTATAGGCCCTCTCAAGTAGCTGTGTGTGTGGTTGTTTGCTGGGAGGAAATGATGCATGTGCTTCGCTAGAATCACAAGAAATAAGGTAGCACATTCAAAACATGTTTTGAAACTTATCGTCACATATTTCAATACTTAGTGTCACTGAAGGTACATTAATTACCTTTTATAGGGGTTAAGTTTCTATGGATTAATACTTAGTGTCACTGAAGTAATTAATATTACTTTCTATATAGGGGTTCAGTGGTGCTATGCATGAGGTTAAGTGATTCAATACTTAGTGTCACTGAAGGTATGTCACCTAATTAATTTCTATAATGTAAGAAGGTATGTTGCCTAATAATGTACAAGTGGTGCCATGGGGTTAAGTGGTGCACTATGTAATTCTTCGGTAGCTACAAAACATGTTTTGAAATTTAGCATGTTCTGTGATGCACTACACATCATTAGGTCATATTTGTGAACATCAACATTTAGTTGGCTGGTTTGTAATGCATACCAAATACATACGAATGATTGGTATATACATAACCTTTTTGAGCATGTATCTCAGCACCTAGTGTGTCTATAGCTGCAGCTGCTAGAGGTTGCTCTTCCCATTTCCTCTCTACAAGTCACTTGCTATTCTGTTGACATCTGAAGTTATAATACACCAAGTCAAAAGTCAAAAAGTGTCAGGGGATGTTCTTGTTCCGTCCCAGCAATGATGTTGAGTTACACTCAGCACTGCCAGCTGATCCTTAGGGTGAAGTGGATTTCGGCAGGACTCGTACCCGTTTGCTGTCTTTCCAAGAGTGTAGCTGAATGATGCATGGTCAGCTGTGCTGAACAGCTAGACTGTAACTAGTTATAAGGAATATGTTGCTTCAATCACATGATAGCTATATACAGTTTTTGACCATTAGACACCTCATTAACAGTCACACTGCATAGTAACCCCAACAAAGCTGTGCATATCTGCTCAAGTTTTGTGTGTAGTTCAATTACTACTCAGCAAATACACATTCTCAAAAGTGCACAAATGACACACTCGAAATGTCTGCGTTAGATTAGTCACTGGCCTCCATGAGCCATATCAGGCATTATCGAGTACTTCCATGGGCAATGGGACCGTTAAATTTGCTGGAGAGCATCGCTGAAACACCACAGCTAGCCTGAGATCCATCCCTGTCATTTTCACCTTCAGAATGGCAAAATGTTTGGTTCAATCTTTTTATAGCCAGTCTGCACAATTTCGTTGACCCACTAGTCCTGGATAAATAATCTTTTGATGTGGGTAAGTATTGGATGCTCAGTGGAAAAACATGTTTTGAAATTCCTATCACAATCACCACCTTCAAGTCAGTAATGGATGCTTATCCTAAAATCATGTTTTGAGATACACTTACTGCTAATCATAAAACATGTTCAGTATAATGCAAAAACATGTTTTAAAACATTTATCATAGCATATTTGTTAGTGATGGTGCTGATATTATATTCTGTATCTTCAATGGCAGTAATGGCAGTAAATGGGTGTTTAGATCTTTTGGGACACTTATCATGTTCAGTAATGGGACGATTGTTTACCTTCAATTGACAGTAGTTAATGGATGTTCAGAGCAAAACATATTTTGATACACTTCGAAACTTGTTCAGTGATGCATGTAACATGTACCTTCAACATCTTACATGTGTACTTCTGTAGCCTCATACCCAGGCTCCTCCCCATGCCGAAAAGCCTGGACGATCTGATCACGTGCCCCATGACGTACTATGTGTGTTTTTATGTGTGGTTTTGATAATCGAATTATTGCCCACGCAGTCCGTACTAGCGGCACTCGTGCGTTGTAGCTGTTGTTGTCAGTTCTCAACAGCCAAGATCATAGAACTGCTCATGCGCAATCCAAGCTAAAGCTGGGGTGAAAGTGTGGACATGGAGGCCTACAGAAGGTGTCAGGCATCCACCATTCATAGTCTAATAAAATAGGGGGGTGCAAGGTGAGTGCTGCACAACCTAGCCAGGTCAAACTGCTTCAATATTACAATTTTTTTGAGTCTCAAATACACAAAAAGTATGTATGGGAACAACTTACTGTTCACTTGGTAGAAAGTTGCAGCAAAGGACAACATCCACAGCAAAAATCGTCATCTCTGCTAATGGCGAAACGCTGTTCGGGAGGCGATCGTGTCCCTCATTCAGAACCAGCAAAATGGAGGATACCTCGAATACGACGCTATTTCTCCACTGTCCGAAGGCGTAAGAATACCGGACTTGTTCAGTTACTTAGTACAGTCCTTGCTCTTCCTCCAAGACCCAATTAACTGCTGCGTGCTCATACACGAACGACTCCAGCTGCCCTCAAACGAAGTGCTCCAAATGGAGTCTGCCACGTGTCGGTGAATTCATGACGTATTCGTGTTTACGCCAAAATTAAAAAATGACCACTCCTATTGCACTTCCGGTCGCTGGCGAAACGGCTGGGAAACAGATGCATGCAGTAACTTATCCGTAAAACACGGATTTCTCTAGCCTCGTTCCCAGGCCTCCCCCGTTTTTACCTTCCGTTTGTGTTCACAATAATACACGAGAGCGGAAGACCGGCGAAAAACGGGGAAGACCCGGGAGCATTCATCACGTGAATGACGTCAGGTGGACGTAGGGAGGAGGGACCGATATTCAAATATATACGTACTAAACTTGAAAGCGAGTTTCTTACCGGTCAAGACGAGTAGTTTCCATCACGCTAAGGTCTGGAGTCCGTAAAAGCGGTAGAGCGCTCGAACGGATGGTCCAGTGCGTTGTTTTGGCAGTTGGGCCCCTCCCCCCTACGTCCAAATCGCGTCCACAACGCGTCCTCCTGACGTCATTCACGTGATGAATGCTCCCAGGCCTTCCCCGTTTTTCGCCGGTCTTCCGCTCCCGTGTATTATTGTGAACGCAAACGGAAGGTAAAAACTAGTCTCGTGGAGCCAGACTCTCACACGAAAAGCGGGAGAGAGTCTGGTGACACTCGCATACTGAGTTGGTGTTGCACTGTCAGCAAGTCAGTAGGTAATTAAGTAGGTACGAACAAGTGTGCGATTGACAGGGAAGTCATGGAAGTGACATTGAAGCCAGACCTTCACAAACGTTGCCGCTCTAACCTACTTATGGTCAATTATCGCCCACAGAAATTCCGTGGCCTATTAGCACCAACTCAATATGCGAGTGTCACCAGACTCTCTCCCGCTATTCGTGTGAGAGTCTGGCTCCGCGAGACTAGGTAAAAACGGGGGAGGCCTGGGAACGAGGCTAGGATTTCTCCAGAACGGTAGGCACAACAGCTATCAAACTTACTGGTATGACAGTTCCACCTGTGACCAACCAACGGCAGACAAATAGCGACTGTACCATAAGGCAAACACGCTCTTTGTTCCTACCAACTCAAGTTTACAACAGCACTGAGCATGGTATGACTGGTCTGGTTCCCAGGATACATGGATTGGGAACGTAGAAACTTGGGAAATACGAGGGCAAACGCGGACGTCCGCGGAGCGAGGTCTTTGCACAATGTGTATCCCTTGATACAGAACTACGCCTACGGGCTAATTCTCGTAGACGCAACACCCCGCTGCAACCAGATTGACCAGTGACAGGATGCTCTCTTAAGGAGGTAGTCGACTTGTCTGGACGCTGTGGACACGAGACCAGCCGCTAAACTCGATAGAGCGCGGTACTGAAGATCATGGCGTACTCGCGTGGCATATTTTCGAAACTGGGAGAGCTAGCAACCAGTGACCCTTCTCTTAGTTTCTGTTGTGGAGGCCAGTTACCAGTTCAACTTCCCATTCGACTGCACTACCAACAAATCGGGAAGGTGGCGGAAGTTGTCTTGCCCGCTAATGACTCAGCTGTTGTGCAAAAGCTCCTTGGTGCATCTAGAGAAATGACAATGACATCAGAAGTGGAGACTTTCGACAGTGCACTCCATGATGTCTGTCTTGGTTCAGACGTACTGACCACTTCTTTTCAGCTTTCTGCCACAGCTATATTAAGTGAGATCGAGTCGCTCATGATTCAAAATCATTACATTCGAGCCGAATTTTGCAAGCTTGATGTGTATACAACTGGCAACAAAAGTCACTATGAGAGTCATGCTGACAACACATGCTCAAGGGAGATGCTTGGAACTTTAATTGTATGTCTGCCCACAGAATTTGAAGGTGGAAATTTGAAGGTTCGTAACAATGGGAAGATGGTTGAGTTTAAATGGTCAACTGAGCAATGTGATGTCCTTGATAGCATCTACTGGGCTGCCATTGTCAGTGATGCTGAGTATGAGATATGTGCTATAACTAGTGGTTACTGTCTCACGTTGACTTATAACATCTACTCTACAAAGGAGAAAATCCCAATACAATCTACTGACGTTCCACTCTACCAATATCTTGGAAAGGCTTTGAGCACGCCTCACTTTATGCGAGACGGAGGTATTTTAGGATTCACCTGTAAGTACGCATACAACCCGAGTTATCTGAATGAAGCAGATCATCTACCATTTGTATTGAAAGGAAGTGATTATATGACATTTTTAGTAGCCACATCACTGGGTTTGAATGCTGTGGTGAGACCAGTCATGGAGGGAAAAGATCACTGGTATTTGCTGCCTGAATTCAAGGACAAGATTCTTGTAGCCCGTACAGATAATGATGAAGATATTAGTGATCACATGCTCCTACTGAGGACACTTGATCCCAGGCTTGAAAGGGATGCCTGCACATGTAAATTGACCAATGGCATCACTTGGTGCAACTCAATGCCAAATTGGCAATCTGTACTCAACCTTATTACTACTCCCGTTCAGGTCACTGCAGAACTACTCCAGCAAAAGATTCCAGATTTTAACAATGTAATAATGCAGGCACAATCGGAACAGTCCTTGCAGTTGAGATCTGCGGGCATACCAAATACTGATGTTCCCGTGATTTTGAAGGCACTTAAACACCTGCAAGTGAGTAGTATTCATCAAATAGCTGGTGTTCACAATGGGTCAAATTTACCAGGAAGTCACCTCTATGCTTGTTATCAAATGGCAGTCCTTTTGGTGGAAGTACCCCAGTGGGGTTTGTCTCCTAGAATCAGTGCAACAAATGAGGTACCAGAAAAGAAAAGAAAAATAGATTCGCAATTTGATACAAAGAAAATTTTGTATTGGGAAAAATAAACTGTGTGTTGAAGTAGAATAGTTGTAGTCATCTCTGCATTGCACATATATGACTTGAGAAGGTGCAAGATCATTCCATATTTTATTTTTAAACATTGTCTACTATTAAAATATTTTCACCAGGTCATATACATATGATGTAGGCATGGGTTATTTACACAACTGTCATGTTGAGAATTAATTAAGCCATGCATTATTCTCACATCAATATATATATATATATATATATATATATATATATATATATATATATATATATATATGTACATTTAGCAGCTTATATTCCCTTGTACTGTGACATGCTTCATGAAGTTGTAATATACTGGTATAATTTTTTTTTAATTTTTATTTTTTATTTTTTATTTTTATTTTATTTTTTTTTTTTTTTACTGAACAAATTTGTTATATCAGGTCATCAGAAGTAGCTAGTAAGCTAATATAAACTGATAACCTACAAAGACAAAAGACAAAACTAAAACAAATTTACAATAGCACGCTTAAAAACAGGTAAGGTAGAAATAGCACTAACATCTGAAGGTAAACTATTCCACAAACTAGTACAAGAGGGGAAAAATGAATTTGAATAGAAGTTTGAATGCGCACGTGGCTGTACCATGGAACTGGAGTTAATAGACCGAATAGAATTGCCATAGGGAGTGGATCTAAAAACAGTGGGAATGTTTGGAAAAGTAGCAAGCCTGTTAACCATGTTGTAGAACAGGCAGAGTTTTAAACATTTTCTTCTTGTGACTAATGTTGGAAGGTTGGCGAGTTGCAAGAGTTCCTCATATCCACATCGCCATCGCTTTAGACAAACTTTCAACCCAAACTTCTGAACACCCTCAAGCCTCTCAATGTCTTTCTTCAGGTGAGGATCCCAAACACTACAAGCATCGTCCAAGGTATAATTGTCTGGTTAAAAAACGCACACAAAAGAGATTTCATGCCTTAGACTACAGATCCATTATGTTTCCATTTGTGATTGTGGGTTGGCCTTATCCATGCAGATCTTGGTTCACCTCCCACTTTTGTTGGAGTTTAGCTAATCTAGTCTGCCCATGGTTCCAATAAGGCATGAATACTTCCAAGCTCTATGTACAACAACCATGAATATGGCTCAGAGTTCATGTAAACCCATGTTACATACATATCACTTGAGGCAGCCAGGCTTCCACCCACTTTGGACACAAAATGCAAGTAAGTGATGAATGCTGCATGCAGTGATATAATTCATAGTATATGAATATTAGGACCACCAGAAGACAAATATAAACTGAATGGCATTGTACACCCAAAATAGAATTCGTGAATCATCAGGAACTCAGTATAGACATCTACATTATGCTACTATTCATGTCTGGGGATGTGTAACTCAAGCAATCAATTTAAGGCAATATAACCACATACTTTACTCATTTCTTTGTTATAGTATTGACTGACTGCGTCACTTTTATTATACAGCGAAAATCTCAGTACTCAAAACTGAACAATCATGTACAATACTCACTATGCTCTAGCACAAGCCAGCCATGTTGACCAATTGTGCGTAGTGCGTCCTGGGGTCTCGTCGAAAAATATATAGGGAGACCTTCATTTGGAAAACTGGGGTCTAATATAAAGCGTTTCGGCATGCTGTCGCACCAGTCAGATAGCTCAGGGAAGTCAATTACGTTTGTACGTCATCAAAACCAGCTTCCGGATTTTGGGCGCCACTACTAGTAGGAACCAGAGTAGGAACTAAAATGGGCGGCGGGTGAAAGAATTCGCTTTAGGGATGTGACTAATTGTAATAGTGCTACGCGGGCGAAAGATTTTGTTACCGTTGAGGAAGAGATCAATCGTATGATGGCTACAAAAGAAAGAAACATTCCGGGATTAGTGGAAACAGCAAACGCAACAGTGGTAAGAAGCCTTGGGGAATTGGCTAACGACCTGTCTAACAGCTTCTGTTGTGGCGGGCGACTCGAACAGCAAGTTGTTCGAATTAACTACAAGCTAAGCAATGGTGACCTTTCTACTCTTACATTTCCAGGAGCTACTGAAAAAGATCTATCTCAACTCGTTGCAGCCAGTCCAGTGGCCAGTTTTGGGAAAGGCACTGAGGAAGTCACTGATCTGAGTTTCCGTGATGCTTTTAAGCTTGATCCAGAGATGCTGACAACTTCATTCGAACTATCTAATACCAGCATTTTGAAGGAAATTGAAACATTGCTGGTTCCCGATCGAAGCATCCGAGCTGAGTTTTACAAGCTCAATATTTACTGTGGTCCAAATGGACATTTTAAGCCTCATCTAGACACCCCACGCTCAGATAGTATGCTTGGAAGTCTGGTTGTATGCTTTTCTACCAGCTTTACTGGTGGAGCTCTTGTTACTCGCCATCTTGGGCAGGAAGTGATCTTTGATTGGTCACCTTCTTTCCAAGCATCCAACTGCAAACAAAGCATTCAATGGGCAGCATTCTATTGTGACGTTGAACACGAGATCCTTCCAGTAACAAGTGGTCATCGGATCACACTGACATACAACCTCTACTATGCAGAGGGAAAACCATCAGTACTTCCTGTTGTGAGCCCATTCTACCACTACCTACAAGAGGCCCTAAAAAATCCCTATTTCATGCCTGAAGGCGGTTGTTTAGGATTTGATTGCAAACATAGCTATGTCTTCAGCACACTGAATGAGTCTCAGCGTCTACCTTCAGTGCTGAAAGGTGCTGACTATTTGATATTTCAAGTAGCCAAGATGCTCGACTTAAATGTCACCATAAAACCAGCAGTTGACGAATGGGGGCACTGGTATTTGCTTCCAGAATTTCCCAAAATATTTGGTAAATCATTTTCACATCTCTTTGATGCAGGGGATGATTTTCATTCTCCCACCTTGTCAATGCTTGAATCTACACAAGTCTGCAAAGAACCACCAGAGGAAGTATTTAGAGGAATCACCTGGTGTAGGGCCAAGGTGACATGGCAAGATGTTCTAGATCTTGTTTCTGTGCCAATCCAAACAGATGCAACAATGCTAAAACGAAACATGAAGAGATCTGTTTATGATATGCTGCAGTATGAGTACCTACAAATGTTTGACGGCTATTTCAGGGCAGCTGGAGTACGCGAACAAGATATTCTGCCTATCATTGATGCACTTGAAAAATTGCAACAAAAGCACAGACGTGTCTACCAACCAGTTGGCGCTTTTACATACTGGGGAAATGACCCAACTGATGACATTCATATGTGTTATCAGTCAGCAATTATTCTGGTGGATGTACCACGCATGATCTCTGGGTCGCGTAGTAAGACACAACATAATGCAAGGTGGCCACTGAGCACAAAATTAACAAAAGCTGTTTTCTGGGAACAAACTAAATAGGTACTACTGATGACAGCCATAAGTTTCAATATTGTAGCTGCAAATACTACTCATTACCTATGTTGCCTATCTTTTAAATTTTGGAGTTTTTTGAAAGGTGTACATGAGAAATTATCGTACTTTTAATCTTGATGTGTTTATTCATGTTTCTGATCACTCCACCTGCACTCACCTCTTCTTGTATGTAACGATACTGATTGCTGGTTCTGCGGCTTTTGAGCAGTCGCCATGGCAAATGGCAAACTATGATCGTTTTAGTACCTAAGTCACTTCAGTGTTGAAGAAACGATTGCTTACAAGTAATTTTTTTTGTCAATGGACTGGTTCTCAAAAATAGAGGTGTTGTCTTTCACAAAACAATGATGAAAACCCTCCTTAAAATTTGTGAAATTTATCACTGCCCATTTATAGTGACGTAAATTCATCCCAAATTCCACAGTAAAATGTCCTGTCACATAATTGGGGCAAGCCTGATGTCTGAGCGAGCCCCACACTAGCGTAACTGCATTGCACACCCTTTCTTTATTTCTTTTTTCTTTCTTTCTTTCTTTCTTTCTTTCTTTCTTTCTTTCTTTCTTTCTTTCTTTCTTTCTTTCTTTCTTTCTTTCTTTCTTTCTTTCTTTCTTTCTTTCTTTCTTTCTTTCTTTCTTTCTCTCTTTCTTGCCTCCCATTCTGGAAGAGTACCACTAAGTAGCGGGATGTGGGTACAACTGGATGAGCCTGGCTTGAAGGCCTTGAGTTCTGCTAAAAAGTTGATACAGAGCACTTGGATTTGATGTCATTTATCCAGTTGATTCACATGCAGCATGATACATGCAAAGCTATCTGGTTCATGTGTGGGATCAGGTAGGTCTATATCCCATAGTTGCGGGGCGTAGCTAAGCAGCTCCCTATGTGTAACTTCCAACCTAAAAGAGTGGCATCTTGAAGCACTTCACCGCAGAGCTTGCAGAATGGGTCACCATGAGATTGCCCATTTTTCCACGTGGTGAATCTGGAGGTGTCGGACTCTAGGCCATGACAGTCAAGGAGGAGGCGAATTCTGCTGGAAAAATAGTGTAACTAAGATCCTTGGGACTCGTGCTCACCTACACTTGTTGAACTAGGCCGGGAGATGAAGTGTGACCTAGCTATCCATGTGTGTTCCAAACTTCTCTCCCTCTCCGCTTTTGGAAAGTGACCCACTGTGCTGATTGGATCCATCTGACATCAAGATCAAACTTCAGCTCTTGGATGGAGTAGCTACTATGAAGAAGAATAGCAATGTTAGGGCTCCCGACAGAAAAATCGAAGGTGCTCCGATTTTATATCTGTTGTGCTAGGACTAAGTATCTATTTGAGATATATAAAAATCGAACTATAATAGCTCATGCCACAAAGCTATTTTCAGCCTTTTCGTCTTGGACTTGAAAGGGTTTTAAGTGCCAAAATTGGGCGCAATTTGGTTCAAGTGACTTTGGAAGCTTCGCTATGAAACTAGTGGTACTGATGGATTTCACTTGATGTATCTTGTGCAAAAATGCGTGGACCACCCAGGTTTTTAGCTGTCAACAGACTATATTAGCTCTTATTTTATGTCGCAATACATTTCTCCAATAGAAGAATAATTGATAGTTTGAAGTGACTTTTGACAAGTAAATTTAGCAACCACCAGTGCAGTTGATTATTTACCATTGGTAGAGTATTGAAATAGCTGCACAACTTGCATGGATATCTGTTAAGGTGGCAGAGAACCATGTACTTTCAAGGTCGACAAACCTGGAATCCAAGCTGATAGACTTCTTTGTCTTGTTAGCGCACAGTCAGTTTTGGGAGTCTTCAACCGTTCACTCTCCGTAGATTTTCCCTGTTTCCTGTCGGCATTGGCATCTAATAATCAGTTTATAATTAGGTTAGTTAAGATGTGGCCTGGCGGAACCCCTCATGTGGTGGTTGGAACTTTGAAGATAAGCTTAGATCGATTTAATTAAAAAATTAAAAGGAGTTTAGTAGAGTGCTGTAGTGTCAGTAGCTGTGAGTAGTGCATGATGCCTGCTTGTGAAAGCAAGCTTGTGTCTAGAAGCAGCAGAAAGGTCACAGTGGCCAAGACTGTACTCATTGGGTAGGCCCAGGTGTTGCGATCGTATGCCAAGCCTAGTATAGTCTCGTTCCCAGACCGCATTTTTCGCGCGGAAAAAAGTTGTCTGGGCACGAGACTAAGCCTAGTCTGAGTGAGCGTGGCCCGGAGCTCAGCCCCATACAGGAATGCTCGTCCACCCTGTGCCCCAGCTGTGTAAGTAGAGTACAGCTTTTGAGGGGCCTTTATTCAGTTCACTGTGATTACTATGTATTTGCTGTATCATTGCACAACTAGCTCATAGTTTTTATTGCAGTACATGGGATTAGTGTTCTGCAGAACACAGCCAAGTGAAACATCACTAAATCCATCTCTGTAAATATCACAAAACTGAGTTTTACTGAAATGATTTAACTAGCTAGTGCGCGCAATTTGCCCTCACTTCGCACTTTTAAACACTCTCTGAAGCAAGTGTGTCAATGTGTGCTGGTTTGTAGGGAGAGGAAATGATACATGTACTTTGCTAGAATCACAGAAACTAAGGTAGTACATTGAAAACATGTTATGAAACTTATCATGTTCAGTGGCCAACCAGCAAGTGTGTCAATGTGTGCTGGTTTGTAGGGAGAGGAAATGATACATGTACTTTGCTAGAATCACAGAAACTAAGGTAGTACATTGAAAACATGTTATGAAACTTATCATGTTCAGTGGCCAACCAGCAAGTGTGTCAATGTGTGCTGGTTTGTAGGGAGAGGAAATGATGCATGTACTTTGCTAGAATCACAGAAACTAAGGTAGTACACTGAAAACATGTTATGAAACTTATCATGTTCAGTGGCCAACCAGCAAGTGTGTCAATGTGTGCTGGTTTGTAGGGAGAGGAAATGATGCATGTACTTTGCTAGAATCACAGAAACTAAGGTAGTACATTGAAAACATGTTATGAAACTTAACATGTTCAGTGGCCAACCTCATTATATACTTATTATCATTGAAGGTAGATAATTAATTAATTACTTTCTATAGGGTGCTCTGGAGGTAAGTGGTGCATTACATAATTATTCTTCAGTAGCTACAAAACATGTTTTGAAATTTAGCCTGCTTCGTGATGCACTATACACACCGTTAGGTTATGAACATGAGCAAATTTAGTTGGTTTGTTTCTAATGCATACCAAATCCATACTGATGATTGGTATGTACACAACCTAGCTAGGGATACTTTCAACTTGTACCCAGCAGTGGCCACTCTGGTGTGTGATTACTCTTACCAATTGCTTTCTGTTCCTGCACTTAAACATGTGAAGTTACAGTACATCAATATAGCTAAATCAAAACATGCTCAATCACAGGGTAAAACCTCGCACCATTAAGTATAAGTGAATGCTATTATGTAATGTTCCCTCAAACCAATGAGCCCAAACACGTTTTCACAGACACTCTTCATTATGAGCAAATTGCCAACATACCAGTGTACTACGAGATTCATGTGTTAACATCCCCAGATCCAGGATGATGGTATATCATGCAGGAATCATCACCACAGTTTCACAGATAAGTTGTGCAGAAATCATCACCATTGTTTATTGTGTTGAAGTGTAACACACTGCATATATTATGTTTAACATGATGGATGGATGCAATTATTTTTATATTTTCGATGCACATACAAAAGCACTCTTGCAGATGTTTGTTGGCTTCCTTGACCACTTAATTTCAGGATTATAACCTGAAAAAAAGTTCATGCAACAACATATCTGGAACCATTCTCCAGCTAGATGATATAATATTGTTGATCATAATGATTGCAAATGAACTACTGCATCAAACTCTTAAAATGTCTCTGTGCTGACTAGCTGTACAGTTGTTCTATATAATGAGAGCTCAAGGACTACACTTCTCTAAAGTTCATGCAACAACATATCTGGAACCATTCTCCAGCTATGTGACATAACATTTGATTACCGTATAGTGCTAATAATGATTGCAAATAAACTACTGCATCAAACTCTTCAAATATCTCTACTGACTACAGTTGTGCTAATGGACTACACTTCTCTATATCAGTTGTAATTAGTGGTAACTGTTTGCATGTGGTACACTTGGGTATCAAAAGTCACTTTGTGCACACTACACACGTCACTTCCTTCTGTGTGTCATATGGTGGACAGGGAATTCCACGATTGCACTTCACTTCAACATGGCAGAACAAGGCTCCATTTGTGTTTGCTATACTGCCAGGTATTGACTGTGGAGAATGATCTACACACTCAAACATTGTACGATGATGACCATACCAGTTTGCCATGAGATAACCATAGTACTCATGGGTCCAGGATGATGGGCAGGTAAGTCGTGCATGCACATACAAAAGCACACTTGCAGATGTTTGTTGGCTTCCTTGACTAAGTATTAATTTTCAGGATAATCACCTGAAAAAATTGTTAATGCAACAACACATCTTGAAACCATTCTCCAGCTATATGACATAACATTTGAATATTGTTGGTCATAATGATTGCAAATAAACTAGACTGCATCAAACCCTTGTAAAATATCTCTGTGCTTTCTACAGTTGTGGAAATGAGAGCTCAAGGACTACACTTGAAACTCTTGTAAAATATATGTGCTAACTACAGTTGTGCTAATGAGAGCTCAAGGACTATATACACTTCTCTAAATTATTTCTAATTAGAATTTAGTTACAACTGTTTGCATGTGGTACACTTGGGTATCAAATGTCACTTTGTGCACACTACACACGTGACTTCTTTCTGTGTGTCATATGGTGGACAGGGAATTCCATTGCACTTCACTTCAACATGGTAGAACAAGGCTCCATTTGTGTCTGCTGCACTGCCAGGTATCGACTCTGGAGACTGGTCCACACATTCAAACATTGTACGACGAAAATCACTGCGAGTTGTCATGAGATATCCATAGTATTCCCGGGTCCAGGATGATGGGCAGGTAAGTTGTGCAGGAATCATCACAACAGTTTCTCGTGTTGAAGTATAGCACACTGCACATGGGACATTATGTTGATAGACTGATTGAAGTGGACCATTATCATAGCTTCCAGTCTGATACTCAGCCCCATACAGGTATGCTCTTGCCCCAGCAGTGCAGGTAGAGTATTCTGGTTGCTCTGTTAGACAGAGGTAGTTTGCTCCACCTCCTTGTTCAGTATAAAAACTCCCAGCTTCCCTTCCAGCATACAGTAGCTGTGTCCCTGAAGTGCTGGGACATGTGGTTCTTCCCCACCTGGTGTACACCACACTACCAGTAATAAGACCTGAGGTTCCTATGTGTGTGTGTGTGTGTGTGTGTGTGTGTGTGGAATAAAGTGTGAAAATGGTGTCAGCCCATTTTTTAAAGTAATTTCTAGTTCCTTTGACTGTCCTGTTGAGTCCCAGGGGTACTAAAGGTTAGGGTTGCTTACACTCAGATCAATCGACTTCAAGTGCTGAGTCCCAGGGGTACTAAAGGTTAGGGTTGCTGAGTCCCAGGGGTGGGTGATTACACCCTCAGTGAACTTGTAAAGGCTTACAGCCATTGGGTGTCATTTTAGCTGCACTGGGTTGTACTGTAATCACTGCTAACTTATAACACTTTTTTAGATGAAATGGGACATATTTACATTTTTGTAGACCAAATGGGATTAGACGAAACGGGTATAAATCGTGAAAATGTGGTGCTCACTTACCTATTTTTAAGTGAAAAAAATGTGTGAATAATTACAAGAAAATAAAATGTAAAAAGATGTACGAATGGCATGCCAATATACAAAGTCTTAATTACTATCCCTGTATATCTTCTTTCTATACAGTGAACGTTTCACACTAGAATACGTACCGTTAGCTCCGGGAGAGAAAATATCACATCGAGGAAGTATGACACCGGTGGTGGCGCCAGACAAATGTCACCTGTCAGAGGTTCCATACCTCTGTATACAGTACTGGACGCAGGACGAGCACGTACATGCAAGTCAGAGTGTTAGAGTTGTCTTCAAACTGGAGCCGCTTGATTGAGAAACTTCATCTCGCAAAACATGGGCGCAACAATATATAATAAAATGACATGGGTTCATTATTTTACTCCTAGCATGCGAGCTCACTGGCTTGCCACTTCTGATAGCTAGCTATACGTACAGCATTTGTAAGTATTTGCAGTTTATATGTCTATCGGCATGTACTCACGTGAGTGGATTTGTAGCAGAGTGTTGCGGATGTCTTCTTTTACCTCATCTAAGACCGTCTCCCGCTGTGCACTGGAAGGGCACTCTTCTTGACTAGTGTTCAATACTCTAGCAGAAGAGGTTGTAGCACCATCATAGCTACAACTAGAAAGAGAAATGCAGCTCATAGTCAGAATGACCACAGCAAGTAGGATGCAAGAAGCCATCTCAGTTGAGTAATCAAAGTGCTTGGATCTTCAGACAACTGGCAACAGTGATCGTTGCTGCTTGTTTTATACTCCTGTAGAGAACCAGGGGGGCTAGCACAAAATTTAGTCCAGGGGACCAAAATTCCTGGACAATTGGCCTCCACATTGGTCCGAGCGCAGAATATCACAGATCTGTGGCCTGTAGTTCCGGGCAGAAAGTTGGGAAACACGGTGCTAGAGTTGTAACTATAGTAGCTACGTTAACCAGCATTGCATATTTTTACAGCAAACTGAATGTCGGCCCGGCGACCAGCGTTTGTAAAAACTTGTCCTCCACATTCGTTGGCCCTAACTAGCTAGTCTCCAGCCCAGCCCGCGCGCGCTTCCAAGTGAGAAATGTTACTCCACGTGAGAGGGTGGGGTCTGGGGACGAGACTACAAACTAGCGTGGACAATTCTCATTTCGATACTAGCCTCGTTCCCAGGCGCGGAGGAGGGGGAGGAGAAGAGCGCCTGGTACACACTGTCTGCGCATGCGCGTAATTATAGCAAAGGCCACGTGGTAGAAGTGGGGGCGTGTACTAATATGACGCTCAACGGTTCACGTGAATAGCATAAACCGTCATAAAAAAATACTTCAGCTTTTGTTCTTAGGAGGCCATAAACATCGCTGCTACATGCTCTGCTTAGTTTTATACTGTCAGATACTAGCCTCGTTCCCAGGCTCTCCCCTCGCCCCGACGAAACATATCAGAAAGTTAGCGGACATTAGCACACCACTTTCTCACCAATTAGAATCTTATAACTCATTAAAACATCAAAGAAATATTAATATTTTTGGCCATAAAATGATTTTGAGTGCTCAATTCTAAAAAGGTACCCTGGAACTGGAATCTACATGTTGAAATGCACATAGTCATGTATAGTTTGTGCTGCTACGTGGTGATTTAGGTCCGTCATTTTGCTGCTATATCAACTCAGAAGCCTCATAGAACAATGTATGGCAAAATTCATAACTTGAGATGTAGATCACTGTCAAAACTACTTTTAAAAAGGTACCCTGGAGTTGAATTAGACAAGGTTTGAACTAACAAACCATCCCTACTACATCAAATTACACAGCTGTTTAAGTCCGTCATTTTAGCATTAAAAATGGAAGGCTTATTGCTTTGAACCCATGAAAAGTTGGCAGGTGTTAGTCACACCTTCTTTGATGGTCAACTTGTGACAACTTGTGACAACAAGTGAAAATTATTACATCCTTTGATGATTTAACCAGATTGAATGTCCGTTTTTGGGCTAAACTTCTTGATATGAATAAAACGGAAGGGGAGAGCCTGGGACCGATTCGCACGTGATATCGCGGCACGACGACTTTGCACTAACCATTAAATAACCTGAAACGTCACTCACGTGAAGACCGCGAAGGAGCCGCGAAGTACTCTCAGCTCAGGAGTTTGTTACTACAACTCGTTTATTGTTGTGTAGCTATGTTGGAGCTTTAAAATGTGGTTGTGAGTTTATTTTGTACGCCAGAGTGTAGCGCTAGCCAACTAAAGTCTGCCCCGTAGCAATTTTTTTTAACGAAGTGGCTAGAGAGCCGGTAGTGGAAATTACATTCTAGGGTCGATAACTTCTGATAGCAAACTCCGATTTTAATGTAGTATCATTAGATAGAGCTTTAAAAGAGCTACAAAATGATATCCTTTTTTCCAGCAGGCTGTTTAGTACAGCCGCCGTACCTAGTAAAATTCACTTCGCATAATTTTAAAGTACCGGTACCGGTTCTTTAAGCGTTTGTATTTGTATTTACGACAATATAAGGCACAGCCTAATGAAAAGGGTATCATTTTGTAGCTCTTTTAAAGCTCTATCTACTGATACTAGTTTCATTAAAATTGGAGTTTGCTATCAGAAGTTACCGACCCTAGAATGTAATTTCCACTACCGGCTCTCTCGGCTCTCTTTTTAAAAGCGGAACATCGTAACAGTAAATAGGCAAATTTTTCCTACCCACTGGGTACTTCTCCGCCGTCGCTGATGTTTGACCCGTGCCGAGGTCTCACCGACGCAGTCACAGCTCACTTGTTTCAGTAGTATATCGTAGCTGTTCGAGTCAGCCAATCACGTGGCTGCATAATTGCGTCACGACTTTTGTAATTATTGCTGTGACGTCTACGTGCCGCGATATCACGTGCGAATCGGTCCCAGGCTCTCCCCCTCCGTTTTATTTTTCGTCGGGGCGAGGGGAGAGCCTGGGAACGAGGCTAGTCAGATACAAAGAGAAATGTCTGGTTGGCAGTGGTGGGAATCGACTTACCGGAAATGGTGGATAACCGCATAAAAGTACGTTTCCTCGGTAAACGCACTCACTGTCGGCAAACTGTTCTTTCTTGAGTTTTATCTCGAGGTACCTAGCTACCAGAAGGCCTACAACAGCGCAATATGAAACTCACTCGAACAGAACACCAACTGGCACATCAACCTGGCGAGTTTATGACGTCACCAGTATACGTACGTACACGTACGAACACGGTCGTCGCGGAATTCCGTGGCGATTAAGCGCATGCGAAAACAGTGTGTACCAGGCTCTCTTCTACTCCCCCTTCTTTGCGCCTGGGAACGAGGCTAATTTCGATACGTGATCTAACCGCGACTTGCAGCAGAAATGTATAGTTCTGGGCAAAGGATCGGTAGAGTTGCAACTACGTAGTGGCCCAGGTGTTGCATACTGGGGGAACCAAACTGTCATACAAGTGCCATGATATACAATACGAGGAAGGACTTGTTAGGGTTAAGAATATATATATATATAAAACAAGAGAGGAAAAAACTGCAGAAGCAATATAGTTTATTAGGGCAGGTGAAAACTGTTCAACAGGTGGATGTGAGGCTGGCTTCCACCCTCACCAGATCCACTGGCGGGGCTCTGACAGGAAAGCCTGAGTGTGAGCGGGCTCCCCGGATGCATCTGATTGAGGATCTCAAGAGTGAGAAGGTGAGACGGCACCTCAGCCAGGCCATCGTGGAGCTGTACGAGTTGTCCCACTTTGAAGCGAGGAGTGATGCAAGCCTCTTGTAGAATGTCTTGGCCTCGTTTCCGAGTCCTCCTGTCGCTGAGAAGATCAAAGGCGTGAAGGAAGCATGCTCAATATCTCTAATTCTTTGCTCATAGGAATTCTTCTTCAGCCTTTCGTGTCTCCTGTAGCATGAGGCGAGGTTGCTGTTTCTGTTGGAGGGAGCATGAGGGTTGAAGACCCTCACGTCACAGAAGGATCTCTCATACCTGCCCCCCCAAAAGCCACTCATGGCGACATCCAATCTGGCTCCATCCTGTATGTTGGTTGAGGCCCTGTGGAAGATTTCTCCTGAGATAGGCTGCAAGTCTGGCTCGATGCTGACTTCATGACATACTTCCGTCAGCAGGGAGGCAGTCAGGTCTCTTATCTCGTTGTGGCGAATCGTTGGGAAACCTCCTTTGGGACAGGATAGGGCGTGCTCCACTGAAAACGCTGAACTACAGGCACAGTACTGAGGTGTGCGATTGGGTTTCCAGCCATACCTCAAGGCGAGAGCGTCATGGAAAGCACTCTTATGTAGGGTGAATCCGAATTCTTCCACCGGAAGGGTCGTTAGCCAGGTAGAAGCACCCTTTTCAGAGGCAAGTTCCATGGCCCGTTTTTGGGAGTCAGGTAGGATTTGCTTTAAGGTCTCGGATTGTTGTTCCGACTGCTGACGTCTGAGCTTGTGAACTTCGGACCTGGCAGCAACTTGACTAGCCCACATGTCATAGGAGTAAACTGGAACCTTGGCAAGGATAGCATCTTTCAGGGGCTCCGAGATCCTGGTTGACGCTGAAAAGATCGATTGTGTGTCAGTGGCTGGATTAGAAACGCCTATGCCTCCTAGCCTGGCTGGCAGAGCAAGAAGGTTCCTTTCCACATCATTGGGTGGAGCTCTGTCGGTCAGCACGGGAATCAGCTTCATTCTTATGATGTCCTCCAATGGCTGAAGCAGGTGCCCAATTTCCGGAGTTGTTCTAATTAGGTAAGACATACTGCACGCCAGAACGAGCGTTTCCATCTCTGTACGCACATCAGCAAGCCGTATGGAAAGCCCAGGGCCTACCCTCTCGTAGATATTATATGATTATATACCTCGTATACGCGCCAATAGTATTTCCCGTAGAGCTACATGACTAATATTTCCCCATATCTGATGGTCCGTATCTGATAGCCCGCAGGGCATATGCTGCGTAGCAACCGCGGTGTGTGCTTTAATTGGAATGCACTCGTAGCCGCTGCTGAAGCAACGAATAAGCTTTCATTATGGATGAAGACGGCATTATTTACTGACTTACGGTACTTTCTTCCACTGGTAGAGGGATCGATACGCGTAGTGGTCCCGTCCAAAGCTAGAAACAGGCCAACAGCCTGAAGCTCATTAAATATGCACGCAGCAACGACCTTTGAACTGCGCATGCGCAGTAGCTGTCTGTCTTCTAGGTGCTGCTAAATCAGAGTAGTATACTATTATTTGATGTGTGAGAAGGCAATATGGCTGGATATTGCACGAGTGTGCGTCCGTATTTTCACTCGCCTGCGGCTCGTGAAAATACGGACGCACACTCGTGCAATATCCAGCCATATTACCTTCTCACCCATCAAATAATATATATATTCAACGAGCCTAACCACTCCCCAGGATGCTTATAAAAACCCAGAGGTTAGTGCTGCAGATCAGTGTTGCTTTAGCAAAAGCTTTATGTAGTTGTAGTTCACTCTGAGGTTCATTACGTTTGATTCCGAAAAAATGTAATTTTTGGTTTATAGTTCAGGAATTAAGAACACCATTGGTTTTAATAATTTTAGTTATGATTATAGTTATAGTACACGACTAAGTTAAAGTGGCGGTGGAAGTCTCTCGGCGGAGGTTAACGAAAACATAAACCTGGGTTACAGTCAGGACCAGTGTTACTCCTAGTTTCAGGGTTAGGGTTTGGTTTAGGGCAATCTTGCTTTGCCTAATTTTAAAAAAGGGTTTTAGTCGCTCATTAATATATTCATGAACCAAAATTGCCACTCGATGGACGCATCTACACGCTCACTGTAGGTAGCATCCTAACCACCAATGTATCTCAAATCAGTCTGTGCCAGCTTTTGTTCAGAGCTACTCCCAAAGTCAGGCTAGACTCATGTTTGTCACTACTCTTGGAATGGACAACTTTGACTGCACCAAAATGAATGCACATTTCCAAAAATTCACAGCTTGTCTACGGGAGGGGCTCATTCACGAATGCAAGCAAACATTACTAGCCCCACCTCTCCCCTTTATGTCGCTAAACAACTCACGGTTCTGTTCCATACACAACCACCGTTCAGCTCCCTTGGGTACCAGAGTGTAGCACCAACGATAAATTGCGTATTCTAGTTAAAGCCCAGCCCAGCACTCGAAGCACCTGGCCACGGTCACCAACTAGGCTAGGCATACGATCGCAAGACCTGGGCCTGCCCAATGAGTACAGTCTTGGCCACTGTGGCCTTTCTGCTGCTTCTAGACACAAGCTTGCTTTCACAAGCAGGCACTACGTACTACTCACAGCTACTGACACTACAGCACTCTACTAAACTCCTTTTTTTTTTTTTTTGTTGTAAGTCGATCTAAGCTTATCTTCAAAGTTCCGACCACCACATGAAGGGTACCGCCAGGCCACATCTTAACTAACTTAATTATAAACTGATTATTGGATGCCAATGCCGACAGGAAATGGGGAAAATCCCCAATTTTACGGACAGTGAACGGTTTGAGACTCCCAAAACTGATTACGCGCTAAAGGTTTAGCAAGACAAAGAAATCTATCAGCTTGGATTCCAGGTTTGTCAACCTTCAAAGTAACAGGGTTACCTGCCACCTTAACATAGCACAATACTTGACTATTGGGGGGGGGGGGGGGGGGGGTGTCACCATGGAGATGAAGAAATGGGGGCATGCAGCATCTGCGATATTTTCAGATTCCATCTAGTAGCCAGGAAACACTCAGAACAATGCCAGGACACATGTATAGAAGCACAACTGCTAAACTTTTACCTTCATCACGAAAACTAAAACCAGAACTGACACTAAAATTTATTTTCAGGCTGATTGAACTTGGTTATATAGTTATAGTAAGTCAAGATGTGCTTTCCTAGTATAGTTGGGTTATAGTTTAGTTAACTAATTTTGTTTGAAGATTACTAAAAGGGGTTTCAGTTTTAGTTATGATTAACTTAGACAACACTGCTGCAGATTTACCTTGGCTACATACATTGTGCCATCAGTCTTGCCCAGATATTACTTACTTTTTGTATGTCTGCAAATGTACCATTTTAGGTGAGCAGTTATAACAATTGCAGAGCTACATGCTCAGGCAACAGAGCTCCTGTACTACTTCCTGAGCCAGGTTATTGTAGCCACAACACCTGATCAATTCATGCCCAAGTGAGAAAATTGGCATTCTGACTCCGAGAATAATTGGAGTGTCATGTCTATCTTGCAGCGTCACTGAACAGTTTTCAGTTTTATGTAAGCAGCAGTAAACCATAAAACAAGGTGGCTACAATCTATTTCAGCCTAAACAGCCTCAGATAGCACATCAAACAAATCCACTCTACTTGTACATCCAGAATATCAAAGTGAAGTTTGTATCGGACTGGAATGGGAAAACCTAGTTTGGTAAAATTACAGACGTACCCAGACTCTTTTTAAAATACTTACCCCAAATGAGAATAAATGCCAGATTACGAACATACATACTAAATGGACTGTTTGACATCCATTTTGTAGTGTGGTCAAATATTGTCTGTTCCATGCAGAGATAACCTTCTTCATTTATGCAGAAGCCAACTGAGAAGCCCTGAACACTGTTTTAAGAATACTTACCCAAAAATTCAAACAAACATTAGATTATGAACTTACACATGCACTAAATAAAACTTTTGATACCCATATTTTTTGTCTGGTTTGGTCAAATACGTACAGCCTAGCTGTTTCAGGGATGAAATTGTTAGTTACAAGTGACTGTTATGTATAAATGATAAAATTACAAACGTACACAAATAATATAAATGTACACATCGAAGTGGATACCTACATGTGTTGTGGGAGTCAATTAAGTGTTACTAGACTACATGTGGACTTTCTTTGCACTTTAATGAACAATTTTTTTCTCACTATGTTCTTACGCATACCATAGTAAATAATTATTTTGTTGCTAACTTAAGCATTTATCAAGCCTAGTGCAAGGATTATACTAGATATCTAAAAGCCACAACCTTCATTGGACTGAATAGGTACAGACTATCCTTCTAAAATGACGTAGAAAAAATTTGGCAAACCGGTTACATTTCGAAGACCGTACCGCTGGCTGTATTCACCCAATCTCATTGATATGGGTACCGTTGGAATCGCCATTTTATGCTCTTTTCGAAAATAAAGGTTGTTGTTGTGATAAACGAATTTTGATTTTCACCCCAACATCGCTATACTTAGGCATACCATAGTAGATTATTTACTATCGTATGCCTAAGAACATCGCTCATTATGTACAGTAACACTTAACCCTTTATATCCCGCAGACGTCTACACGCGTCATAAATTTTAGTGTCGTTACTATACCGTAGACGTGTACAATCACCCTCCATGACACCCACGCCACCCGTAAAAGCAACTTTCGAATCCGCCTCTTAACAGGGTGTGATGGGCTGGAGGCGGATGCAAGCCGCTTCCGATCCAGAAATAACCATTCCCAGCCAAACAACCCCATCTGTAAGCTCTGCCAATCTGAACCTGAAGACCACTTCCACTTTATTGCCAAACGCCCTGCCCTCTCACCTTTCCGATCCCACCTCTTGAGTAACATCCCTACTTAAATAGCACCTCACCTTCCTGAGTCTGGAATGGATTAAAGACACTCCCACCCAAACCTTCATCATTAATTTCCTGACACAATTAAAGAACCATCGCAACTCGCTTATATCCCAGCTGGACTAGGCACTCAGAACTGCCCGGCCGCAATGCAACTGCCCAAATTAGGATACTCTCCTTAAGTGGAGGCTACAAAGAAGAAGAAGACATAGCCACAGGCTCTTTTCAGGCGGTCGGTTTATACACACGCAAGCAGCTGCAGCCGACCTTGCAGTTATGTAAACATGCATCCTTCGCAGTACGTTTGTTGAGGTTACTATAGTGCTTCCTGTCCTTGTGCAACAGCAGACAAAGTTATCTAAGAAGCTATACACCCCCTCTTCACATGCAAGGTAAATAGAATTATTCATAGCATGCAAAAAATTGCAGATAATTGTAATCATATGAATGAACAGAATGGCAGAAGCTTCAAGCAGCCTCTATAGCGTTGAACAAGTCCTGAACCTTCTGGAAGAGGACCCTGATGATGATGAGGAGTTTGATGAGGTCTTTTTTCCGGGTAGTGATGACGAGCTTGGCCTATTTGAGGATGACGTAGATGGGAGTGATAGTGGCAGTGATGATGATAGCAATGACGAAGGTGACGGTGTGGTGGATCAACAAGAAGGAAGAAGGTAGGAAGTACAATACTGTGCTGCTTGCTGTAATGGTGATCACGCATTTCAATATTACCTGCAGTGATGACAGATCAACCATTGCAGCAAATGTGAAGTAAGTGTAGCCTCATTTCAAGCTCTCACCACAAAACAAGGCTAATTTCTGAACCTGCAGCATGGACAGCGAGGGAAATGAAGCTTGTACAAGGGGTAAAAGATCACAGTTGATGAGCTTACCGCCTTCATGGGTTTTATGCTTCTCATGGGAATTGCACACCTTCCTTCGACTCACGACTACTGGAAGAGGGATGAGGTCTGCCACTATGCTCCTGTTGCCCGACGAATATCTAGACACAGGTTTTTTGAGATTCAGCGGTATCTCCATTTCACTGACAACTCAACCCTAGCAGCCCGTGGAACACCTGAGTACAACAAACTAGGGAAGATACAACCAATTATAGTCTATTGGAAAATTTTCGGACAGTATACAACCTACACAGAGATGTCAGTGTGGACGAGGCAATGGTTCCATTCAAAGGCAGATCCACATTGAAGCAATACATGCCAATGAAACCCGTGAAACGTGGCTTCAAGGTATAGATGTTGGCTGATGCTCACACTGGCTATGTCTCTGGTTTCGAGATCTACGCTGGGAAAAAAGGTGATACGGTTGAAAAAGGACTTGGAGCTAGTGTCGTCAAAACATTGTGCCAACCTATAGAATGCAGGTATTCATGTTACCTCAGCGCTATTTTAAGGTACCTATGGATGCAGCACATCAGTTGTAGCACCCCCTGGGGTATTCCAGTACAACCACGAATAACACACTTTGAGGAGCTCAAGTACACCCATGAGTGTTATGTAGTTACACCCTATGGGAGTTCTATTTAAACCTGTGAAATGATGCCCCCTTAGGGGTAACAGTAACACCCTTTTTAACAGTGTATGTTTGAGATTTCTAGATGCCATTCTCAAATGGAACATTCTCAAAGCAGAAAAGCTTTACCATATTATGCGGAATTTGTTCCTAACTTGAAGTATATGTGTTGTAGGAGTCAATTAACCCATTATATACTCCACTTCACCCTTGTTTCTGTGGCAACAGGTGGGTATTATTTTCCATATACTGACAGGAAGTTGTAGATTCTGTAGATTCTGTTCCATATACCCCAGAGGTTGTAAAATGATGTTTCAGCTCACTTGGAATAGTGCGGAAAAGTTGAATAACAGACACCTACTTAGAAGCCACACCACACGTAGCCACACAAGTACCTATTACGTAACTCCAGTAGGTTAGTAGCGCTATAGCCCCGTTCCCAGGTTGCGAAGCCTTGGAAGGAGGCTATGAATACGACAGTGAGTCAGCACTGTGTGAGACTGAGCTGAGCTATGAGTGAACCAGGGCGCACGAGGGCTTACGACGAAGATTTGCGGTGGCGCATGGTGTGGCAGAGATTGATAAACGGCTACACTATTAAGGAGATAGCGAGGAATTTGTATGTGGCTGAATCTACCGTATGGAGAGTTGTAGATCGTTTCGAACGCACTGGAAGCGTTACTCCCAACCGAGCAACATCCAGAGCATACCGGCTACACGAACACGACGAACTACTGTTGATTGAACTAGTGTGCGAAAAGCCTTCAATCTATCTACGAGAGATCCAAGCCACTTTATTTGAAACCACAGGAACGTTGGCATCTGCTTCTACATTATGTAGGACCATGAAGAGGTTGGGTTTCACTAGGAAAAAGCTGAAGTTCGTTGCTTTGCAGAGGTCTGACGTATTCACTCCGTGGATTTCCAGCCCAGAGCTTTCGATTTTTGTCACACGGAAAACGGATTTCTACAATTGGGCTAATGTCAACAACCTCTTTTTTAGATTGTTACACAACTGAAGGGACTGTTGATGGAGACGTGTTCTACAGATTTGTGCAGTCATCTCTGCTTCCACACCTGATGCCATTCGATGGTACAAACCCAAATAGCGTTGTGATACTTGATAATTGTTCCATCCACCACTTAGACGATGTGGTGGACCTCATTCATAGTGTTAAATTGGTGCACATGTTATCTTCCTCCCGCCATACTCACCTGACCTTATGCCTATTGAGCAGTGTTTCAATAAGGTCAAGCTCTTTCTGCAGGAGCATGATACAGTCATTCAGTCAGTCGCAGATCCCACAATGATAATCACTGCAGCATTTGCATCCATAACATCTGAAGATTGTATCGCTTGGTCTGCAGATTGTGGCTATGTATGAACTATTGTCTAACTTGTCATATGACATGCACACACCACAACACATACTAGTATGTACTCTGGTAAATGTACAGATGTTTTCAGGTTGGTTGTCCATGAAAATTTGAAATCCATTTACGCATGTGCAAGATTTCCGGTTTCTTTTTACGTGAGTTGCATGTGGATTCCAACATCCAAGTTGCACGAAGTATAGCGTTTGTGAGGCAATCAGCGAACAGATGATAACTTTCCTCTGTTTGAATGATGCTCTTGTAGTCACAACACAGAAGGTATTCTTGTGCATGTGTGACAAATTTTCACGGACAACCAACCTGACAACCTCTGTATACATGTTAATTCATGAAGCTGTAACTTGTATGAAGAATTGTTTTGCTATTGCTTAGCAACCTAAAATGGAACTTAACGTTGGAGCTGAAAATGCATGTGTTGTGGCAATGGATTGCTAGGGTAACAGTCATGCTGATCTGTCAATGGATCCCAGTGATGTAATTACTGCATGGTGATGACGTACAGCACTTTTCTCATCACTAGGAAGTAAGCTACTGCGTGTGAACCCTAATGACAGTGCGCAACATGGCTTCATTTAGTGTACTGCATTGCTTTGAAGTTATGAAGCCACTCAAGATTGTTATCACAACGCTTAGCTATTTTGTTAGCCTCGTTCCCAGGCTCTCCCCGCGCGCGAACGAAAAATCGAAAGGAAAGGGGAGAGCCTGGTAAAATTTATCACGTGAGAAACGTCATAGGTAGAGAGAACTTAATTACATGTGGGCGAACGAATGAAGTCCTCTCTACCCTTCTCTCTACCCCTACGTCACTCACGTGATGAATTATTCCAGGCCCTCTACCGTTTTTCCGTACTGCAAGCGACGGAAAGCTGGGCGGGGCCTGGGAACGAGGCTACTATTTTGTTTGGTGCAAAAATTCTGTAAACTGATTATCAGAATCAAGCATGCACTGTGGCACACATTATGACACACATTATGACACACACCATGACACACATGCACAATTAACAGCGTAAATATAACATGCATAATTATCCTACAGTCCCTGCATCTTGTGTAGAACAGCAGCCTTTTGCTCCTCATACTCCTCCTTACTTATAGCAGTAGCTTCCAGCAGCTGATGAAGTTGCTTCAATTGCTGAATATACTGGGTACGAAGTGCTGCACACTTTCCTGGAGACACCCCCATTTCCTGGAGTGGTGCATGAGATGGCATTCGGGTGGGTGAGCTACTACATGATGGAGCAGGCCCTGGTGATTTCAGGGCACGCATGAACCCTTCTGCGACACTGGATAGAGCTTCAGCTAGACATGGACTTTTAGTTCCAGTTTTTGCATTAACTCCAAACATTGGCACCTTAGGAGGCTCGTCATAGTCCCGATGAGTGCCTATCTGTAGCATGTTTGCCCAGAGTCGAAGCTGTGCCGCATTGTATGTAGAACCATGTTTCTCTTTAAGAGAAGTAAAAAATATCCTCAACTTCATCACGTATAGCTTGCCGTTTAGATCCTTGCCTATCATCAGCATTAGGTAGCTTTCGCTTATTAGTATTACTCACAGATGTTGCTCCATCTTCTTTTTCTGACCCTAGACACCACAGACTAATCTCTTTCTCATTGACATAGGTTTCGTACATACTCTTCAAGTCCTCTTCACTTTTGATCCAGACTTTTGCTGAACCACGACCACTTTTGAAGTACCCAAAATCAAATTCAGTATTGTCTGGGACTAACCCTTCACACTCCGTTAGAATACTCAACCTTACTTCCCGTGGTGAATTAAACGTTCCGAGTCTTCTAAATTTTTCTACTACAAATTGAGACTTCTTTTTAGGATTAATGATTTTCAAGCTGTAGGTATATTGGCGTCTACTATCTGAATCAGTACCATCAGGTGGGGTTGGGTGGGGGGGAGACTGTGTAGCAGAAGTATCCACTTCAGTGCCCATGGGCACGAGAGTCGGAAATCCAGCCGTATAATAGTCATAGTATGGCGGGTTAGGTGGGTAGTTCCATGCCATGACCGTACTCAAATCTTCAACAAACACACACTAGCTCGCCTGACTCACACTGAAGGCGACGACAGACTAGACGGACACTGGTTGACAGAACGACAATGGTTGCAGAACGACATTCAGTCACGACAAACTGGCTTGGCGCTCACGTACACGTGCATATGCACATGCGGTCACGAGTGTAATAGTTTTTACTGGCCCCGGCCCCGCCTGCATTCCAAGTCTCACACAGAAAATTTTCTGCTGACTCACTGTCATATTCATAACCTCCTTCCAAGGCTTCGCAACCTGGGAACGGGGCTACTAACCTACTAGAGTTATGTAATAGGTACTTGTGTGGCTTACGTGTGGTGTGGCTTCTAAGTAGGTGTCTGTTATTCAACTTTTCCGCACTATTCCAAGTGAGCTGAAATCGGTTGTACCTTGTTTACAGTTTAAGGTGGCAGGTAACCCTGTTACTTTGAAGGTCGGCAAACCTGGAATCCAAGCTGATAGACTTCTTTGTCTTGTTAAAATTGTAGCGAATAGTCAGTTTTGGGGGTCTTCATCCGTTCTCTGTCCGTAAAATTGGGGATTTTCCCCATTTCCTGTCGGCATTGACATCCAATAATCAGTTTATAATTAAGTTAGTTAAAATGTGGCCTGGCGGAACTCATGTGGTGGTCGGAACTTTGAAGATAAGCTTAGAGTTTAGTAGAGTGCTGTAGTGTCAGTAGCTGTGAGTAGTGTGTAGTGCCTGCTTGTGAAAGCAAGCTTGTGTCCAGAAGCAGCAGAAAGGCCACAGTGGCCAAGACTGTACTCATTGGGCAGGCCCAGGTCTTGCGATCGTACGCCAAGCCTAGTTGGTGACCTGGCCAGGTGCTTCAAGTGCTGGGCTGGGCTTTAACTAGAATACGCAATTTATCGTTGGTGCTACGCTCTGGTACCCAAGGGAGCTGAACGGTGGTTGTGTGTGGAAGAGCCGTGAGTTGTTTAGCGACATAAGGGGGAGAGGTGGGGCTAGTAATGCTTGCTTCCACTCGTGAATGAGCCCCTCCCGTAGACAAGCTGTGAATTTTTGGAAATGTGCATTCATTTTGGTGCAGTCAAAGTTGTCCATTCCAAGAGTAGTGACAAACATGAGTCTAGCCTGACTTTGAGAGTAGCTCTGAACAAAAGCTGGCATAGATTGATTTGAGATACATTGGTGGTTAGGACGCTACCTACAGTGAGCATGTAGATGCGTCCATCGAGTGGCAATTTTGGGTTCATGAATATCTTAATGAGCCACTAAAACCCTTTTTAAAATTAGGCAAAGCAAGATTGCCCTAAAGCAAACCCTAACCCTGAAACTAGGAGTAACCCTGGTCCTGACTGTAACCCAAGTTTATGTTTTCGTTAACCTCTGCCGAAAGACTTCACCGCCACCTTAAACTCTATCACAAGCACTGAACAATCAATGCTAAGTGCACAACCAACGAACTACTTTTCTCTGTTATGAGTAGCAAACACTTACCAGACATATCGTGGCATGGCAGTACAATGATTGAAACTTGTGGCATCAATACACAGCTTCAAGATAAAGCTATGACCTGTCCTTGGATGTATGAAAAGATTGATGTTATCATCTGGAGTTTGGTATATAATTACTCTTAGCTGCCATCCTGAATATATCCTAATCCTGTACATGATGTACACGCCACAATCTCTCAGAAGGGATCACTATATATTGAAATGGACAGAGGAGAGAAGTGTGCAGCAGCTCCCTGCAGAATCCACCACTTTAGGGGCAAGAACATCCAGTGGGTACTGTGTGAACAATGTAATTCATGGCTCCATAGATTTTGTGAGCACGTTACAAAGCAAGACCTTAAGTTGATTCGTAAATACATCTTGTCACAACTGTAAATGTTAGTTTACCTCTGTTTTTCCGTCTCAACCTTATATGTACTTTCTTTACATTATTTATCTGCACCACATTTAGTACTCTTCATATATAACTGTTCCCTGTGCTGCAACCCATTCACAACCTCTCTACAACCTCGAAAGCTTTCTAAAACCTCTACAACCCCTACAACCTTAAAAACCTCTGCAACCAACCCATTCACAACCTCTCTACAACCTCGGAGGCTTCCTAAAACCTCTAAAACCTCTAAAACCTCTAAAACCCCTGCAACCCATTCACAACCTCTCTACAACCTCGAAAGCCTCCAAATCCTCTAAAACCCCTACAACCTTAAAAACCTCTGCAACCAACCCATTCACATGCAACCTCCCTACAACCTCGGAAGCCTCTTAAAATCTCTAAAACCCTAAAACTCTGCAACCCATTTACAACCTCTCTACATCCTCGAAAGCCTCCTAGAACCTCTAAAACCCCTACAACCACTAAAACCTCTGCAACCCATTCACAACCTCGAAAGCCTCTTAAAACATCTGCAACCCCTCCACAACCTCTCTACAACCTCGTAAGTCTCCTAAAACCCATTCACAACCTTGAAAGCATCCTAAAAACCCTAAAACCCCTACAAAAACAGCTTGGACACAGAACTCTTACCATACAGAACCTTTCACTTGAGCTACAATTGTAGCCTTTAAACCACATAAAAGTAAACTACTTTCAACCATTGTCTTACATGTTCATAGTTAGCTATCTACCCCAAAACCTAGAAAGCCACTAAAACCGGTTGTTTAAAAAGTCTATTTGATCCCTATAATAAGCCAGGTATATTTCACTTGACTGTCCACACAAATAGCTACAATGCCTTTTTAGAGGTTTACTTTCATAAGTTTCATTCCCCAGTTTCTGGCTACTCTGAAGGCAACAGCATACAAATACAAATTTCATAAGGTTCCGTTTCTTCTTCTGAATCACAGTACCTTCTCTTATACATTCAGTTAGTCTCATTCCCAGACGGCGTTTTTCGCGCTCTCACTCGGCAAAAAGTAGTCTGGGCACGAGACTAACGTTAAGTTCAGTATTGGTAGTTTGCATGCATATAGTTGCTCACAGTTTATCCACCCCAAAGAGTGGTACAGTTTGCCATGCACTATCCCAGGTTAATTCAGAGGGTTTGTCCACTTCTGTTTACTTACCTGGCGATACTTAGCCCAACGCACTGCATACATGATTATTGCTGAACGCCTTAGCGTGAGGCTCATAATCGTGCAGGCGCGGCAGGTGCTAGTGGGGTCTTACTCTGAGGTTGTGCATGCCCTATTTTTAAGCCTGACACAATGTTTAGAAGCAGTGTCACCGGAAAAACGTACAAAGTTATAGGCTCAGGAGACTGGTCTTGCAGCACCTCGAATGTTGTCTATTTAGTTACCTGTCAATGCTGTGGCATACAATATGTAGGAGAGACAAGTCAAGCCTTGAGGAAAAGAATGAACAACCATAGAGCCAACATTAAAAGCCTGAAGCCTCAATTTTTATACAAGCATTTTACATCTGACGGGCATAGACTCGAAGACATGTTTGTTCAGCCTATCGAAAGCATTGTAGTAGCTCCAAACGAACAAACTAGTACTTACTCAAAACGTCTAGAAAGAGAAGAGTTCTGGATTAGAGAGCTTAAGACTGTATACCCATACGGCCTGAATGACAACATTCGTGGTGTCGGGAACATCTCCAAGCAAAACGACGAGCTTATAGTCTGGAAGTTTTTTAACAAGCATTCTAAAACTAGGAAGCGAAAATCAAAACGACCCAGTCGCAAGAATACAAAAAAAAACCACTAACCCTCGTGATTGGCTTAAAAACAAACTTGGTGATTACAAATCCACGTGTTTTCTACATAAATACATTAGTGCAATTTTTGGGCTTAGAAATACCTCTCTTAGGGATACCAGGACACTCGTTGAGGAACAACTCCATCTCCATACCTTTCCTACTCATCTCCTTCTGATTTTGAAGGATTTGATCAAATTTAGACTAGGTTCCTCTCAGCCTCAGCCTCAGCCTCCGAAACAGCATACCAAAGAGAATAACCGTAAGCATTTCTTGAAAGTAAAATTCCATAACAAAGGCATCGAAATGATCAACTTAAGCGGGATACTCCGTTCCAGGCAAGTTAAGGACACAATCCCAGTGTTTTTTGAGCATAACGAACCCCCAACGGTTTCTTACAAATATACCAAGACTATAGGACCCTCAGTCTTCAACTTTAAAAAAGTTACAGAGAGCATTAACCTATCCAGCAACGACTGCACAACCTGCAAATGCAGTTCATCTGCCTTTCTTTACCAGCCTTTAGGCCATGTGGTCACCGGTGACCTCAGCATCATAACCAATAGGAAACTTAGACACCTCATTAAAAAAGGCCCTAATTTTAGAGAGCAAAATAATATCAACTGGGATCTGTGTCTGAAACTGTGCATGGAGGGAGTACACGATTATAGAAATACGTGGGCTTCTAGAGAGGGAGTAGACCCGTGCACACTCAATGAGTGGGCGGGCACGGTGAAACTCCTTATTGAAAAGAACATCAAACGTCTCGAGTCTCGGGGACATAAAACAAGAAAAAGACAAGTTTTGAAAGACACTAGGTGTAGGACAGCCCTCCGGGAACTCCACAACGAATATGTCCTGGTACCTGCAGATAAAGCTAGCAATAACATAATCATAGTCTGTAAGAAATACTACACTGAGGTGATTAGAAACGAACTAGCTGGAAAGAGTGGGAAAGCATCTACATATGTCCACTGTAGGGATTCTGTAGACCAGATTGTACAAAAACATTTAGCATACATGCATAGCACGAAGGTTAAAGTAGCAGAAGACATGAAGAGATTGCCTGGTTTTTACTGGATGCCTAAACTACACAAAAATCCCTATGGACATCGCTTTATAGCAGCTTCTGCCTCCTGCACAACCAAACCTTTATCTAAGCTGCTTACCCACTGTCTCCAGCTGATACTTAAACATTACAAGGAATATTGCAATGGTATAGAAAGAAGAACCGGGGTAAACTGCTTTTGGGTCATTAACAACTCCACTGAAGTGACTAACACCCTAGAAAAGTTGAGACACGCAAGAGCATTGGATAGCTTTGATTTCAGTACACTCTATACTAACATCCCCCATAGTCAGCTCAAAACACGCATGGAAGAGTTAATTAGAAATGCATACAATACTAGAGATGTCTCCCACATGACCTTAGGAAAAGATTATGCTTACTGGACTTCCAGACCTGTAGCTAATACCCGTAACTTAACGGTGAACCAGTTAGTTGAGATGTTCAATTTCTTGATAGATAACATATACATCCAGATAGGATCAGCTGTCTACCAACAAACAATTGGCATCCCTATGGGTACTGATTGTGCTCCATTAGTTGCGGATCTATTTCTTTTCTCCTATGAATTTGAGTTTATGAAATCCCTAATCCGGACTGACCTCTCTGTAGCAGCTAAATTTAGTAATACTTGCAGATATATTGATGACTTGCTTACACTTAACAACCCTGATTTCAAGCATGCGTAGGCCAAATTTACCCCCCAGAATTAGAGCTTAAGAAAACTACAGAGAGCCATGACAGCTGTTCCTACCTGGATCTTAACATTAATGTCCTGAATGGTAAGTTTTGCACAGACTTGTATGATAAGAGGGATGCCTTCAACTTTTCAATAGTCAATTTTCCACACATGGATAGCAACATACCCTCAAAACCAGCATACGGAGTAGTAATTTCACAGTTAGTTCGATATTTGAGGATATGTTGTAATTACCAAGATTTTGTTTACAGATCTAAACTACTCACAACCAGATTACTTAGACAGGGATACGTATACCAAAAACTCTGTAGCACCTACAAGACCTTTGTGCATCGCTACCCCAGGACTTTACAGAAGTACGGGAGGTGCCTGAAAAACATTATTACTGAATGCATTGCCATAGCTACTGTTTAACGCAGCCTGAACATGCAGTTTACTTGGCTTGGCACATTTATGCACACACAGCCTTTAAACACGCACTGTTTGCCTTACACTGTTTGCCTTGTGCCTTATTAACAATACTTCCGGTACCTCCAGTGCCTCTGTATGCGCGCGCGCGCACGCACGCGTCGATAACACGTGACGATCAATCGCTACGTAAGACCTTCGAACGAAAGACAGCTGCACGAAGAACAGCTGCACGAAGAGACGGTGCTTTCGAGGAGTCTCTACCGACTTTTGAATAAGGCCAGCCACCTGACTGCATTCTGTGCATGAGATAGCAGTCCCCATCTCCCGGTCACCCCAGCGCAGCTGATGAGGCCTGGTATTGGCCGAAACGCGTCCTGCGCAGTGGGTGACTTTGCATAACATCTAGGCCTGTTTTATAAGGGAGATGTGGTTCGTTGATTGTTCATGTATGTATTTCTGTCTGTAACGGGTTTACGATTGAAATATACGGGTTTACGCATAGCTTACATGCCTTTCGGGTGCATGCCGCTCATGGTGACATCGCGCGATGGAGGACTCGGGGGATAGAAGACGACGGCAGGCTAGAGAACGAGTCCAGACATATAGAAGACGGTTAACTGCTCAACAAAGTGATGAAAGACGACAGGATAACAGTGACAAGAGACGACTTGCGCGTCAGCACCTGAGCGATTCACTTCGCTCGCTAGCCCGTTAACGGCATACCCGGTAGGTGGAGGACAGCGCGGCGTCGCAGTAGGGAGATTCCAGAGCAGAGGTACCGAACCTGAATCATCTCGACCGCGCTTTGCCATTTGGACAACTTTCCACGTGCACGGCGTGAGGCACATGACGCGCATGTGTATACCTAGTATAGATACACAACGGGTATTACTTTCCAAGCTTTCCAGAACAGCTATATAGCATTTAAAACTAGCTACCATCTCCATACAGCACAATATCTCAATGTGGGGCATTTAAATATCTTAAATATTCTTCCCATGTGAAATTGTAATAATAAGTTTACCACATTATAATAGACTAGTTGCAACCACTGAGAAAATCAATCAATGCAAGCCTGAGTTTCTGCTACACTTCTGTGTTCAGTTTAATAAGGGAACTATATATTATCTGTACAATTGGCAGTTAGATTAACTAGCTAACTGTGACTTATATACTTTGCAGCTCAATGTCACTTTGCACTACGCACATGACTTCCTTCTGTGAGTTGTATGGTGGACAGGGAATTCCATGATTACACTGTACTTCAGTGTGGTATAACAGGGCTCCATTTGTGTTTGCTGCACTGCCTGGTACTGACTGTGGGGATCGATCCACACACTCATATATTATACGGCCATGACCATGGTGGCTTGCCATGAGATATCCATAGTACTCGCGGGTCCAGGATGATGGGCAGGTGTATTGTGCAGGAATCACCATAACTGTTCCTCTTATTGAAGTGTAACACACTGCACATGGGACATTGTGTTCATGGACAGACCGAAGTAGACCATCATTAGTCTCATACTCAGTGCCATACAAATATGATCGTCCACTTTGTACTCCAGCAGTGTAGGTAGAGTACTGTGGCCGCTCAGGTAGACAGAGGATGTTAGCTCCTCCTCCTCCATGAGTAAACCATGTTCCAGCTGCCCTTCCAGCATATTGTAGCTGTGTTCCAGAAGTGCTGGGACATGTGGTCCTCCCCCACCTGGTGTACACCACACCACCAGCAGTGGGACCTGGAGGCCCTCTCAGTCCATTCGCTCCTCTCTCTCCCTTCTGACCCTTGCTACCAGCAAATCCTGTTGGACCTCGAGGGCCAGTCAGACCAAGGAATCCTTGTGTGTAGGAAATATAACAAGCAAGGAGTTGTTTGTTGAAACCACATTAATTGTTATATTGGCAGACTATATAGGATTTCACAAGGATTTTTCAGATGGGTGGTACAAATAATGACTGCTTGCATAAGTGTGCGTGCGTAAGCAAGCAGAAGCTTGGGGGGTCTGTGGACATACTCCTACCCCCACCCCCCAATTTATTAATAAGATGCTCTGAGATCGCTTCTACGACCATTTTTGGGCCACAAATGCCACTTGTCTCACACGTTGCTTTTATGTCGAGAGTGACAATGTAGCATAGCTTGGGATGAGCTATCCGAGTTGGTGGACGAGCTGGTACCATGTGTACAGGTTTCACTAGAGCGATTAAAACAGTAAGAAAAACTTCACAAGCCCTTTTTTTCCTGCTAGCGAGCGTCTTGGACCTCGGCAACACGCTGAATCATGCGCTGATTATCCACGCGAGGCGCAGAACGCACTGATTGTCAGGTTTTAGGAAACGCTCTCATAGCATGCTGCTAGTCAATTTTTGCTCTCCAGGCTTAGTCGCCATGCACCACTGATATAGCAGGTAGGTAAAATTTGCGCCGGCGCTGGCAAAGAAAGTTGTTCCTGTAGGGTACGAGGAAACTATATCGTCACTAATTACCATGGACACCAACCAACCAGGCCACCGTAGAGCAAGGTGTTTGTCAAATTTCAAGACAGACAGAAAAAAAGGATTAGGGGAGAGTCACCAACTTCCGGACACTTAAAAAGCAATGCAGCATGGCATGGCCTTCCTGTGGAGCAAATCTTATGAAACTTACCACTGAGGAACTCCAATCTATCCACTTCCATGCAGCACTGAAGTTGTTTCAAGAGTGCCAGTAAATGGACAATGGTACTATAAAATGTACAAGCCACTCCCTCCACCAATTAACGGACAAATTTTCCATTTAACGGACACACTGTGTCAGGTTACCACAAAAGACTGTTGCAAGTGCATGGGGACCAAGTTAGGTATATGACTAAACTTTTGAATGCAGAAAGCATTCTAGTTTTCCCCCTGAACAGTCAGTAACCAGGCTAAGGAAAATACAATGTGTATGGTGTTCTTCAAGTTATGCCTCATCTTGCAGAAGCCATACATAATCAGTTCCAATTACTTTTTCATAGGTGCATGGTCAGGTGCATAAAATCTGCATACCAACCAACTTTGAGAACTAGCTATATGTCTAGTAAAAAGCATGAAATATATCAAAACCTAAGTCTGAAAGCAGGCTGTCTGTTAATTGGTGAAAAACACACCGAACAAGAGGCAGGTAAACACTACACTCCCTTACAGCAGTGAAGATGCAAATCACATCCCAAACTCCCATTGAAGAGGCCTACTGGCTGAGTAGAAAAGGTAGCATTCTGTCCACTAACATCAGAAAAACAGCATTCACAATACAGGCCCTTCCTTACACCCTCCATGAAAAAGATATGAATCACTTACTGCAGTATTCTGGGCTCTCAACTGAGAGTGAAAAAAGAATCTTGACAAAATTTGCAATATCCCTGCTGTTGGCAGCTATATACTGCAATCATCTTCACTCTAACATTGTATTACAAGCTGAGTGCATAACTACCTTGTTGCATGGCCAGGTTGTCCCTGCAGACCAGTGTCTCCCCTCTCTCCTTTTGTCCCTGGGATTCCATGTTGACCATCTCGACCATCTCTTCCTGGCACTCCATCCCGACCATCCCTTCCTCGAGGCCCCTGAACAGTGTATATATTTGGTGTGGTGATACAGTTGTCACTGGTAGTATTGAGCTGTGTGGGCTGTACACTCCTCTCTTCCCTCAGTAGAGTACCAGCTGGGGGCAGAAAAGTAAGATGTTATTCCCATGCAGCAGATGCCAATCAAACGGTAGAAATTTAGTTTATCAATGAAAGTTAATTTAGAATGCCAATAGTTAGTTATTGATGCCATAATTTGTCCCCACACAAGTTAGGACAAAATGATTAGTTGAGTTTGAACGTACCAACAGCTGTACTGAAGTACAGGGCAGCAAGTAGCGCAATGGCTAGCCTGAGGTCCATCTCTGTAAGCTTCTCCTATATTGCTTTGCATTGAGTAGTGCTTTCTTCAACTGATGTAACTAGTGTGTTCGCTTCGCTTCCTTTCGCTTTTGTTAGACTTATTTACAGGCTGGATGAGAAGGAAATGGTGCACTTTGCTGGTCTCTTAGTTCAGAGGCAGTAGAAGAAGGGAAAACATGTACTTTCAATTGTCATCATATTTATAGGTTTTCTTTGTGACAAATTTACTACTCAGGGAGTGGACACTTGATGACCTGTTCATTTGTTAGATAAGCTACTAAACCAGAACCATCACCATGCAGCACCAGGAATGCTCAGTGCAAGATGTTTTGAAACTTGTGGTAGCATGTAGGTTCAGTGATGCAATGTGACATCATATTCCTGATTAAGATAAAACAACGTTAAATCACAGATCAGCCGATTCCTTAGCCGATTCTGTATAATTAAGGAATTCAGAATGTTGTTTCTTGGCTTGTAGCTACATCTGTAGTTTAATGAATTGAGCTACACTTTTTTTTTACATTTATACATGCCCCAAATACCATGTAATTGCACAGTCAGAGTTGCACATCAGTTTATGCATGTGTGTATACTAGCCCTTTCAACACAATGCATGCACCACTATCAAAGGTTCAGTGATGTGATAGCACACAAAATACACTCAGACACCATAAATAGTATAAGCATCCCATGCAGTCCCTTAAACAGCAACAAACTGTGGTGTGCATGGGGGACATATGCACAGCCACAACCAAGTTCAATTTCTGGCAATGCTTAGTTGCATGAAAGCCATAGATGCTCTGATTAATTGTTTCAGGAAATTGAGACCACTTCAATTGTACACTAATAAGTATTCTTCGTTTTCTTCAATCAAAAATTTCATTTACTCCATTAAACCAGGGAGGCACCAGTAACACAGCTGCCAGCTGTCTAGCTACTCGCCTGTGAGAAGATGAAAGTTCTAGTCTGTGCAACACTACTGAGAATCCATCCCATGCAAGCTACATTTTGTAGTTCCCAGGCAAAGTGACGTCTCCTTGTATTCCTCGGACCCCATCCCATTGAGACCCCCGACCATAGGGATGGTTAATGGTATTGGAATGGAGAGGTTTCAGTGTGAGATAGTCTCTCAAGCTGAGCTTCCCACTTGAGAAGGATGTAAAAAGGTGTGTATGTAGTAAGTACACTGCATGGTCCTAACTGGTATTGGCTACTTGTTGTGATGCTTTTGTACTAGCTATAGTTCTACTCAAAGTACACTATAGTAATTACACACTCATGTGGCTGTGGTAACAACTGATGTTGACACACCCATATTTGTCACTTATTTATAGTAAATATCACCATATGCACAATATACAATCTAATTGATGTTCACATTAGCAAACTTGACCCTCAAAGTTTTGTTCTTTTCCCGATGAGATAGATTTCGTTAATCGTGCAAGTATTCTTCCTGAAATTGTTCTATTCATTAAGGGTTACAGATACTGTCTCTGGTGTACATAAAGAAAAACTTTCAGAGACAGAGAATAAACTTTCTGTGAAAAAATATTGGCGGTGTCTGGAAAACGCGGATCAACGGATCGGCGGATCACGGACTACAATGCGAAAGTGGGCTGGAATCACCCCCGCTACTAACTAACTGCATGTAGCTGAAATAGACACCGCCCATTAGCACGTGGCGGAATGCGCATGGTCGTATGGCGCGCGCGGCATTGACAGCTACTTAGTCTAGCTTAGCTACCTGCTGACTGATTAAGCCTATCCTACACTCCTAGAACACAAAAATAACAACCATAATAACGGATATTCAACTTACTCTTCCTCCCAACCATCGCTGTCGTCCATAGAAACCTGAGGAGCGCTGCCAACTGATCCACATTCGCTCGTGGAGTCACTGTCCTCGTCTGAAATCATAATGGCTGTCTCCGAAGTTGCCATTTAAACGAGTGTAAGTTGTAGATACGTAAACAAAACTAGCCTGGGTCAGCAGGTAGCTAAGCTAGACTAAGTAGCTGTCAATGCCGCGCGCGCCATACGACCATGCGCATTCCGCCACGTGCTAATGGGCGGTGTCTATTTCAGCTACATGCAGTTAGTTAGTAGCGGGGGTGATTCCAGCCCACTTTCGCATTGTAGTCCGTGATCCGCCGATCCGTGTTTTCCAGACACCGGTGTCTCGGTATGAAACTTACAAATCCGAAAAGTAAACAGTATGCATGAGTAATACACAAACTAGGGTTCATTATTGGTGCATCCTATACACAATTTATGTTAACACCACTAAGGCAAGCCAGAATGTGATGATGCTACAGTGACATCATCATTATGAGGAGGTAATTGATGGTGACAGTATCTATACTGTATGGTAACTGCAGCAGCCAGCACCGTGATGAGGACATAATTATGAATAACTTATACCTCACACAATGTTTTTATGATGTGCACCTCTAGCGTATTCCAGTGCATCACGACAGCAGCATTAGTAATCTCAAACTGAGTTTCTTACTAAGTGTAATCGAGTAAAACCTCTAATAACGGACCCTCCGAAAAGTGGACAACCTCTGTACAGCGGACAGATCACTTACCCCCGATTGATTTTACCATAGAACTAATACATTTCGAACCTCCGAGAAGCGGACACCTCTCAACTCCGAACAGCGGACACTGATGAGCCCCAGACATACCTTAGCCAATACAAAATTACCTCCGAAAGCGGACAGTGATCGACGGCTTTCGTAAGATTGTGCGCCACCATCGCTGGATTCAAAGACCAGGCATTATATTAGCACTGCTGCTTATCGTGCTAGCTTTTCTCGCCATGGTACACCAACGGAGGGGTCCGAAAATGCGACCTCATCGTGTTCCAGCCCGAGCACACATTACCACGCCTACCGGAAGTATACCGAATGCCCGTAACGGATACCTCCCTATATTCCGGATATGGAGCGGTCGTCCTTTCACTACTCGCAAATGAGCGGTTACGCACAATCGAGTGTTTATCTTGTTTAATACTGTTGTCATAACTCTACTTTTTTATGCAAGTAGTATTGCTCTTGCCATCTTACAATTGAAAAAAAACGTCAAAATTAAAATATATGGACCAGTGGCGGATTCAGAGGGGGTTCCATGGGTTCCATGGAAACCCTCTTTTGAAGGGCTGCCATCGAAAATACTATGCGCAAAAGTTCTACAATATTACAATGCAAGCAAGGACGTACACTATGCTCATACTGGAGCTACGCACTTCAGCTTCAACAGTAGCCAGAACGCACGTGTGTCAACTCCTGTATCAAGAATTCGACGCGCGCATGGCCTACGTCAGTGCGTGCACGTATATACTACCAGAAGTACGTGGCAACCATGAGACAATGAGCTAAGCGAGCGAGCGAATTAAAGCTTATTCATGCATTGCTCCCTATGCAGCGCAGCTAGGGATGGCGATATGCTATCAGTATGACAGCACTTATTTTCCCGCGCCTTACGCGGATAACCAGCTGCTTTGCAGCCTCTGCGGCCCGAAGCGGAGTCACGCCTTTAATTTTGCGGGCTTCAAACACAACAACCAGGTTTAGCAGTAGGTCGTCCAACTTTTGCAATTTCACCGCAAGAATACACCAGAAACGATCTCAGAAGGTCAGAAATCTAAAATTTTCCCGGGAGGGGGGCATACCAACAGACCCGCCTAGCAGGCGCCCTACGCGCACTTAAATCACATACTGGAACCCCCCTTTTCAAAATTCTACATCCGCCACTGTGGACAGAATACATTATAATAATACATTTTAAAAAGACTTAAGTGTTAGTTATTTGTCCTTTAGGACTTTCCAATAGGTTAAAAAGATAACCTCCGAGAAGAGGACAACCTCTCTACAAGGGACAAATGGCCCGTCCCCAATGTGTCCTTTGTTTGGAGGAATCATTTGATCATTACATGCAAAATTGTGATAGCAACCAAACTACATCAAAGGATTATGACATCAGCTCAACTATCACACAACGATGTTACTGTCCTTATGTTTACCTGTACATGGACATGCAGTTCTGATCAACATACACTCTCTACATTATTTAAGAAATCCTATTATGTAGCGAAGTGTTCTCAACAGTAACATTCACTTGGTGCATACGACACACGTGACTTCCTTCTGTGTGTTGTATGGTGGACAGGGAATTCCATGACTGCACTTCACTTCAGTGTGGTAGAATAAGGCTCCATCTGTATTTGCTACACTGCCAGGTATTGAATGTGGGTTTCGGTCCACGCATTCAAACATGGTGCGACTATGAAAATCATTGCGAGTTGTCATGAGATAACCGTAGTACTCTTGGGTCCAGGATGATGGGCAGGTAAGTCGTGCAGGAATCATCACAACAGTTTCTCGTGCTGAAGTGTAGCACACTGCACATGGTACATTATGGTTGTGGACTGAGTGAAGTGGTCCATTATCATAACCTGCTGTCTGATACTCAGCCCCATACAGGAATGCTCGTCCACGCTGTGACCCAGCAGTGTAGGTAGAGTACTGTGGTTGCTCTGGTAGACAGAGGTAGTTTGCTCCACCTCCTTTTTCATTATGCTCACTTCCAGCTGCCCTTCCAGCATACAGTAGCTGTGTTCCAGAAGTGTTAGAACATGTGGTCCTCCCCCACCTGGTGTACACCACACCACCAGCAGTGGAGCCTGCAGGTCCTATTATTATTTTTGTGTGTGTGTGTGTGTGTGTGTGTGTGTGTGTGTGTGTGTGTGTGTGTGTGTGTGTGTGTGTGTGTGTGTGTGTGTGTGTGTGTGTGTGTGTGTGTGTGTGTGTGTGTGTGTGTTAATCTGTGAATCACCTGCCAGTCTAGCTGCTAGCCTACGAGAAGATGAAAATTGTAGTCTATGAACACTGTGCTGACAAATCATCATGAGCTATTTCCCAGGCTCTTGCCCTCTTGGAACTAAAAATTAATGAATAGCTGATGTGGACAAATAAATTTTATTTGGAGTAATCAACCATTGACTTGTATACCTTGTGGGCCAGGTGGTCCCTGCAGACCAGTGTCTCCCCTCTCTCCCTGTCTCCCAGGTGCTCCATCTCGACCATCTCGTCCTAGCAGTCCATCTCGTCCATCCCTCCCTCGGGGACCCTGGACAGTGTATATATTGGGTGTAGTGATAGAGTTGTCTCTGGTAGCATTAAGCTGTGTGGACTGCATGCTCCTCTCCTCCCTCAGTAGAGCACCAGCTGAGTGTGTATATGTAAAAGATAATAAAATGAAAATAGAAAAATGAGCCAATTATAAATTTTTTTTTTAGCCTCCACCAAGGAAACTTTTTATCAGGTGTTAAATTAAAAATTAATATCACTGAAAACAATGAATTAAGGCAGCTCATACCAGCATTTGAACTGAAGCATACAACAGCAGTAAAAAGCACCACAGCTAGCCTGAGATCCATGTCCGCAAACTTCATTTCAGAATGATTACCATCCCCTATATCGAACATTTTTATATTTGCTCTTTTAAAGACTTCTGTGTATGTCATATTTGTTTACAGTCCTGCTAATACTGCATGGCTAGCATTCAGAGATGAAGTGGTGTACCTTCGGAGACACTAATGGATGCACAGTGTAATAATACATTTTGAGACTCTTGTGGTAATATATTCAGTGACAGAACCAATGACACATTGTGTACCTACAAAGGTGATAATGGACTGTCAGTGCAAAAGCACAACTGTAACATATTTCGTGATTCAACCATACCTGTAGATTAAGGCATGTAGATGCCCAGTACATAAATGTGTTTTGAGGCTGTTAGCTATCATAACCACTTCAGTGATGGACTTATTGTGTACCTTCTGAGGTGATAATAGATGCTCAGTGCAAATTCATGTTTGTTATGAGCTTTAGAGGCCTATGTGGCTAGATACAGACATGCAGGTGCTAACAAAATTACACTAGGTTTAAAGGGTTAAGTTAGTGAAGCGTCATTGCTAGTGTAGTTTCTTTTTTGTATACACACTATCATCTCATACTATATACATTTATGCTTTCCAGATAGAGAAGTACATGTACGTGACTAGGAGGAGTCTGGCTAGATAATAGAAAGTTTCAAGGAAAACAGTTTTACCAAATTAAGTTTGATCACTCTATCAAGTACAAAGAACAAAACAGGTGTTAGATTGGACTAGCTCTTTTGCACTTGCTGAACATGTACTAAACATAATGACCAGACATATGCATCTGTTGTTGACAACCACTCGCACATTTTTCGTTGTAAACTTGATGATAACTTATATAGTGAAAATCCTTTAGAAAGGTTCTGTTCATGCACATGGACCTCGGTCATGCACAAGCTGGCATTTCCTAGCATGGACATACATTACACAGTCTTCTGTGCATGTGTACGGATCATGACAAAGCATAAACTGGTATTTCTTAGTGTAGTTTTGCTAGAATCCACGATGTTGTGAACGTATCTAATGCAGTGCAAAACATGTTGTAACCTGTTCTAAATTTTGACCAACTATGTAATGGTGCTCAGTGCAAAGAAAACTGTGTCTTCAGACTCTTATTCTGCTCCCAAATTATATTGTGTACCTTCATAAGCAGTAAAGTGTGAGAATGTTTTGAGACTCATATCATACCACGTTCAGTAATGGAACCATTACAAGTTGTTTACCTTATGAGGTGCAGTAATGGATGCTCAGAGCAAAAGATATTTTGATACTCTTATCGTAATGGAGAAGCAATACTTGATTGTGTACCTTCTGAGGTGATAATGTACAATCAAAAACATGCTTTGAGAACCTTGTCACAATCAGTAGAGGAACAAATGGTGCACTTTCAGAGGCTGTAATAGTGTGCAGATACATACACCCTCAGTTATCGTAACATGTCCAATGATGGAACCATTGTGTACTTTCAGTGTCGATAATGGACGATCAGTGAAAAATCATTTTTTAAGTTGTTCATTGATGCAAGTTAAATCAGATATATAGCAATAATAATGTCGAAGCAAAGTGTCCATACTTCAGATTTGATTTATCCAAATTGTCATGCATTGCAATAGCAACAATAATGGTTGCTACCTTTGAAGCCACGCCCCTGGATAAAGTCTATAATACAATTATTGTCTTATAGACCTCACAGATTGTGTTGGTTAATTATGGCAGTATAGCTATGCACCCATATATCACTATTCCTTCACTTGTAGTGGTCGTTCCTTTTATTTACTCGTTCACATCGACTGGAGGCAGAAAACTGCTGCGCCGAACCTCTCATCAGGCCTGTGGCAGCTAGATGTGTACACATGGTAGGCGAGACAGATGTTCATCACAGAGTTGTGCCCACCTGTCATGCTGTGGGATGGGTAGCCCCTCTGGTACATGTTGCCAACAGCCATGGGTCTGGCTGGAGCCAGAGTGCTGCAGTGACATATGGCCTCAGCCAAAGTTGTGTGTGTAACCAGATGAAAGGACATTTCCCTGAATCGCAAGACTCTTTCGATACTGACTTGAGGCACAAAACTACTGGGCTGAACTGTTCATCAGGCCTGTGGCCGCTAGATGTGTACATATGGCAGGCAGGACAGATGCTCATCACGGAGTCGTGCCCACCTGTCATGCTGTGGGATGGGTAGCCCCTCTGGTACATGTTGCAGACAACTGTGGGTCTGGCCTGAACTGAAATGCTGCAGAGACTATTGGCCTCAACTAAAGTTATGTGTTCCAGTTATTGTGTGTGTGTGTGTGTGTGTGTGTGTGTGTGTGTGCGTGTGCGTGCGTGTGTGTGTGTGTGTGTGTGTGTGTGTGTGTGTGTGTGTGTGTGTGTGTGTGTGCGTGCGCGTGTGTGTGTGTGTGCATGTGTGCGCGTGTGTTCTGTAAATTTCGCGCATACCCTACCGGTCAGTCACAAATGAGCTTTGAACTTTGAAATGTATATGGTTGCATTGTTGCTACCTGAATTAAACCTTGTGCTAGTACCTATACCTGTACACTATTGCAGTACTTTTGAAAGGGTTTATAGAAGAGATTTAGAGGCAGTGGTGATGATAGCGGCATCATGGTTAACTTATGAAAAAGTGGTAGTTTGATTGGTTAATTTTCAGACTAGCAGTTTAGTTTCAGTTTCAATTGGCTACAGACTCAAATTGTTAGCTCAGTTTTACTAAATGAAAATATATCGGTACTTTTAGCTCTTGTCGGCTATACCTTTATTGGGTGATTTTAAAGTATAGTTGTTTAAAATGGTGGACTAAGGTAGCATTAATCTTAGTTTTAGTTTTAATTATCAAAATCAAAACTAAAATGCATTTTAGTTTTGCAATGGTTATTTTTTCTGGTATGGCAATGTTTCATGTGTCCTCTTAGTTTTCCACTGTGAGATATTATTTGCACAAAACTTTGACACAAGGGTCATTAAAATAAACATTGAAGCATCAATTACAAAAAGAAAAAAAAAAGTCTCTAGAGTTTGTCAGCTAGTTGCATTTACATTTCTGGTCAACATAATTATGTATGTCCTCTAACAATTATAGTTAGTATTAACGTGTGTAGTATTGTGTTTGTAACATATATGGTAGGCCGTTTGTTTCAAAATTGGTGATGACCACATTGTGCAAGAAGTGGGTCACATCGCGCGATAAATTACTCACATCACGCGATGACTCTGACACATCGCGCGATAACTGCATTGTTTCACGCGAAGCAAAGCAGGATAACTGCACTCACCTCGAGCGATAAATTACTCTCATCGCGCGATGAGTTGCACACATCGCACGATAACTGCGTTGCTTCACGCGAAGCAATGCAAGAAAACTGCAGTCACATCGCGCAATAAATGAGTTACATCGCGCGATAACTGCAGTCACATCGCACGCATTCCCTCGTAACGTATGTAAGTTCTTTGCGCATGCGCAATGCCTGTGCACTGTAGCAAAGTAGCAGGCCTCGTAGTGATGGCTGACAATCCGGCTGCGAATCTGGGCGAATCGTCATCGTGGGCTGAAAGCCAAACATTGGAGGTGAGAGGCAGACCAATGTGTATGTTTTCTTGTATTTGCTAAACGGTTAGCTGTTATATACCTGGTTGGCGTTTCATGAATCATAGTCCCATGAGGCACCATGAGGCTTGGGGGAGGGGGTTTTGGAAGAGGACAATGTTATGGTCTTTACAAAGGTACAATTAGGCGAGTATTGACTGTAAACTTGCAATAGTCATAACTGCCTCCACGTATTAGTTATTGTATGGTTGCGAGTGCCACACGGCAAACATTGGCATGCACTGCGTGACGTCAAAGCACGAGGGCCGTAGTCAAAAGGACTACGATTCATGAAACGCCAACCGGGTAACAGCTAACCGTTTAGCAAATACAAGAAAACATACACATTGGTCTGCCTCTCACCTCCAATGTTTGACTTTCAGCCCACGATGATGATTCGCCCAGATTCGCAGCCGGATTGGCAGCCATCACTACGGGGCCTGCTACTTTGCTACAGTGCACAGGCATTGCGCATGCGCAAAGAACTTATATACATTACGAGGGAATGCGTGCGATGTGACTGCAGTTATCTCGCATTGCTTCGCGTGAAGCAACGCAGTAATCGCGCGATAAGAGTAATTTATCGCTCGATGTGAGTGCAGTTATCCTGCATTGCTTCGCATGAAGCAATCGCGCGATGTGTGCAATTCATCGCGCGATGTGTCACAGTCATCGCGATGTGTCACAGTTATCGCGCGATGTGTCACAGTCATCGCGCGATGTGTCACAGTTATCGCGTGATGTGAGTAATTTATCGCGCGATGTGACCCACTTCTTGCACAATGTGGTCATCACTAATTTTGAAACAAACGGCCTACCATAGTAACACAGCATACCATGATACTCTTTGCATGGTATACTGACCACAAATTAATATTACTTTGTGCATACTACACAAGTGACTTCCTTTCCTGTGTCATATGGTGGACAGGGAATTCCATGACTGCACTTCACCTCAACATGGTAGAATAGGGCTCCATTTGTGTCTGCTGAGCTGCCAGGTATTGACTGTGGAGATTTATCTACACTCGTATGTTGAACGATGGTGAGTATGCCTCTCTGCCATGAGATATCGATAGTACTCTCAGGTCCAGGATGACGGGCAAGTAACTTGTCCAGGAATAATCACAACAGTTCCTCATGTTGAAGTATAACACATTGCACATGGTGCATTGAGGTCATTTAATGAGCGAAAGGGGCCAGTCTCTCCAGGACCTCCAGTCTCATACTCAGTCTCATACAGGTATGCTCGTCCACTTTGTACCCCAGCAGTGTAGGTAGAGTACTGTGGTTGCTCTGTTAGACAAAAGTAATTTGCTCCACCTCCTCTTTGAGTATAGTGACTGCCAGCTGCCCTTCCAGCATACAACAGCTGTGTTCCAGTAGCGTTGGGACAAGTCGTCCTCCCCCACCTGGTGTACACCACACCACCAGCAGTGGGACCTGGAGGCCCCCTTAGTCCTATCTCTCCCTTTTCACCTTTGCTACCAGCAAATCCACTCAGTCCGCTTTCTCCTCTCTCCCCTTTCTGACCCTTGCTACCAGGAAATCCGTTCACTCCTCTCTCCCCCTTACTGCCAAGTCCCATAGGTCCATGTGAGAGGCTCACTGTAGGTAGCGTCCCAACCACCAATGTATCTCAAATCAATCTATGCCAGCTTTTGTTCAAAGCTACTCTCAAAGTCAGGCTAGACTCATGTTTGTCACTACTCTTGGAATGCACAACTTTGACTGCACCAAAATGAATGCAAATTTCGAAAATTCACAACTTGTCTACGGGAGGGGCTCATTCACGAGTGGAAGCAAGCATTACTAGCCCCACCTCTCCCCCTTATGTCGCTAAACAACTCACGGCTCTGTTCCACACACAGCCGCCGTTCAGCTCCCTTGGCTGTCAGACTGTAGCACCAACGATAAATTGCGTATTCTAGTTAAAGCCCAGCCCAGCACTCGAAGCACCTGGCCACGGTCACCAACTAGGCTAGGCATACGGCCGCGAGACCTGGGCCTACTCAACAAACACAGTCTTGGCCACTGTGGCCTTTCTGCTGCTTCCACTGGAAGAAAAGGTGGTTTTACTGTGTATGCAAAAGGCTAGAAAATGTGCTGTACATATCAGGTTTGCTTATATTTACTCAGCTTTACACATGAACAAATCCAATATTTAGATCATAATTATGCAATGCACGGTGTAAAGGTGGTAAAGCCGGAATGAAACATTGCTTTGCCACACTGTAAAGTAGGTGTAAACATGTGGCTACCAGTGGCGGATTTAGGGGGGGTAAGGGGGGTGCAAATGCACCCCCCTTTGGCGGCTAGTAATGTATTTTGCGTACATAACTGCACGAGTCCATCAAATGATTATGCAGCAGTGGCATGCAGCAACAACAACCAGGCACAGTTACACACTCACGTATCAGTTCCTTACTGATCTCCAGACGTTTGACTAGGCCTAGAGTTGCTTCGAGATATTCAGTTCGGCCCAAGGGGTCCGCCACGGCGCGCCTCGGCGTACGAGATTTCGAAATCCACTGGATTTCACGTGGATTTCGGATTTCAGTCAGATTGGATTTCTGGATTTCAGTTTGGATTTCTGCCGACAGGTTTCTTCTTGTATGTTCTTGGATATTTTAGTTATAGTTCCCAGCTTAGCAAAAAAGTTTAGTTAGTTGTAGTTTTGGTTAACTAAATTTTAAAAAGGCCATACTAAAATGTATTTAGTTAAAGTTATAGTTAACTAAAACAACACTGTCGGACAGTGTACGAGATTTCTTTTGTGACGGACCCCTCGGTTCGGCCTTCCAGCTATATTTTATTTTAATGCGTTCACGTGACGAAAGTGGGCGTGGCAAGCCAAAAATTTCCGGCTCGCTGCGCGCGCCCACCGGTGACTGAACCCCCCTTTCTAAATTTCTAGATCCGCCACTGGCTACATTTGCTACATATTTGCTTGGTAGTGCAATGTCAGTTATAACACCGGTTTTATTCATGCATTTGCTTGGTAGTGCTATGTCAGTTATAACACCGGTTTTATTCATGCATTTGCTTGGTAGTGCTATGTCAGCTGTAACACTAGTTTTATCCATCCTTGTATTTGTACTTTCAATGGGCAGTGTAGTAAATGTGATCCGCAAAGATTTCATTTGTAGATAATTACAATTACACACCATGCATATCAATCCAATAGTACAATGAGCAAGCCGTCAGCGATTAGCGTACATAAACCAACCAGTTCGTAAGAACGCCCTCATAACAACTAAACTAAGAGTCATCATGTTCATCAGCAACTGCCCAGGCTGGTGCAGATGCAGGAGGAGTAGTATGAACCGAAGCTTCTCCAGTACGACGGCAGCGACACATCTCTTTAGCACGCTCTGACCGACGCCGTAACGTTTTGCGATCAAGGCTCTCGATCATGCGATTGGCTTCATTACTCCTCCAACTCAGTGGATGCTGGATGAATACTTTCCTGCGTGTTCCCATTTCACTTCCTGATCCTGACTCAGAGCCACTCTCTTCAGATGACATAAACTCCATGATTAGAATCTTACTGCACTGGGACTTCTCTTCTGGTGATAAGGAGGTTGAAGCAGCACATGCACTTCGACGCATGTGAAGTTTCTATAACAAAAAGGGATGTTGTCACTGCTGTTCAATGACATCATAGAACAATCATATACTTACGTTGCGCTTCCTCTGGATTTTTCTCTGTTTCTTCTGTGAGGCTTGAAGCTTTCCGGCACTTATTTGCTTGGAACGTCTTTTGAGTGTCAGGAAGTATGTTCTAGCAGCTTCTGCAAGGAACCCACACAATAAAGTACAGATCTGGTCAACACAAAATAGACTTACTTCGGACCATGACAGGGGAATAGTTCTCATTTGAGACAGCTGTCACAACCTCACTGGTGACTTTCTCATTCTCATTTTCAGCAAAACTGGAGAATAAAGGTTAGATTAAATGCATGCGTATCACAGATATCATATACCTCATGGAGATATTCCACTCAATTATTAAGTGGGTCACTCAAACGTTGTTTCAAATGTTTTACAGCATCATGAACCATGGTCTGTAAAGGAGATCATAAATAGGTCAGCCCAAGCATAATATATGTGTAGAGAGTTCTTACCACTAGTTCCTTCGGCAGCCTCTTGCGAGGGGTTTCCTTGTCTCTAGGGTGTGGTGTTGCTGCTCTCAGAGTTACTGCGTAGTCCTTGTTGCGCCTGAAGCACAGACACTTGTTGTTGGAGGCTCCTCAAAATGGAAAGAACTTCCCCGTTACCAGTGCCGTCCATTGATGAGGTGGTATCCGTAGGAGAAGGCTGTGTTTCATTGGAAGAACTAGAGCCACGCTGCTGATTCACGGAGCTGGGCCGACTGGGAGAAGGAGCGCGATTCGTCATCGTGGGAGTCCACAGTGATCGACGAGACCCACCATTTCCGTTTCTTGCAGTACTAGTAGTGGGAGTACGAAACATCTTTTGCTCGATCCGGAATTGAATGCAATGGCGTACAGCTAATTGCTAAATGTGTGGAGAGCAGCTGTTTCCCTAGTAGTGAAACGCAGCTGCTTGCGCAGTTGCGCGTATAGCCTCGTTCCCAGGTTCCATGAGCTGCTGGGAACGAGGCCAATCTGGACGCCTTTCCGTACACAGAAGCTAGCTGTAGACTGCGAGGTAAGTACACGTAAATTACATGCTGCATGGCTACGAGGTGATGGTTCTCGTCTTTCACTATAGCCAACTCACTGTTAGACATCTCCCGGAGTCATCATGCCAGAGACCCGTCGGTTTTGCCCACATTGTGAAGAAACAGTCTCTCTATCCACCTTTCTGAGGCATAAGCAACGTTTCTACAATGAGACAGAATGTACATGGACCAAAGACTCCACCATTGCTTCATCATCAGATGAAATGGACAATGCCAGTGACCTTGAATTTGAATCAATGTCTCCACGAGCCATTAGCAGTGACGAGGATTTGAACATGCAAGGTTAGCTAGGCCATCTTTACAGCATGCTTGTCATAGTCTTGTGTTCAGCACTCAGTCTGGTTGTGCGAGTACCATTTCATCACACCCATGCACCTAGTCAAGTTGACAGAAAGCAAAATTCCTGACTTAACACATTGTGAAATTAGCTATACTTTTACAATGTGGTGAGTTTAATTTCTGGTGGTAGCTTATAGGACAGGTAGCTATCTTTTAATAAAATCAGAGGATTATTGGGCTTTAGAGCAATCAAACAAGACTGCTGAGAACAAGTGAGTATAGTATGGTGACAAGACTATAGCATGCAGCAGTTATGCTCCATAATTTGCCACCGCTCCACACTTCTCAACAACACACTAGATTATGCTTTGAGCATGGGCCCATTACTCCCTTGTAATGCCTTTCGCATTGGTAGTAGAAGATTGACAGTTGCCACATAGACTCAGCATTTTCTAGTTTTGTCCACGGGGGGTGGTGTCTCTAGCACATCCAGGCACTGTCTGTATTACTCTACTCTCTCTCGTGGACTGGCTTACAATGCCGTTAATATAAGTCATGCTCAGTGTCCTACTGTAACACCCTCTTTTGCCTGAAATTATGTAGACATAATCACTACATCCCTACACAAGACTAAGTACATCACAGTTGAATCATATAAAAGACTTTCACTTATTATACCTGACTATATTTCGCACAGATGACACTTCATCATTCTCTGGGGTAGAGATGGAAGAACACTACTTCGACTTAACTGAAGAGGACTTGGCATTCTTTCACCAATTACAAACACCCCATGAGAACTGCTTTCATGATGATGAGATTATTGACGATGGTGAGCTATGGGATGATATTGAGCCCACAGAGATTGATAAGGATATCTGTGGAGATTCATCCATACCCTTCAGTATTGACCATGACACTGTAGACACTAATGTGAGGACTTCCCAAAGTCATCACCTCCCAGCTGGTGATCTTGATGACGAGCCAGTTACTAACAAGGCATCCAAGCTAGTCAGTTTCATACTGGTGCTAATCGCAAAATGGTCATCACGACACAATATAACATCCAGTGCTGTGGTTGCTTTACTTCGAATCATTGGCGTTCTTTTCACAATCCTGGCAACTTTCTCTTCTACCATAGCAAAGATATCCCCAAAGTCTTTCCACACTATGAAAAATGTTCTGAAGCTGAATGAAGATGACTTCATCAGATTTGTAGTATGTCCAAAATGCCACGCAATTTACAGATTTGAAGAGTGTTTCAGTGATAGTGCCTGTAAAATCCCTCGACTCTGCTCAGCATGTGAGTATCTGCACCATCCTCACCGTTCACGTCGGTTGCCATGTGGAGCAAAGCTACTGGCAGAAATGACCTTAACAAATAATTGTAGGAAGTATTACCCTTGTAAAGTTTATTGCTACAAGCCCCTGAAAGACTCTCTTCGTACTCTGGTTAGTCATGTAGGATTCTTGACATCGTGTGAACTTTGGCGTCTTAGAAATCCCCCTCCAGATACAATGTGTGACATCTACGATGGACAGGTATGGCAAGAATTTCAATATGTTGGTGGTACTCCCTTCTTGGCTGCTCCCTATAATCTGGCTTTCATGCTTAATATTGATTGGTTTACACCTTACAAGCACACGCCATATAGTGTAGGTGCCATATATCTGATTGTAATGAATCTTCCTCGGTCACAAAGGTTTAAGCGAGAAAATGTTATCTTGGTGGGCCTCATACCTGGTCCAACTGAACCTCCTGTTCATATTAATTCTTATCTTGATCCCCTGGTTGAAGAGTTGAACACTCTGTGGCAAGAGGGACTGCAAGTAAATTCTCCAGATGTACCTTCTCTGACGCTGCTGAGGGCTGCGTTACTGTGCTCTTCATGTGACATTCCAGCTACTAGAAAGGTCTGTGGCTTTTATGGGCATATGGCTCGATTAGGTTGCTCAAAGTGCACCAAGGAATTCAATGAACACCCTATAACTGGTCGTATTTCCTTTGGGGGGTTTGATGTGTTTTGGCCACTACGAAACGAAGAAGAGCACCGTGAACAAGCTTACGAAGGTATGAGGCAGGTGAGCCGTTCAGCAAGAGACAAGGTGGAGGTGAAGTATGGATCCTGATTTAGTGCCCTTATGCACCTTGAGTACTTTGACTGTGTGAGATTCCACTTAATCGACCCCATGCACAACTTATTCCTAGGTACGGCTAAGCATGTAATGAAGAAAGTTTGGCTAAGTGAAGAGAACCCCATCATTCCTAAGAACCTCTATGGTGCTTTACAGGAGAAAGTTGACAAATGCATTGTACCATCCTCCTTGGTCCGTACAAAATAGCATCATCTTTCAGTTCGTTCACTGCTGATCAATGGAAAATATGGACCATGGTGCTTTCATTATTTGCTTTGCATGATGTACTTGAGGAACCAGATTTAGAGTGCTGGTCCCTCTTTGTTCAAGCTTGCCAGCTTCTGGTAACTCCAATGCTCATCGGTGATGAGGCCAAGAAAGGCCACAAGTTGCTAGTAGAGATTTGAACATCTGTATGGCAGTGAGAAGGTAACTCCAAACATGCATCTACATACTCACCTCTTTGATTGCATCGAAGACTTTGGTCCAGTCTATGGTTTTTGGTGTTTTTCTTTTGAGCGCTATAATGGGATTCTTGGTGGCTATAGAACAAACAATCGTTTAGTGGAGGTACAGTTCATGCGACATTTCTTGCGCGAGATACAGATAGGAGACCTAGCAATTCCTGAAGAATACTCTAGTGCATACCAAATTGCCAATGAGTTCCTACATGACACCTCAACTGGTACTCTTAGGGATGTCCCTGTGCAACACAGTATGGCTTACCTTCCAGTTATCAACTCAGCTGTAAGTCCAGCTGCTAATGTCTGTAGTTCTGTCTGGACAGCTGTTGAGCTCTACATCACTGGTGGTAAGAAGTCACTGGAGTTCCTTGATGATGATCATGTGTCTTATCTAACCAAGTCTTACAAAGCAATGTACAGTGGACAACGACTGGGAGAAAACACCTCACCTCTTATACAGAAACACTCTCAGGTAAACATCACCTATGGATCTCTGGGAAGTCGATCAAAGCGGTCTTCATTCATACTAGCAGCATGGTGTGGACAAGATGGTCAAGTAGACATAGACTCCACTGATCTTCGCCCAGCACAAGTCCTCTACTACTTCAAACATTCAGTCTCATTAGGAGGTATCATGAAGCCACACATCTTTGCTTGTGTCCAGTGGTACCAGAAACATCCCCTACGTCAGAGTATCCCGAAACCAGTAGAGGTTTGGTGTGCTCAGATCTTTGAATCTTTCGGACCAGCTTCTTTCTTACCTGTTCAGCGAATTCATTCCCAGTTTGTTGCAGCTATTAGCAAACCTGATGATGAAGAGGTTCTCTTTGTATGTCCCCTCCAACAGAAAGTTTTCCTTTGAAATATTGTTTGTAACATGCATTATACATGTGTGCATATAAAATTGTGAGTATAGCTGGACAAAAATTTATTTTAAATTTGGTACACCTTTGCTTCCCCTGCAAACCCTGGACTCCAATATTTACACATAGATTTACAAGCAGTAGTAAATGTGTGCTGACATTTGCATCATATATGCAGTAGGTGCACATGGTGTGTAAACTTGCAAGTTTGCACACCATGTGCATCTAATGCAAATATGATGCAAATGTGAGTATACATTTACATTGCTTGTAAATCCGTTTGTAAACACTGAAGTAAATATGATCCACATTTGCAATGAAAGCAAAGCTGCATCAAATGCAAAGGCAAACCTGAACACATGTTTACCAGTATGCAAATGTATTCACAAATATGACAGTCAGTGTTTACACCACATTTACATATGCCAGTTAATACAAGTAAATGTACTTTTTAACCCAGTGTTCTAGACACAAGCTTGCTTTCACAAGCATGGAGGCATCAAGCACTACTCACAGCTACTGACACTACAGCACTCTACTAAACTCCTTGTTTTTTTGGTTTTTTTAAGTCGATCTAAGCTTATCTTCAAAGTTCCAACCACCACATGAGGGGTTCCGCCAGGCCACATCTTAACTAACTTAATTATAAACTGATTATTGGATGCCAATGCCGACAGGAAATGGGGAAAATCCCCAATTTTACGGACAGTGAACGGTTTGAGACTCCCAAAACTGATTTCGCGCTAAAAGTTTAGCAAGACAAAGAAATCTATCAGCTTGGATTCCAGGTTTGTCAACCTTCAAAGTAACAGGGTTACCTGCCACCTTAACAAGCTAGGTTTATTAGCTACAACTTTCTGGCAGCAGAATACCAATAGTATTATACAGCACAGCCACACTGAGCTACAAGTCACTTTGATACTTAAGTGAAGTGAGCACTTCACTACAGGCTTGCTGCACTACAGTACATCCCATGCCTCCACAGCGCTTTTGATGGCAATTGCACTTCTTTACAACACCGACTGATGTCTCTCCGTAGCATTTGTGTGGTGTTCTTATTTTCTATACAATTTAGATATAGGTGCATACAACGGTAGCATGGCCATCTTCTGCCCAGCAAGTAGGCTGCCTTTATACCATCTTACCTCTACATGGCTTCAATTACCACCTATTAGCACCCCTCTTCTACATGGTTTCATATGCAATACCAAGCTTCACTTCACTTCACTCTATGTACACCCAATGACTATGCTTAATGTTAGAAGCTGGATTGTGCACCTAACTCCAATCCCCTGTTCCCGGTTCCACTTTTGCCCCAATCTACCCAGGCTTCCACACTATGTGTAGTTAGTGGGTTTCTCTTAGTCAAAGTTTGTGCCCTTGCTGGTTGCTCACCATGCACCTGGAAGTGTGTGCCTCTAGTGGATCTGCTCAATGATCTTCTGCCCAGCCAGTCAACATTACACAGGTAGCGCTCTAGCCATATGTAGAAGTTGGCTGTCTATCTTGCCTCTAAGTGTTAATTACTACCAATTAGCACCCGAGTAGTCATTCTGAGTAAACACAATATTTATCAATTAGACATACAGTCAAGTGAAGTAGCTTTACTTATAAACATCTTGGCTACCTACACTTTTGTCCCACGACAACAGTTTGAGCTTCAGACTAGCTATCACAACACCCTTATGACAAAATGTTGCTCTGCGAACAAGGAGCTTCATGCACACTGATATACTACAACTCGTACATCCAGTCATGTACATGTACGCCAACAACCCTGTTTAGCCCACACCCACAAAACAAACCTTACATACCTGTCAACGTTTAAGACACACTTTCCTATAACACCCAACTATCATTTTTCCACTCCAACAGACAAATTGCACATACATTACAAAGCCAAGTTAGCTTCACTTCACTCTACATGCATCGCTATGCTTACTGTTAACGGCTGGATACTGCACCTCATTTTAACTCCCTATTCTTCAGTGCCTTTGTTGTCAGTAGGACCATGTCTTCATTTAACCATCTGTCTTTCACCCTTGCTTACCACACCCTTCATATCTATGGCCTTTCTCTTATAGTCAAAGTTTGTGTTCTTGCTGCTTGCTCACCACCTGGAAGTGTGTGCCTCTATTGGATCTCCTGTTATGCGCAGGACGAAATGGCCTACCACCTAAACCTGATACTTTGCACTTCAGATGCAGTTACTGCCTGCACCCCAGTCACCCTTTTCTTTCCACTTGGGGTGCGCAAAAAAACCCGGTTTACGTTGAACGGCTCTACCGTATATACGTTGAGCAGGTTAGTCCACATTCGAGAAATTAACAAAAGTGCACCATATATAATAATACTAGGAATACGCATGCGTAGAGTATGCCTCGCGCAGAAGAATATCCGGAAATATGTAAGTAGATATCTGTTGTAACCACGTGTAGCGTGTAGGTGCGAGCTAGGTGCGGTGAAGATGGCAAAGCGGTCGTCTGAAGAGTTGCAAGTGAGCGAAGTGTCGTGCGAGTCTCCCAACGCAAAAATACATGCTGTGGTGGAGTCAGTAAACGTTTGTCCTACCTGTCTCCACTAGACTCTCCCTGTATACATCGCTTCTTCCTCAATCTGTCAGACTCTTTCTCCTTTGCCTTACTCTCTTCCGATGAAGTGTCCCTCTGTTTCCGTTTGCGCTCTCTAGCGCGATCACGCTTGGACTGCTCCTCCATTTCGGCTCTCACGAACTCTTACACGTCGATCGCCTCCTCGTGGCTAGTAGTCTGGACGAGACCACAGAAACCGCGCCCACGCAGTAGTATGGGGACGAGACCACAGAAACCACGCCCACGTAATCAAAGTGTGACGGATATATATATATATATATATACATACATACAAACGCGAGCTGACTACGCTGCACGATTAGTAGCCTCGCGCTAAGGCGCTCGGCAATTACACCACAAGATGCAACTAAAGGACCCGCGTAAATAACTAACCCAATATAATACACAGGCCGGAAGAAGTGTCGAACATCCAATCTGAGTTGATATTCGTTGATGGCACGGTGCACTTACCCCATGAATGAAACTTTGGTACACCAACAACTCTCCCTTCACCAGCTACACCACTGTCACCCCTCACAGCGACTCCCGAAGCGCTTACGTGACGTCACACGTTCAATATACTACGTATAAAATCATTGCGTGTATTGAGCGCGTTACCACGCTTCGGGCTGATATTACGCGCGTAATGTGCGAGTATAAAGGAGGTGAAGGCGTGCCTTGCTATTCACAATTGATAAAACTGATGTCTGGCTCCTCCCTTGAGGGTAAAGCTTTTTTAAGAAACCACAAAACTCTGAACTCTAAGGCTTTCCACTTCAGGTAAATTTGCAGCACAAAATCCTGATCTCTAAAACCTACTTTAGGTCTTGTAGCTAAGTAGCAGTGGCCTACCAGCAAACATTACCTCTGAAAGCATCTTGGGGTGCGGTTACTTTGCTCGATAATAATAATAATAATAATAATAATAATAATAATAATAATAATAATAACAACAACAACAACAACAACAACAACAACAACAATAATAATAATAATAATAATAATCTGTATCTTAGAGTTACTATTGAAACGATAGATCTCTGAACTGATACATCCTAGTTGAATCTGACACAGACACTTTTACTTCAGCCTTAGCAGTTGCAAAGAAGTAACAGCAGTCAAAAGCATACGGCGTGTGAACGGCATTGACGCAAAAAATCTCTCAAAACCTGTCCAGGGAACTACTTTTGGTTGCTACAATTGTTGGGTTGCTACGAATGGTCCTGCTTCCCTGTTGTGACTGCTGAGAAGGTTGAGTGGATATTTGCAAGCATGTAGGACCCCGGAATATGCTGATGGAACTAACACGCAAATCCGTACGAGTTTTGCCTGAATTTAGGGCTGAACTAACACTGAAATCGGTACGAGATGGCTTAATTTTGCTGGAAATACGCAAATCCGTATGTCAAGTAAAAAACTAACACGCAAAATCTGCACGAGTTACTAGCAATTGTAAGTAACTAACACTCGTACCCGTACGAGATACGGTACCCATGCGTGCGGCGCGCTATATAATTGAAATTCAAATACGGTAGTCGGACCCTCTACAGGAACCCTGGCCCTAGGATATATCCTCCGGCGGAGCTCCTGTCCTAGGGCGTTTCCTCCAGCAGAGCTCTTGTCCTAGAGCATTTCCTCCGGCAGAGCATTTGAATCTAGACCAAGAGTATGGGTTATACTTCTACTTTCTAAAAGTTGCTCAGAGAATGACAACCATACTAAACATTTACAGTGACTACCGAATATGTATTAGCTAGCTACATGAAGCAAAGTCTTTTTTCAGGCACAACTATGCACGCATACAGTCCTTTGTCTAGATCCCGAGACTCTTATCCTCCTTAACCATGTCGCTGGCCAGAGGTATAACCAGCAAGACGATGCACGACGCTAGTTGCAGGCTTTGTTCACGCGCAAGTTAAAGCGTTGCGGGAACGACGGTAGCTTGACGCGTAGTCACTTCAAGTGATTCATCATTGACTTTCACGCCTCTCCTGGATTTTGCATCATATTGTCGGATTGTTGCAACGTCAGATAAATATTCTTGCTTCTAAGCTCAGAGGTTTACAGCTGATTATTTTAGTCTCCTGATGTCATGAGTATTATATAGTGTCTATATGCTGAGATAAATCCACAAAAAGTGTGCATATGCAAGTTGTCTCATGAGATGTTTCTCAATCTCCTGATGCTGAATGTGCATGGTCTCCCCATGCTTTCTTGATATATTCAGCAAAGGTCCAACTCTGCGACCTTCACGTTTTTGTGCTGTTAGCTTTCTTTTTGCTTCAATACTTATTATGTAGCTATCACAGTTATTACATTAGCTTGCATTCCTACAATAAATGCTCTTCTACAGCTGGAAAATAGGAGAGCTCTCTCCTCGTCTTCCTGGGGCTCCATCTTGACCGTCCCTTCCTTGGGGCACCTGAACAGTGCTCAGTAATGGAACCATTACAAGTTGTTTACCTTATGTGCAGTAATGGATGCTAAGAGCAAAAAATATTTTGATACTCTTATCGTAATGGAGAACCAATTGTGTACCTTCTGAGGTGATGATGGACGAGCAAAAACATGCCCTTGTCACAACCACTTTAGAAATTCAGAGGCAGTAATGGATGTGTAGATGCATATCTAACGAGTTCAATGATGGAACCAATATTACTTTCAGAGGCAGTAATGGATGTGTAGATGCATATCTAACGAGTTCAATGATGGAACCAATATTACTTTCAGAGGCAGTAGTGGATGTGTAAATACATATTTTGAGACTCTCACCTATTCAATGATGGAACCAGTATTACATTGTGTACTTTCAGTGTCGATAATGGACAAAAAGAACATCTTTATTCATATAACATGTTCATTGATGCAAGTAAGTCAGACATGGCAATATTGTTGCTTATGTTGAAGCAAAGTGCAGCTGCTCTTAGGTACAATGTTGTTTACGGCTTCCTGGTTTCTAAATTGCAGTATACATTGCGATCAGCATTACATATCTTAGAATGCTGAACTTTGAGTGATATTTGGCCCTTACTATGGGGAACACCCAGGCTGTGACACATGCACCAGTAATGATGCACAAGTACATATGACAAAGACATCTTATGAGGCCTGGTGTCGTAGGTGCTCATGAGTAATTGTTGTTGTGCCAGAGAGTGAGAAGTAACAAAATTTTAATTTTGAACCCAAGACCTTCTGAGTACTAGCCAGACACTCTCGTGGTTAAGAATCCAACTGGCTTGTATAATTAGTGGTACGAGTTCTGATTAGTATGTTTTCAGAAGGTCATAAGTTCAAATTCCAGTTAACTGTATTTCTGATTTTGGTGTAACTTTTGTTGTAGGTCTCAAAAAGCTTTCAGGTACGTTAAAAAATTCTGCTGTTAACTTCGTTCAAGGAAGGTAACTGGACATAGTGTGTATAATCCACGATACATAAGCTTACATTCAACAAGTGTGCAGCAATGTAAGCCATGAGAATTTGCAGTGCAAACCTAAGTTGACATTGCTTATTTTTTTCTTTGCACTCACCCTGTTTAACCATGAACTCTGAATACATATAATTATTCATTTTGTAACAATTAGTTCAACATCATGAATTACACACACGCAATCCTTTACAATGAGGAGGGAACTCAATTCAGCAGCTATATTCACTAAAGGCCGCATAAATACTCCATTAGCAGTAAAATGTGTTGTAAAACTGTTTCAGCACATAATTATTAGTTGTGTTATTTGTGCACAAATGCATGTGGTGCACACATTCACCACAATATTAATGGCATCATTGCTGGTATATGTAATGGATAATGCATGGTTGGATTTATGGTCAATAACCACAGAGGGCGGAGCCCAAGGACAAGGGTGGTTATTGTAAACCATAAATCCCATACTCCATGCATTATATATTCTCCAACCTGATTGGTCCTTGTTGTTATTAGTATATAAACATACAAAGTAGTTTACACTGTAAACAAGGTAGCTAGCTTATAGGAAACATTATTCCTGTGGTATATGAAACAGAATCTACAACTTCCTGCCAGTGTATGAAAATATTACCCACCTCTTACTGTAGAAACAAGGGTGAAGTGGAGAATGTATTATAGCTATTTATTAAGTATTAACTATCTGCCAGAGCATGCACATGCATGCAAAGATTGCCCCAAACCAAGTTTCCCACCATCCTAAGCAGGCTGAGAGAACTTGTGCTAGACTTCAATCACATGATGTAGATTTTGACTGTGAGTCACCTCATTAACTGTCACACTCCATCGTAATGATAAATGGTCAGAACTGTTACAAAACAAACAAACAACAAATTGCAACAGTTCTGTGTGTAGATAGCTAAATTGGGAAGTCTACTCAATTGGTATACATTCTCTATATACGTCAGCCCTTGTAAAAAGTCCTACATGTTTAGCACAAAAACTAGCCAGGTAGCTATACACCACAAATGAAAATTAAAGTCATTATTTTGAGCAAACTACACACGTCACTTCCTTCTGTGTGTTATATGGTGGACAGGGAAGTCCACGACTGCACTTCACTTCAGTGTGGTAGAATAGGGCTCCATCTGTGTCTGCTATACTGCCAGGTACGACTGTGGAGATTGGTCCACACACTCAAACACTGTACGATGATAACCATGGTAGTTTGCCATCAGATATCCACGATACTCCCGAGTCCACAATGATGGGCAGGTAAGTCGTGCAGGAATCATCACAATTGTTTCTCGTATTGAAGCATAGCACACTGCACATGGGACATTGTGTCCGGAAACTGAACGAAATGGGCCATTATCATTGATATTTTCACTTCCAGTCTCATACTCAGTTCCATACAGGTATGCTCGTCCATTCTGTACACCAGCAGTGTATGTAGAGTACTGTGGCTGCTCCGGTACACAGAGGTAGTTTGCTCCTCCTCCTTTATGATTACACCAACTTCCAGCTGTCCTTCCGGCATATAATAGCTGTGTTCCAGAAGTACTGGGACATGTTGTCCTCCCCCACCTGGTGTACACCACACCACCAGCAGTGGAACCTGGTGGTCCTCTCAGCCCATTCACTCCTGTCTCCCCCTTCTGACCCTTGCTACCAGTAGGTCCCCTAGGACCCTGTGGGCCAGTCAGGCCACGGAGTCCTTGCTGTCCTCTCAAACCTAAAATGTTTGTGTGTGTGTGCGTGTGTGTGTGTGTGCATGCAGCATTACATCATAATTTGGAGGACTTCAGTTCCAACTTACCAAACTGCTGCCCTCAACAAAATTTCATACTTTAAATGGCACTTTTTACAAAGGCAAAGGAAGTAAATTGAAGTGTAGATGCCATATGCTGTGTGTGGTGGAAATATGTATGATACACCCTTGAAAAAAGGCTTGATTTTGCAGTGTAAAGGTGCGCTTTTGAAATCATTCTGAAATATTCTAGCCTCATTCTCACAACTTCCCAACCGTCCAGTAATGTTCAATTTACGTTGTAAACAGTAGGGTTATAAATTTGTCATCTTTCCCAGGAGACCACCCAGCTCTTCATCACTTGCAGTATACCATTCAATGTTCACTATCGTAAATAGTGGTTGTGGCTTTGCTAAACACGTTCCGATAGCTGACGTGTTCAGATAAGTGAAGTTCAGATAAGTGACTTCCTACTGTAATTAATACATGGTATGATTCATTACTTAACACTTCCATCACATAAATGGGCATTCTCACCCTATTCCTTCTAGGCTTCTACTGTCATTACTCTAATAGAATGGAAGAAAATTAAATCTGGATTCCGCTAGATTAGAATCACGAAAAGTTCCAGGAAATGAATTTCTTCTGCTGGATCAGATCCATCTTTGGAAAACGCAGAAAAACAGAACAGCGGAACAACGGAATATAATACTGGACTGCAGCATGCATCTGCAAAGTATGCCCCACTCAAGCCACACCCCTCCACTGAACTTCATGCAGTTGGTAGCATGTACAAGATGTATCTGTTCGCATTGGAGGATTCACAGAGAGCAGCTATACTTACACCAATTAGTACACTAAAGCTGGACACTGCTCTGAAAGCCTGACAGATCCAACGCCAACACTTTTGTGGGCTACGGATTCTTGCTGGGCCAAATGATTCATGCACTAAAGGATGTCACCGATCTGTTCACTACATTTACATGGGTAAGTGGTAATTGTCGAGGGCCGTAATAGAACAAGGGTACTTATCCTTGAGCACAGGTGAATAGTGTAGGCTTTGATAGGCAGTTTTGTAGCTAGCTAGATTGAGAAATCAACATTTACAGTGTCATCCTAAAGCTTGACAGCTTATCTCAATGAACCTTAGTTCACTCGCCAGCAAGAATCTGTAGCTCACAACATCTAACCTCTGGACTGGTATCAGCATGGCAAGAGGCGTCGTTTGCGTACTGTGCATGTGCGCATTCTTGGAATTTGTACTCTGTTGTTCCGCTATTCCATTATTCTGCATTTTATAGTACCCCAGATACAAGACCACTATTGGTAGCATAAATTTTTTCCCCACACCACTGCTCTCCAGAATACACCATCTGTAAACGTCATTCCTTGTTTAAATTGATTGTTTTGTGTCACCCTTAAGTCATAATTTACTCGATCTTCGTACTTGGGTATGTTATAAGTTAACAAACTGTTGTTCATGTACACATGCATAATTTGTTGCAATGCAAATCGTTATAGTGGAAAAAATACAGTATAATAGATGTATGATCTATTATTTAAGCAACATCCTTTTCTTAGGATGTAATTTTCATGATTAAAGTTGAGTAAAGTCAGGTAAGACTTGACTTCTATCTCTCCCTTCTGACCTTTGCTACCAGCAGATCCGGGTACTCCTCTCTCCCCCTTGAGACCCTGTGGGCCAGTCAGGCCATGCTCTCCTTTCTGACCCTTGCTACCACCAAGTCCCATAGGTCCTTGTGTACCAGTTGGACCACGGACTCCTTGCAGTCCTCTCTCTCCTTTCAGTCCAGGACTTCCCTGTGGACCATTGTCTCCCTGAACTCCGTCTTTGCCTTGTACACCTGTAGATTAATAATTTGGACTTCACTTTTTTGTTGGTTAGCTATCTTTACGATCATAGTTCCAAGCCCCACATACCATGTCTCACATAACCATGTAGTTGCATAGGCGTAGAAAGCAAATTCGAAGTGTAGAAGCCATGCTGTACCGCGCGAAGCGTAGTGGGAAAAATGTAAAATAATTTCGCCACGCATAGCGCGGTGGCGAATTTTTTCAAAATGTGTACCTTTAGACTGCAAAATTAAGCCTTTTTTCAAGCGCATAAGCCTTCACACTTTCCGAACCGTCCAGTAAAATATTTGGAAAACAGTAAGATTATACGTACTGACTTCTTCGTCGTTCCCACGTTCCCAGGAGACCGCCCAGCTTTTGTCGCTTGGCTTCTACACTTCGAATTTGCTTTCTACGCCTATGCAACTACAACTGTGTGAAAATGTGCATTAGCCTCGTACCTAGCTATCTGACCTTCAAGACTTCGATCGCTTTATAGGCGGAAATGTAACTGCATGAGACTGGTGCAACCATAGATAATAGAGTCGTAACCGGGATTGGAAACATCCCAATTAACGCGGCCACTCCGCGTTACCGGAAGTACTACTTCCGGTAACGGACATAATAAGGTAAGGTGAGCGCGGTGGTCCGGAGCCCTGAAGCCACTGCGAGTTTATCGCGTCGGACGCTCAGATGCATGCAGCTGGAGTAACTACACTACAGCTACAAAAGATGGAGCACGACTAGAGAGGCTCCTCATGCATGTACACAGTAAGAACTTGTAGGTAAAACGAAAGTCTTTGTATAAGAAGTTGCAAAAGAGCATAACAATGGCTAATGCACTAATAATAAATACACTAATAATACACACTAATACACTATAAAGTTGTAAAAAGGAACTGTAGGGGAAATCTTTCGAGAATGCAGGGTAGATACAGCTTACTCCTATTTGTTCAGTAAGTGTTCTAACACTTATCAATTCCATATAAATTATTGAAGCAGAGTCCACTGAATCAGTCATTGAGGGTGAGTGAAACACAACATGGGCATGGAATGCTGGTAGTGCAGTGATAAGTTGCACCAGACTTGGTGGCTAGATATCAACTAGCTGTCATGGAATTGGTACTGTGAATGGTAATCATCACTAGTGGTTCCCTGCAGATCAGGGTTCTCACAAGGCCTTTAGCGGATGGTTTTGCACCATTTGGTTAATTGCAGCACCATTTGGATGTGGTAAATTTAGGTAAGAGCACCATTTGGATCACTTCCTAAACCCTGCCCATAGTAGTTACTATCCTGGCTTCCCACTTAACATTTGTGTAGAGAGGATGTTTCATACCTGCCTATTGTACTATGCACCATTTGGAATAAAGTAGATTTCTAGGAGAACCCTGCTGCAGATATGGAGTAAGATTGTGTTTCATGCTTCATCTTTCCTCTCTTCTGTCTTGCCAATGCATGTCCAACCGAAATTTTCTCCCACCCATGCATATCTGTAATGTGTACAGGGACTGCATGTAGCCAAATAACTAATAACTGTTACACAAAGACAAGAGCTAGTCTCGTACTAGTCTTGCAAGCCAGACTCACTTCCGAAAAAAAAGGGAAGGGTCTGGTGAACTGCGTACACAAGCTGTGTCCCGCCGCACTGTACAGTGCAGTCATGCAGTATTTTGTCACATGTTGCATTACATCACTGTTTGAATAGCAATAGCAATATTAAAAATGGCAAAAGAGAGCTAGGACATCTTTTCTGCTACTACAGGAATTGTGAAAACACTTCGACTATACTTCTCAAGGAGCATGCTTACTCCACAACAGGTAACATTATTTGAAATCTGGTTACATCATCCAGCTAATTGTATTCCGGTGGGACACGGCTTGTGTACGTAGTTCACCAGACCCTTCCTTTTTTGCAGAAGTGAGTCTGGGTTGTAAAACTAGTCTCGTACCCCGACAACTTTTCAGCGGGCACAAAAAAGTGGTCTGTAATCAAGACTAGACAAGAGCTAGGCCTACATCAAAAAACGAAATGTTCATAATCCACCACAAACTCCCCCCACAAACTCCTCCGCAAGAAAGTTTATGGCATTGTATACTATTACCATGCAAAACTTCAGACTGTGAGCTTTCTTCTGAAATTTTCTAAATCAAAGCCATAAACCTACACTGAGAGCAACTGCTCCACAAACTTCTTTACCTAATGTAGGCTAAATACGGCAGTATAGCTTCTGTAACTGAAGGAAAAAAGGTTTCTAGCGTCACAAACTATTACCATGCAAAACTTCAGACTCGGAGTTTTCTTCTGAAACATTCTAAGCCATAAACCTACACTGAGAGCAACTGCTTCACTAAAGATTAACAAAACAGAGGCGCTTGTTTAAAGCTTTAAAATGAGAATCAACTATTGGACACAAATTTCAGTTCTAATTGTAGCGCAACCCTTCCCAAACCGCATAGTACCCAACAATACTCATCAGTTTCAGTACACTTCTCGCTTCTGAAGCTTTTTGCTTGTCAGTTGGTCGCTCCTTCTCCCTCAAGGCAACCCACAACTGCATTTAACTATGGAATATATGCGCATCACGTGAGATGTTTCCAATCCCGGTTACGACCGCTCTATTATCTATGGTGCAACGAAGGCTGCTTGGGTTTGGGCTCGTTCCCAGGGAAGTTGTAAGTTAAATATTAGTAACTTATAGCAGGTTATGAATATTAATTTACGGCCTAAAAGTGTAGCGCTACGGTTCCTACGCCACTGGACTGTTGAGGTTACACATCAGCCCTTTCAAAAACAACTGTTCAGCCCTTTCAAAAACAACATGCAGCAAACAAAGCTTCAGTGATGCAACAGCATGCAAGGTACAGACATTCATAAAGACTATAAGGGTCCTACATATGCAGTTCCCACAAAACAGCAACAAACAGTGGTGTGTCCAGGATGGTACTGTAGGATATACACACAGCCACGAACAAGTTCAATTTCTAGCTACACCTAGTGGTATGAAAGCCATAGATGCCTTGTTTTACTACTAACAAATTTGACACCACTTCAACTTCAATGATACACTAATTATTGTGATTACGTCCAAGATTCATAGGCAGAAGAAACACACACCCGCCCTTGAAGTATGCTTGCACATACTCTACACATTATAGTACCTATACTAGCATGAAATCAAATTTTCCAGTGTGTCTCTCCTGTCAGAAATGCCCACTGCCAATTAATGAAGTTTGATCAAGTTCTTTTAGGTGATAACAACATTGATCCATGTACGTGTTTAGTAACAAACACCCAAATGAAAATTACTACATAATGAGGCTGATTAATTTCCCCTTTTTAAAATTTATAATGTCACTGGATCTCTGCATTTGCGTAGCTTTTAGAGCATGTTAAGATGAGCATGTTAAGATCCCATACTGTGCCATTGTACGGTATACACAATGATAAGTTTTCATCTTCTCACATGCTCATCTTGCAAGTTTGTCTTTTAACTCTAACAGTGCTTGGTATAAAACTGGCTGCTACAAAATATCCAGAAGTTCCATAATTGAACAATATGTGCCTGTTCCAACTCTGAATAACTAAAATTTACACTTGAGCTGCTTGTTACTCAGGTAGCACTGCAATGTAATCTATGTTTTGTGGGGACTTAAGAGCATAGAATTTGACAAAAAAGGGCAGTGAGAGCTTGAATTTTTACCTTGATACCTGCCCAAAGACGTTCTGCCTGGCAGACCATCGTGATGTATTCATCCTATGCTCTTTGCATTATTCAATTGACCATGATCAATATTTTGGTTTCTAAGCAAATATTTGTGAGAACACTTTTCAATGTTTTGTATGACTTCCATAGGAAATGTATCTGCTATTTTTGGCTATTAGCAATTGGTAGTACAGTAGGTGCTGACTGTGTGAACTTCGAAAAAGAGACCTTGACTTCTTTCTTACCTTGAGGTCCAGGTGGTCCCTGCTCTCCCTTCTGTCCTGCCACTCCAGGAGACCCAGGGAGGCCATCCCTGCCTGGTATGCCATCTCGTCCATCTCGGTGCACAATTACATAAGGAGTGCAGGAGTTTGTACCTCCTGCATCACCTGAAGTGTCAACACTCCTCGGGATCCTGTGCACTTGGGCAGCTGTGGTGAAAAAAGAAAAGAGGTATTATTGAGGTAACAATCAGCTTAAAGTATTTACTATGATTGTGATATAGTCTAATAAGATATGGCATACCAGCAGCTGTAGTGAAGTACAAAGTAGCAAGTAGCAGCACAGCTAGCTTGAGGTCCATATTTGCCAACTTCTCCTTTATTCCTCTGCTGTTTCGTGTATTCGCTTTCTTCAACTAACACATAGCTAGTGTGTCAGTTTGCTCCTTTTTGTAGGTTCTCAGACATTTGTTTACAGGCAGGAAGGAGAAAATTGTGTGCTTCACTAAAACCTTAGTTCAGAGGTTGGACGATGTACTTTCAGTTGTCATCTTTTCATAGCTCTTTGTCAGTTTTCTTAGTAACAAAAATCTTCACTCAGGGAAGGATCAATTACTGACCTGTTTGATAACCTCTGCATTTCCTTGACCAAACCTGGACTATCACCAACATCAGAAATGCTTGGTGCAACAACATGTTTTGAAACTTGTGGTAAAAGGTGCAGTGATGCAATGTGACATCATACTTCTATAATGATTAAGAGGTTGTTGAGGGAGTGCAATATAATTTTAGTTGCTCTCTTTAGGCAATTATAATATAATGATAGCTAACATTACCAAGTCACAAAAAAGTTTTCTGAATGAAAACAAGCGCATGTAGGGATGGAACCCTCAAAAACCAACCAAACTAGATGGGAATGACGCCACAACAATTTCACACCATCCCTACATCTTGTGCCATTTTGCCAACTATGCTTTGTGTTTGTTAGTTGTGTGCATAGGAGGGTTGTGGAAGGCAGTGGGGTGGGTAGTGGTGGGTAGTGCTGGGTGTGGAGTGCATGTTAATGAGTATGGGGAGTGAGTTATGTTGTGGGTGGCTGCAATGTAGTTGCAATACTGAGCATGGCAGATGTGGTCTGTCTTGAAGTAGTCTCGCAAGCCAGACCCTTTCCGTGCAGCGCTGATCACTTTCAGTATGTGGCACGCAGAGGGAAGAAGTTTGATGTTTGGATTTACAATTTCACTTCGAAGCGTTTGAATTTATGACAATTCTTAGTTCCTCTGCGTGCCGATACTGAAAGCGATTGGTGCTGTGGAACAGAAAGGGTCTGGCTTCCGAGACTAGTCTTGAATGTAGAAACTGCATGTGGAGGGCATGAGCTGGGTCTGTATGGTATGTCATGTTGTGAAATCTTATTGCTGCTGAACATGGCAAATATGGATTGTCTTTTATGTAGAAGGGTGTATATTGTTCAGTGTTCATTTATTGGGTGTGAATAGACTAAGTGCATGTAGGGAGTTTTGTGGTGTACATAGCAAAATGGCACAAGATGTAGGGATGGTGTGAAATTGTTGTGGTGTCATTCCCATCTAGTTTGGTTGGTTTTTGAGGGTTCCATCCCTACATGCGCTTGTTTTCATTCAGAAAACTTTTTTGTGACTTGTTCCTGCAGTTTTTTTTTGTAATTTATTAGGAACAGTAACAGAGAAGAGACGTGGAAGGGTAGGCCGAGGGGAAGATGCATGGTGTGTACAGTATGATAGTACAGAACATTTTTGTTCACAAAGAACTAAGAATTGTCATAAAGTCAGATGCTTCCAAGTGAAATTGTCAATCCAAACATCAAACTTCTTTATCTGGGGGGTTTAGAACTCCAAGCAAAGCCTCAACCAAGTGCAAAGCACATGAGTTTTATGAGGCTTTGCACACAGGCTTATAAATCCATAGATCCCAACGCTGTGGTGTCAAACCAATAGATAATCACTGTAAAACTGTTGCTGTATTTGGTGTCCTACGACTCAATACTACATGTATGTGAGCTCTGTGGGCACGAAGTAGTCCACATGAAGTGAGAGAGAGCTGAACAACTGCCAGTTTCTGCGGCCGCCTCCTTTAGTGTGAAAGTTTTTGAATGAAGCCACCATTGACTCGGTGCTACTAGCTGCAATAGAGCAATTCGAAGACCAAACTACCAATAGGGTGCTAATTGCTGCGTTGGAGGAATATGAAGACTCGGGCACAAGACAAAAGGAGGATGTTAAGAAGACACCAGCCAAAATGCTACCATTAATTCTAAGTAAACTTGTATGTGTACTATATGCATTTTTGTTGTAAATGACTATAACAAGCAAATTTGAAATGTGAAAGTTGAAAATAAAAAATTGAATATCAGTGGCTAGTGTTCTAAGTCATATAATCCGCCTAGATACAAAGTACTTGATGGTTAAAACACTAGGTGGCAAGGCCGACCAGGTAGTGTTTTAACCATCAAGTATACCTAGTGTCTAGGTGGGTTATATGACTAGCAACTGACTAGATTACAAAATGACTTCAGCTATGGTCTAAATGGAAGTAGAAACCGCTGTACTTGCAAACTACATGTGCTTAGTGTGGGAGTCCTCATATTATGACACATATACACTTTCATTTACAGCAGCTCTAGCAATACATACCTTATAATACTTCTCCTGGAAACATGCACATCTCCCATGTTTTGCGTTATACTATATACCTGACTTTGGCTGTTGCCGTCCGCGAGACTAATCTTTCACGGTATAAAGCTAGCTAGGCGTAGTTTCTATGAATAATGTTGTTGTAGCAAAATGGCGTATAGCACTAAGCATTAACATCGGAGTGCTTGGGAATCGCTGAAAAATAGTTCGAGTTCTACGATAACGATAAGTAGTGAGTGCAATACCTGGTGATTTATGCTGTTTTTTCGCGTTTGAATCGTTGTAATAGCTTCAGCCGTTATCGTGCTTGCCTGGCTGACAGTTACACTGACAGAAGAAAGAAGAAGGAAGAAAGAAGAAAGAAAGAAGAAAGTCAGAAGATAGACGATTTGCCCGTTTTAGCGACTCGCCGGTCTAATACTTCAGCGATGCTCTCCAGCAAAGTTAACGATCCCGTTGCTCATGGAAGCACTCGGTAATGCCTGATATGGCTCATAGAGGCCTTTGACTAATCTAACGTAGACATTTCGAGCGTGTCATTTGTGCACTTTTAATGTGGCCGCCATTTTTTTCGGGGTCATCCCTACATATGGCGTACTACCGTACGCCATGATATGCTTGCCCTGTAGTATGTGTGTCTTTAGTCACTGGACTGAAATGGAATGGTGAAATGGAATGGAGTATGGAATGGAATGATGAAATGGAATGGAGTATGGAATGGAATGATGAAATGGAATGGAATATGGAATGGAATGATGAAATGGAATGGAATATGGAATGGAATGGTGAATGTACACAGTTACCTGTAACTGGCACTGCTCAATCTAGGCTGCAGGTCCTATCTTTCAGCAACAGTCATGTGATCACCTGCGACCGGGATGAAGAAAAGATTCGTGTCAGCAGGTATCCAAATGCATACAACATTGAGACATTCTGCCTTGGACACACAGAGTGAGTTGTCAGTACACTATGACTGCACCCTGATAGAACCCAGGGACATAGTCAGAAATTTTCAATGAGTGTTTCTCGGGTGTTTCCTTCATGCACATTATATGTGGCCACATTTTTGGTTTATTTAATTCAGGAATGTTTCCTATTGCTTTCAGTTTTCTAGGCAACCATATGTAAACTACGTCCTAATACCTGGAAAGTTGTCATTAGTTAATAGAATATGTAAAAAGAACTGCAAAAGAATTTGTGTTTATTTATGTATCTCTAGGACTCTTATCTCATTGCAGAGGCTTTTTGAGCTATTATGGCATTCCAAAACAGAAAAATGAGCATTTTCATTTTGCATTAAAGCATAAGTACCCATTCAAGAATAATACCTCTTTTATAACTTATTAAGTGGCTACTTCACTATAATTTTATCACATGCATAACATTTGAAGATTTTCCTAGACACAGCACAACACTGTCTGTTTCTGTTTCAAAAACCAGCAAATACAAGATCAAACATCTCTACAATGTCCGTTAGTAGCAAGTATTGAATGCTTAGCACATAATACTTGATAGCTAGCTACACACCTCACTAATTAATAGTTCAAGTCAATTTACTTTGTGCACACAGCACACACGACTTCCTTCTCTGCGTCGTATGGAGGACAGAGAATTCCATAACCACACCTTACTTCTGTGTGGTAGAATAGAGCTCCATCTGTGTTTGCTGTACTGTCAGGAACTGACTCTGGAGATATGTCCACACATTCAATCATTGTACGAACATAATTATTGCGGCTTGCCATGAGATATCCATAATACTCTTGGGTCCAGGATGATGGACAGCTAAGTCGCGCAGGAATCATTACAACAGCTTCCCGTGTTGGAGCATAGCAAACAGCACATGGGACATTGTGCTGATAGACAGATTGAAATGGCCCATTATCCACCCCACCTCCAGTCTGATACTCAGCCCCATACAGGTATGCTCTTCCACCCTGTACCCCAGCAGTGTAGGTAGAGTTCTCTGGCTGCTCTGGTAGACAGAGGTAGTTTGCTCCTCCTCCTTTTTCAGTCCAGAAACTTATGCTCACTTCCAGCTGCCCTTCCAGCATACAGTAACTCTGCTCCAGAAGTGTTAGAACATGTGGTCCTCCCCCACCTGGTGTACACCACACCACCACCAGTGGAACCTGAGGCTCCTAGTGTGTGTGTGTGTGGGGGGGGGGGGGGGGGGGGGGGGAAGAAGTCAATAATTAAGAGCTAGGTACAATTTGTAGCCATGTATACGAAATAAAAAAAAGTGTGCTGTTGTGAGTTAAATAGACAACAGCTTATTTCATGCATGCAGACCACCAGTTTGTTTCCTGGATAATGGTACCTGGACAATGTTTATCATAATAGGCACTATACTATACACCATGCAAGCTCCTTTTCCCATCAGAATAAAGTGGCATGAAATATCTTTTCTCTGGAGACCTCACGTTTCAAGGCTGTGTATGATTCACCTACTAGGCAATACTCTGGGCTGAACTACATTACCTAAGAGAACACAGTACATACCTGGTGGCCCAGGTGGTCCCTGCAGACCAGGGATACCCCTCTCTCCTGGTAATCCCGGGGCCCCATCTCGACCATCTCATCCTGGAACTCCATCCCGACCATCCCTCCCTTGAGGTCCTTGAACAGTGTATATGCTGGATAGGGTGCAACCTTCATTGGTAGCATTGGACTGCACACTTCTCTCCTCCCTTGGTAGAGTGCCAGCTGGGTGAAGGGAAGGTATATATACTCAACCATACTACTTCATTCAAATACTATAGCTGTTTGAGAATAAGTGTATTCTGCACAAGATCTAATGCTATCTGGAGAAATTTTGTACAAAAACACACACAGTTGTTCACCCAAGAGTAGAGCATACCAGAAGCTGTGTTGATATACAAGGAATGCCACGGTTAGCATGAGGTAGCAACCCAGCTTGGTAAACATCTTCTTCGAAGTTTCCAGATCCTGAGTGCATATGGTACTGTAGATCAACTTATATTTCTAGTACAATTGGTTCACTTATATGCAGGTGAACAGAGGCAGAAAGTGACATTCTCAAATTCCAGGTACAATCAGCGGTAGCATTGGGAACAGCTGTTATAATACCATAGTAATTAACTTGGTCAAATTTCCTTACACCAGCTGTCATTTCAATAACCCACCTCCATAGGATTTTTTACTAGATGATTCCCGGAACTGGGACTAGCTCTTATTATCTTGAATTTAAACAAGCTGTTATTTTTCAATTTATGTTCCTAGTATCATCAGAACAATTGACAACAGGTGTCATAGTCCAACCATACCCTTCCACTACCGAGTAATTCCATGAACTTGCACTAGCTGCGCACCTACATGGTACCATAATAATACAGCCACTCAGTTCTTTATTAAGTGATTCCTTGAATTTAGAAAAACTGCTATTGTTGAAATTATAGTCAAGGTGTATTATCATTAACAGTAGGGGTCATAGTCCAACCATATCCTTCCACTACTGAGTAATTCCACGAACTTGCAATGACATTTAACTGGTTGCAATCTAGCATCTATTGGCACCATCTGTCTTTTCCATAACCCACCCACACGGTTCTTTTACAAGTCAAGCTGCTATTTGGTATGATGTATAGGACTGGTGGGCTACATTGACATCATGTGACTGCATTTGGTTATGTATCTTGTTGCCTACCTGTAGCCTTGTTTCCAGGCTCAGCTTTAAAAGGGGCTGCTATAACTATTTGCCACCATAAGCATAGTTCAGCACTAAGTGCATGGAGCCAGATGTGATTCATCATTCATGAAGGGATTATTTCATCACTTCAACACTTTGTTCATGCATGTTATGTCTCTTTGGTCCCAAGCCTACATCATCATCATTGTTAGGTGGATAAACCTTTAATATAGTTTGTTTTTGTCTACGATTATTATACTATTCATCCTGACATTTCGACAGTCATCAAGTCAACATGTATACCACATGAAGTAGGTGATCCCTGTGGACCAGTGTCCTCCCCTTTTTCTCCTTGTCTCTCCTCTAAAACCTTGCTGATTTCCATGAGCATTAAGCTGTCCAATTTCTCTTCTCTCTCATTTTGCTCTCATCTCAGCACTTCATCATATTCCCGCCCACTGAACAATGTGTACATTGGGTGTAATGGATTGTCATTGGTATCATGCTGTGTCAGGGGCACCGGAAGCAATCTGCTGATGGTCAGGCCATCTTGATCTCGGTGGTGAAGCTGCCAATAATTCGCGTGCGAAGTGCGTGGTACAAATTTTCAACCTTGCTATTTTTAGCAGTCAGTAGGTACTTCAGCTTCAAACTGGGAGTTATCATTCAGATTACTTTGCTCTACTGAACGTAAGTCTTATGCGTGCACACTTATGTACGTGCCGGATTTTATTACAGCAATTCAGTCTGGGAACAAGACCACACAAAAGTCGAACGCAAAATTACATCTCAACTTCGACTGAGAATGGTCCGGCCATAGCCAGAGCGGTTCTGGCGCCTATATGTGTGTACATAGATTGCACACTCCTCTCACAAAATATAGAACTGGCAACAGATTCAGTTATGCAGTTGTGTAATATATCAATATGTGTGAATGTGCTGGTACAACAAGTTAAAGTGCACAATGCAACTCCTCTAGTCTGCTACTCCGCTGTTTCGAAAACCATGAAATGGCATGTGAATCTGCATGTGGGTTGTTGACACAAATAACTAGCTACATTAGCTAGGTTGGATGACCTTTGCACTTCCCTGACAAAAAATAACAACAACAACAACAAAAAGGAAAGTTATGGAAAAGTGAAGTGCAATGACATGTTTGAACTACACCCAGATGACATTATATGGAATAATTATAACTAAACCAACAAATTATGCTGATAGTGACATAATGTGACATCATTATGAAAGAAAGTTGGTTGACCTGAGACATTGCAATGTAAACTACAGCTACGTTTTGTGGCCTGCATAATAATTCTGACCTATGTTCAGGGTGCATTTTTTTTTCTTGTCAAGACAGTCAAGACATTGCCTACAGTCACTAGCTACCACTGCATTCACCTGATTGTCACTTTGCATGAACACATGAATCCTATGTTATGCTGTTGTGTAGTAAATTAGCTACCTTGATATGATTGTGAAACATACCTGTGGGTGGCTTTTCCTGGGAAGGAACAATTCTGAAACAAATAGAAGAAGCATGCACCTCTATCTCACTCTGTTTCTTCTTTTTTCCCACCTTTACGCCAAGTTGCTTCTTTTGCTTTGTTGCAATGCAGGAGCTTTAATGCCGTCTCCTTTGAGCAGTCTTGACCTATCCACGGCACATTGTATGATCGAGTGTGTTGCTGATGTCTACACAACTTGTGTGCACATATCTTTTGTGATGGTCTTCACAAAACAGCACTGGCTCTCCTCTTTCAATAGTGGCCTCTCTGATAATGCATGGTAGAACACACAAAGCAGATTTCTCCAGAAGAACACTCCACAGAATGACTATATCAACAGCCTTTGATACTGTCACAGGTGGTGTTGTACCAACAAATACAGGTGTGCCAGGTGGCTTCACTAGGTCACTCTTCATTGTTTCCATTCCCCTCCAAGTTTGGATTTGCTAACTTCAACATTGGATTCTTACAGACTTCAACCTTCCTTTCACTGTTTGCTCCAGCTTACTCCTTTTCACTGTGATAATTTGAAACTGAGTTCAGTCTAGTCCTGGTAAACTCATATTGCCAGCTTTTCAAGATGGCTCAATTGAATATACAATTTCATTAGAATGCTTTGCTGTATGCACTGACAGCTAACAAAGGTTGAAATTACTACTTGAAGAGAAATGTCATTATTAGTGATTCCGGAGGGTTTTCCAAACTTTTACATAAACTATTGTAGTAATACTTATCGGATTCAGCATTCAATTTTGAGTACAACGGTTTTTGTTTCACGCGAATCGGTGCAGTAGAAGCCAAGATGTGCATCATTATTGCAAAGTGGTCGGTACAAAATTTTGGGTTACTTTTAAATAGACAAAGTGGTACATTCGGTAATCATCACGTGCGTGCACGGAAAATCCAAACTTGCACATATCTCGGGAACGGTTAGGCGTACGAAGATGGAACTTGCACCAAACTGTTGCGCACGGAGTGGTCTATCTCATGAGAGTGTCATCGTGTACAGAGCTCTATGGCCTTCAGGAAAAGCATGCAGAAATCTGAAGATATGAGATCCAAATAAAGCCTGAGAATGTATAAATCAGTCTGAAGCAACAGCAGTGATCAGCAACGGAGTATGGGTATGTTATTGCAAACTGTTTTCACCAATGTACCCCGGGTAGGGTAGGCAACAATGAAGTATAGTTGCCTGTCTCACCTCGGGTCTGTTTGGATGGCATAGTTCAATGAATCCAAAGTACCTACACTAACCTGCAACTGTATGACAGGATACGGTAAATGAGCCTCATTCCCAGAGTTTTGTAGCTGGAGAGAAGAGGCCTCAGGTGCACATTTATTTTGTGCGTGTACGAGGTCTCTTTTGTACTTGCATATTAGTGTGAGGTACTCTGGATGGTTTTGAAGTCAGAACTAATGTCCCTTTGATGATGGCAAGTCTTAATTTTCTTATAATTTTTTGAGGAAATTGTTAGACACTCGAAAGTTATTAGCCCCGTAACCAGGCTTTCTCACCCTAGCGTTTTCCATCTGTAGCACCTACTAACCTTCGTGGTACGGCAAATGGTGTGGCGATAAAACCTGAGTATGAGGCTAAACACGCAAGCACAAGCCAAACGCAGCAATACAGCGATTGCCAACCACTAAAGTTGACTGCTGAAAATTGAACATGTGTATACCAGGACAGCCTGGGAATTAGGCATGTGTGCATGTTTGAGAGGGATTGGACGATCTGATTATGATGGGATTTCATGCAGCCTCTGGCCTAGTGTCTGTCATTTCTGCAAGTCATAGTAGAGATTATTGTGTTGTTCTGCTATTTACTGTTTTGTTCAGCAATTCAAACCTATATGTATATATAGAAGACTGGAATACTCTAACTCAGAAGAGTCGAACCCTGTGCAAGTTGCCTTTTGCAATTGAGGTAGGCACAAAGGGGCACAATCAGGCTTTTCACAAAGCACACCACAGGGCTATTCCTGCTTAGCAATAACAAATGATGTGGTCCACAACACTTTTCACCTCCTCTTCATTGAGGCTGAAGATTGCACTTAAAATCTGCGTTAGAAGCCATTGATATTTGTATAGGAATGAAAATGGGTAGCTATTCACATTACGTTGTGTGTTTATCCTTCCTTACAGGTGATGGTCATCCTACACCTATGTAAAGTTGCTGCTTTTGACTGGATGTGTTCACATTGCATGCCTTAATTTTCCGAAAGCTTGATTGTGTAAGAACAGAACATTATTCTCACTAATTACTCTATGATTGGAATTGCAAGCATTACAGTTCACATACACTGTATTACCGCTCCTGTACTGTGAAATATTTAGTTTCAGCAGCAGTGGTAGAAGGGGGTTCTTGGTGCAAGGAATGCGATTATGTCACTTTCGAAGTCGGGCATCTCACCGATCAGCTGGTACACGGAAGTTTTCTCCGGTTTTCACAAAGAAGCACTTCAAAGTTACAGTAAAGTGAACGAAAGACCAACCAATCGATTCTCCGATCAAAGAGGATTCGAGAAATATATATTTTGTCGGGGTATGTAGCTACCGTGAGAAGCGCCGAGGTGAAAATGTAAGCATGCACGCGATACCATTTCCGTAGTTTAAATTTTGCCAGCGGAAATTACGTATGAATACTGAACTTCCGGAATCACTATCATTATGACCCAGGGACCAAGTCGGTAGTGAATGAATATTTGTAACCCATGCTCTAGGGATTTTGCATTCACTAAACATCCGTGTCTTTGGAGGTTGGAAGTTACTATAAACAATCACCTGAAATAGCATACCGTAGATCTTGTGCCATAAAATTTTCGTGCTCTAGGACACCCTCGAAAAATTTTTTTACGGTAGCTACTAAATAGATTCTACGCTCCCAGGTTCAATGATCTGGAACGACACTACTCACGTCAAGAAACATGGAGTACGAACAGCTTGCTGCATCCTTGTCTACCATGCAGCTGTTGGCGAGCTACTTGCGTGCGAAAGGGTACCCAGGAACGCTGTATACTCGTGCTGTGGCTGCATTGGATACAGAGAAAGTTGTCACGCGTTTGCCATGAGTCATCTGCGGGTATTGAACTCGGAGGCCGTCTCGGGCGAAATAACTTAGCTAGCTAGGGTTCCCGACGGAAAAATCAAAGGTGCTCCGATTTCAAATCTGTTGTTTTAGAACTAAGTATCTATCTGAGATATAAAAACCGGACTGTGATAGTTGGTGCCACAAAGCCAATTCGTCTTGTACTTGAAAGGGTTAAGTGTAAAAAAGGTTCTCGTAAAGTGCAACCAGAATGTCATTAATAAATTATTCATAAGTCGTTATTTTAACCCCGTACATCCGTGTGTATACTTGCAACTAGCCTCGTTCCCAGGCCCAAAGAGGAGCCTGGTTTCAGCCGTTCGCGCATGCGCTTAATCGCGGTGGAATTCCACCGCCTCCGCATACTATTGATATACTTCCGTACGCTCGTGACACGATATTGATACTAAACGTAACACTGTCCGTAGATTTATGATAGCAACGTATGGCATGCAAGAAACTCACTCGATTGTACTCATTCAGCGGCCGATTTGAAGCTATAAACAGACAGTGCGAGTTCTCTTGGAGTCGGTTGACGAGAAGAAGAGGCTACCTACCGGTAAAACCAGGTAACTTGGGCTTCCATTGCGCTTCCATCTGGTCTTTCTGCTAGAGATCTTCATTGATAAACACCACAAGGCTGTTGGCAAGGCGCTGAGATAAAAGCTACTCAGGCTAGCTAGCTAAAGCCTACACTGTGGTGAATACCGACGCCACACAATCGACCATGTGACTTTGAAAGTGTCATTAGCACCCTCCCACTGATCAACACGAGCTTAAATCGGAAATAATTAAGCGCATGCGTGAACGGCTGAAACCAGGCCCTTTCTCCTCCTCCTCTTTGGGCCTGGGAACGAGGCTAACTTGCAACAAACTGACAGCGCTATTAAACGGCTAAGTGTTCTACTGAACGCTCTCATATATCCAAAGGAGGTCGAGGCAAGCTCTTTCTCTCTGTGGAGGTACAGAATCTACATACAATACTGTTGTAGTGGATGTTGGTCCAGTTGGAAGTGTTGGTTGTGTGGCACGAGTTCCAAGTGTGGCCCGTCTTTGATAGCTCAGTCCTCAACTAACCAACTAGCCTTGTCCCCAGGCTCTTCTGCACGACCATCAAATTCTGGTGGCGAGGTTAGATTTGTCTTGCATGGGAGTAGTCTTGCCTGATAGACTTTTGAATGCTACAGTGTTGTGTATGTAGAAGCAAAAGCAGTTTCAGATACGACAAGTCTGGATGTAAGCATATTGGTGCTGGGAGAACCCATGGTCTGGCAGGCAAGACTACACTGCAAAAACAAGTTGGTTGTTTTAACCATGGAGTGGTTACCCTGGTTTCAGACAAACTGAAGAAACAGTGGTTATGAGAGCTTTACTTTGGTATTGAAGAGTAATTGAATAAGGCAACCCAAGGGACAGCTTCCCAGTTCATCTTACAACCACAATACACTGAAAACCCTCATAACATCCATGATTCCCTCATCTGGTTACATGAAAGTTCCTTACTGCAACTTTGAAGTGCATTTGTAATGACTCCTTCACAGATGTTCTGAGGGTTGTCAGGGTGTTGTGGTTGTAAGATGAACTGGGCAGCTGCCTATTGAGTTGCCTTATGCAAATAGTCTTCCATACCTAAGCAAACCTATCATAACCACTGTCTCTTCAGCTTGTCTGCAACCATGGTAACCACTCTGAGGTTAAAACAACTAACTTGTTTTTGCAGTGTAGTTTTAGTTTAAGTAATGGCAAGGTTACATTGAGTTGCCAAATGTTACATAACCATTACCAAGAGTGCATCAAGTCAATGGCAGCTTGGTTCATCGTTGATGCATTAAGTTTTGTTTCGTGTTCATTGGAGTCTCTGGTGATGCTCAGTTAGACTCATCTCTAGATCCCACCCTCACACAAGGAATATGGTCTAGTGAACCAAGTCAACCTTCTTGGGGTAGCACACACTTTTGTGACTTGGGTAACCTAGTAATGATCAAAACATTTTGCACAACACCCACTCAAAAATATTTGGATACCTGCATGGGTAGAGAGAGGCAACATTTTACTGCAGTAAGGGAAGTGTTATGTAATAGTTAAAGATCTCACAATCTCATGACTACAATTTGGGAATAGGCCCAAGAAATTTCTTTGTTCACCAGACCGCTTCTCAGTGAGAGGCAATTGCAGGTTGGGCACGAGACTAGTGTTCGGTATGTTTTGTGAGCTATGTTAGAAGTTGAATGTGGCCAGTCAGATTAATTACTATACACTTCACTGAAGTAAATTGCTTATTCTGCTGTCCATTGCCGTGTTTCTACGCCACAGTAGACTTCGAGTCAGAAATCATGACTCAAGCAGTAGCAAAGTACTAAGATTAGTGCTATCGGTCTGCAACCTGCATGATGAACATTTTCTTGTGAATTTGTTAGTACATTCCACGTGTTATTTTTGTGTCAGGTTACTGTGTAATTTAGCATTTGAATTAGCCATGGCATCTACGGCTAGCACTGTTGACATTGAGAATAGCCCCATTCAAACGAAAGAGATGTACATTGAAATTATTTTTTCCTCTGAACCTGATGGTTTCATGGGAGTGTAACTGGTCTGGGACACTTTATTTATACTCAACCAACACTTCAAACACACTATGGCATATACACCTCTATATAAAGAGCTTGTTTCCACCTCAGAGTATCTTGTGTATTAATATATGATTGATGTTTTGTTGCTTTGCTACAATACTGTAAGACTCAGTTCATTATGCAAGATTGTGTGTCACAAGACAACAGACCTATGAAAAGAGGATGGTCTAGTTCTACAAGCATCAGCAATTATGAACCACATCTCCTTAGCCTGACGTTAAACAGCTGTGTGCAATTAGGGTAGGAACATGCAACAATGTCTTGAATGTATAATTATGCTAATGTCTGGGTCACCATCTACTATTCATTCTTAGAATCACTGACTGTTGTAATTCATCCAGTGGTCCGACTTATATATACCCTGTGCATGCAGACATTTGTACCAAGTGTATATCCTGTTGTATAGCGTTAGATTTGCATGCCCACTGTCTACGCTAAATGCATTTTCTGTTTGAGTGTGCTTTGTTTGGTGAAAACCACATTCATTTTGAGTACAAGGTTCACGAGTTACAGTGAGAAGAATTTCTAGTTTGTGAAGTGGCACATCTCAATCAAGAGTTTTAAAGCAGTAGTGACACCACAGCTAAACATAACCCTCCTCAAAGTAATGTGTACCATTAATAAATCCCTTGGATCAACACAGTTTCACTTTCACATGGTAGCTAATATAGGCTTAATTGGTGTCCTGTTTTGTAGGTGAATATAATATAGCCACTCACAACATCATGATACTTGTTAGCATAGTTGCAATAGTTACATGCATGTATGCATGTGATAATCAGTATAAGAATGCTTTGACTCAAATGGGATCCTTTATTGAGATATTCACAACAAATGATGCTAGTTTTCACTATTTCCATATCTATACAGTTATTGTATCAAACAATTTTTCGTGCATTTTGTTACTTGGGTATGTACACTTCAAATGTTACTTTGTGCACACTACACATGTGACTTCCTTCTGTGTGTCATATGGTGGACAGGGAATTCCATGATTGCACTTCACTTCAGTATGAAAAAATAGGATTCCAGCTGTGTTTGCTATACTGCCAGGTACTGACTGGGGAGATTGGTCCACACACTCAAATGTTGAACGATGATGACTAGGATGAGAACGCTCTGCCATGAGATATCCATAGTACTCCCTGGTCCAGGATGATGGGCAGGTAAGTCGTGCAGGAATCATCAAAACAGTTTCTCGTGTTGCAGAGTAACACACTGCACATGGGACATTGTGTTGAGCAACAGAATGAAGCGGACCATTATCACCACCTGCAGTCTCATACTCAGCTCCATACAGGTATGCTCTTCCACGCTGTATCCCAGCAGTGTAAGTGGAGTACTATGGCTGCTCTGGTAGACAGAGATAGTTTGCTCCACCTCCACTCTGGCCAGACGAACTTCCAGCTGCCCTTCCAGCATATAGCAGCTGTGTTCCAGAAGTGTTAGAACATTTGGTCCTTCCCCACCTGGTGTACACCACGCCACCAGAAGTGGGACCTGGAGGTCCTAGAGTGTGTGTATATGTGTGTGTGTGTGTGTGTGTGTGTGTGTGTGTGTGTGTGTGTGTGTGTGCAGAGAGGGTGAACTGGATAATGGAGAGCTTACTCAGTAAGACACATTATTTTGCCTCTGTGAAGCTATCAATCACCCTTGACTTGAAAAGGGGCCAGGGGGGCATGGCTTCTATCTTTTCCACAACTTGGTGTTGCGCAGCCCCCCTAAAGCACTTCAAATCGCACAGTAAAGAAGCTGCTAATTGACGGCACTACATGGATCATAGATAACACCACCTTGATACATTGGTACATAGCTAGTGGCGGATCTAGAATTTTGAAAAGTGGGGTTCCAGTATGCGATTAAAGCGCGCGTAGGGCGCCTGCTATGTAGGGGGGGCATCCCCCCCCCCCCAAAGGAAAATTTTGGATTTCTGACCTGAGATCGTTTCTGGTGTATTCCCCACTGCTAAACCTGTTTGTTGTGTTTGAAGCCCGCAGAATTAAAGGCGTGACTCCACTTTGGGCCGCAGAGGCTGCAAAGCAGCTGCATGGTCATCCGCGTAAGGCGCGAAAATAAGCGCTCTCCGCCCGTAGCCAGGATTTATTGAAGTGGGGTTACAGGGATGTCTGTTGTGTATGTATGCATGAATAAGTATGCAACACTAGGGGGGTCTGGGGGCATGCTCCCCCAGGAAACTTTTTGAAATTAGATGCTCTGAGAATGCTTCTGAGGCCATTTTCGGACAGAAGCAGAGCCGTAGTAGCTACATGGTTCGTGGTGTATTGCATCGCTGTCTACGCATGCATTTGCTATGCCAGCTGACTTAGAATTTCCACGAGAGAAGGTACTAGGGTTGACAGAACAGCAGATGGGGTGACATCACTAGAAGGACAACTGGTGACCTCTCGAGCGCCTGAATTAGCGATCTATTTACGCAAGTATTTACGCGCGTCCTTTCATCGCAGCAGCGTAAACAGCTTACGCGCGCGTTCCGCGCTGGTCCTCCGTGAACAAACGGCTCGCATAGCTGCAACCACACTCGTTTGGACGGTGGTGATTCTTAACAGAAGCGATACTAGTGGACCACTTTCAAATGGTAGGGCACTTCAATTGTACAGTTAAGCAGGTATATAAAATCTTTTAGGGGCCAAAAGGGGGGTTCGAGCGAACCCCCTCGAATCCCCCCTGCCTACGGGCCTGGCTGCGTATATAGTGTACGTAGTATGTGTGCGCAAGTATTTTCGAAGGCAGCCCTTCAAAAGAGGGGTTCCGTGGAACCCATGGAACCCCCTCTGGATCCGCCACTGCTAGCTGAAGTTTGAAGTGAGCTCGAGGTTCCATGTGAGAGCTGTTACTGGCGCCTGTGTGAATCACTTAAAATCGATGTTAGTGTACCATAGAATCATTGTTCATGATTGTAGCTAATACAATTCATGAACAATGATTGTAGCTGATACAATTCCAAATGTGTACCTTGTGGTCCAAGTGGTCCTGGCAGACCAGTGTCTCCTCTCTCTCCTTTTCTCCCTGGGACTCCATCTCGACCATCTCGTCCTGGTACTCCATCTCGACCATCCCTCCCTCGAGGACCCTGGACAGTGTATATATTCGGTGTGGTGATAGACTTATCTCTGGTAGCATTAAGCTGTGTGGACTGTGCATTCCTCTCCTCCCTCAGCAGAACACCAGCTAGGTAGAGAAAAGTAATCAACGTAATTTCACCAACCACTAACATTTGAATATCACTGAATTTATCGAAATTGTCTACATATTTATAGTCACAATGGGACAAATATTTTGTAACTGCAAAACTTGGACAGAGGTTGCAAACAATTAGAGCATACCAGTGGCTTTACTGAGGTACAAGGCAACGAGAAACACCACAGCAAGCCTGAGATCCATTCCTGTCATTTTCCCCTTCAGAATGGCAAAATGTTTGGTTCAATCTTTTTATAGCCAGTCTGCACAATTTCGTTAACCCACTAGTCATGGATAAATTATTCTTTTGATGTGGGTAAATATTGGATACTCAGTGGAAAAACATGTTTTGAAACTTTTATCACTTGTGTAGTACCTTCAAGTCATGTTTTGAGATAGCTGATGCACTTACCACACATTTTTTAGTCATACAACATGTTCAGTATAATGAAAAAACATGTTTTTAAACATTATCATAGCATGTTTATATGTGATGGTGCTGATGGTTCTGTATCTTCAATGGCAGTAATGGATGTTTAGAAGGCTTTTCAAACTTTTATCATGTTCAGTAATGGAACCATTGTGTACCTTCAATCGGCAGTAGCTAATGGATGTTCAGTGCAAAACATGTTTTGATACACTTCGAAACCTGTTCAGTGATGGATGATGTGTACCTTCAACACCTTATATGTGTACTTTTGTGCGTGTTCAAAGGCAGTAACATATGCTTATGTACTACACAATCGTGTTTGAGACAGCAGATTGTCTTATCATAGCATGTTCAGTAATGCAAAAAAATGTTTTAAGACTTACCATAAATTATGTTATTACTACTTTCTATGCAAATGGCATAAATTCACAAGTGTAACAGAAGAGCTGGATTTATTCCATACTTAGTCTAGTGTAGTAAGAAATTTCTTACTGATGTAAATATGTATTTAAAATAATCAATTTGTCTTACCAACAGATGGGCAGTGTTTACAGTACACATTGTATAACAATTACACAATCGTTAATAAGAGTCTGATCATTTTACAGCTTGACCCCACTAGCTACACTTATTAAATACCATGGGTGCTGGACGAAAAGTAGTTGATACAGGATGAGATGATGATGATGAACAGCTATCTCAACATGAAGGTACTTACATTAATTTTACAGAATTTCTTATAAATAGCTACTGATATCCTGAGTTATGCCTGTGTAATACGAGACCCATATTTTAACATCCTATATACTTTGTTCAAATACATTCTGATGTGCTGTATAGCTTAGCAGCTCAGTGTAGTACAATTCACAAGGCAGCTACGTCATTTTCAGTGCATTACATACATAACATTTAAAGATTTTCCTAGACACAACAGAAAACTCTCAGTTTCAAAAATCAGCAAATACAAGAATGCAATATTAAACAAGTTAGCAGCAAATGTTCAACAACATACATGCTGAGCTCAAAATCCTTGATACTAGCCAACTACACATCTAGCTCACTAATTAGTAGTTCAAGTCAATTTACTTTGTGCACACAACAAACACGACTTCCTTCTCTGTGTCGTATGGAGGACAAGGAATTCCATAACCACACCTTACTTCAGTGTGGTAGAATAGAGCTCCATCTGTGTTTCGGACGAAACTCACTCAGTTGATACTGCCAGGTGAGTTTTAGATCGACTGCTATAGCTCTTCCTTATATATACGCGAAGCATTTGAGTATATTTCCTTGGGAATCTGTGCAGAAAATTCTGCACTTCATAAAATGCCATAGCAGGCGATCTGGAGCTCCCCTGCATGGCAGTATCCACTGAGCAAGTTTCATTCCAAACAAACAAGGGCTGTTTTGGTAAATCGAGTTCACCTTTCACTATGGGCCTCTATGGCAGTCTGTAAGATTATGTCATTCTCGTAGCACTAATTGTCACTAATTTCAACCTCCTCTGCACTCACACATAACTTGCCATTTTACCAGACATGTAATGCAGTGTCCAAGTCCTGGGTGCCATCAATGCGGTACTTAGGTTTTCATAGACACAGAAGGACACTCTCTGTTTCAAAAATCACCAAATACAAGAATGCAATACAAGTACACCCTACATTGTCAGTTAGCAACAAGTGTTCAGCAACATGCATGCTTGGCACAAAATCATTGGTACTAGCTAGCTACACAGCTTAGCTCACTACTAATTAGTTCCAGTCAATTTACTTTGTGCACACAGCACACACAACTTCCTTCTCTGCGTCGTATGGAGGACAGGGAATTCCATAACCACACCTTACTTCAGTGTGGTAGAATAGAGCTCCATCTGTGTTTGCTGTACTGTCAGGAACTGACTCTGGAGATATGTCCACACATTCAAACATTGAATATAATTATGTATTGCGGTTTGCCATGAGATATCCATAGTACTCCCTGGTCCAGGATGATGGGCAGGTAAGTTGTGCAGGAATCATTACAACAGCTTCCCGTGTTGGAGCATAGCAAACCGCACATGGGACATTGTGCTGGTAGACAGATTGAAATGGTCCATTGTCCACCCCACCTCCAGTCTGATACTCAGCCCCATACAGGTATGCTCTTCCACCCTGTGACCCAGCAGTGTAGGTTGAGTTCTCTGGCTGCTCTGGTAGACAGAGGTAGTTTGCTCCTCCTCCTTGTTCAGTCCAGAAACTTCCAGCTGCCCTTCCGGCATACAGTAACTCTGCTCCAGAAGTGTTAGAACATGTGGTCCTTCCCCACCTGGTGACCCTTGCTACAAGCAAATCCCTCTGGTCCTTGTCTACCAGTTTAGCCATGAATGCCCTGCTTGCCAACATACTTCCACTTCCTGCTGTATCTGTGCAGATTAACTGTTCCATTTCATAATCCACTATTCAACCTTTACATTCCATATTCCAGTCCAGTGATTAGACACAAAGTACTTCTATATACAGTTATATTGGTACTGGTACTTGCATCACACAGTGTATAGTTTACACATGCTAGTTGCAGTTGACATTTTGTTTCTCGGTCAATACCGCATGTAGCTACAATGTCATCCTTCATGAAGCTTTCAATGATGGGCTTGAAAATAAAGCTGATCACATACCATAAACAAGAAAAATGAGGATTCATTTTCTCAAGTGACAAGCATCAATTGAATACACATCATAAATCAGAAAAATGAGCATTTTCATTTTATGCTAAGGCATATAAGTACCCGTTCAAGAATAGTACCTGTTTTGTAACTTATGAAATGGCTACTTCACTAGAATTTTATGCAATATCACAATGAGTTTTTCCATTGCTGTAAATGGAACTTAAGTCATGTGACATAATGTTTGAATTTTACTTGAACCACTCACACATAGTACTTGGTACTACCTAGCTACACACCTCACTAATTAATAGTTCAAGTCATTTTACTTTGTGCACACAGCACACACGACTTCCTTCTCTGCATCGTATGGAGGACAGGGGATTCCATAACCACACCTTACTTCTGTGTGATAGAATAGAGCTCCATCTGTGCTTGCTGTACTGTCAGGAACTGACTCTGGAGATCTGTCCACACATTCAAACATTGTACGCTGATAATTATTGCGGTTTGCCATAAGATATCCATAGTATTCTCGGGTCCAGGATGATGGGCAAGTAAGTTGTGCAGGAATCATCACAACAGTTTCTCGTGTTGAACTATAGCAGACTGCACATGGGACATTGTGGTCATCTATAGAGCTAAGTGGTCCAATTTCTCCAGGCTCATACTCAGCCCCATACAGCAATGCTCTTCCATCTTGTGACCCAGCCGTGTAAGTAGAGTTCTCTGGTTGCTCCGGTAGACAGAGGTAGTTTGCTCCACCTCCACTCTGACTATACCAACTTCCAGCTGCCCCTCCAACATACAGTAGCTCTGCTCCAGAAGTGTTAGAACACGTGGTCTTGCCCCACCTGGTGTACACCACACCACCACCAGAGGAACCTGAGGGTCCTAGTGTGTGTGTGTGTGTGTGTATGTGTGTGTGTGTGTGTGAGAGAGAGAGAGAGGTATATAATATGTGTGCATTGGGGAAGGAGTCAATAATTAAGAGCTTGGCATTCCTAGGTACAATATATAGCCATGTAGACAAATTATTGTGTATAAAAAACTGCTGTTGTGAGGTAAATAGACAACAGCTTATTTCATGCATGCAGACCACCAGTTTGTTTCCTGGATAATGGTACCTGGACAATGTTTATCATAATAGGCACTACTATACACCAAGCTCCTTTTCCCATCGATATCATAGTAAAGTGGCATGAAATATGTCTTCTCTGGATACCTCAGGTTTCAATGCTGTATATGAATCACCTACTAGGCAGTTCTCTGGGCTGAACTTTAACAGTACGTACCTTGTGGTCCAGGTGGTCCCTGTGAGCCAGGGATACCCCTCTCCCCTGGTAATCCTGGGGCCCCATCCCAACCATCTCGTCCTGAAACTCCATCCCGACCATCTCTCCCTTGAGGTCCTTGAACAGTGTATATGCTGGATAGGGAACAACCTTCATTGGTAGAATTTTGATTTGAGGACTGCACACTTCTCTCCTCCCTTGGTAGAGTGCCAGCTGGGTGAAGCAAAGGTATATATACTCAACCATACTACTTCATTCAAATACTGTAGGTATTTGAGAATAAGTGTATTCTGCACAAGAACTAATGCTATCTGGAGAAATTTTGTACACTAGCACAATGGAAGCTGTGAAACACACAGTTATTCACCCAAAAGTAGAGCATACCAGAAGCTGTATTGAGATACAAGGCAGCAAGAAATGCCACAGTTAGCATGAGGTAGCGATCCGTCTCGGTAGGCATCTCCTTCAAAGCTTCCAGATTCTGATCGGTGGTACTGTAAATCAGCTTATGTTTCTAGTGCGATTGGTTCACTTATATAGTAGCTGGTATTGGTTCACTTATCACAGGAAGTGACTTTGTCAAATTCCAGGTGAAATCAGCAGTAGTATTGAGAACAGCTATTACCATTAACTTGGTCAAATTTCCGATATACCAGCTGTCATTTCAATAACCCACCTCCATGGGGTTCCTTTTACTGGGTGATTCCTAGAACTGGGACTAGCTGTTATTATAGTAGTTTGATCACATTGGTATGGTTGCGGCCAACATGAGCAATAAGGCTGCGGGTATGATTCCTCCTACTACAAGTGAAGCCTTGTCATAACCCACCAACATAGTGTTATTATGGTAGTTTGATCACATTGGTATGGTTGCGGCCAACATGAGCAATAAGGCTGCAGGTATGATTCCTCCTACTATAAGTGAAGCCTTGTCATAACCCACCAACATAGTGTTATTATGGTAGTTCAATCAAATGTGCATGATTACTGCAAGCACGAGCAATAAGGCCAGTATGATTCCTCTTACAAGTGCGGACTGGTCATTTCAAGGATACACCCACATGGTTCTAGAACTTGAAGTAGCTGCTACTATAGTTGGTCAAATTGGTATTATTAAGGTCAGCACAAGCGATTCGGCCGGTACAGTTTTGGCTTTGGCTGTACTGCCTGTTTGCAGGCAGATCTTAAATGCTCTTTCTCTCAAGAAAAAACCTTTTGTGTACCCCATTAGTGGGAGGGGGTGGCATGATAATGTTGCGTCTACATGCACACTTTGTGTGAGAAGGTTCCCTTACTGTTGCATTCAAATAGCTAGGTTCAAATGGCTAGTCCTGGAGTGGCAGATACTCAAATTTTATTACCATTTCAATACGAGGGCATCATACATTGATCAGATTAAGGTTGCCAATATATAACAATAAGATAGCACATGCAGTTGAGAATGAAGTGAAAGAAATATTTGTTTCCACATCTGGTTTTGCACACTTTTGCATGCACATGTGTACTTAGCTTTTCTCCCTGAATTGAACCACACCACTCAAATGCTGGTGCCAGGCCTGCAGGTTCAGAATAGAGTGGTAGGCACTGCAATTTTACTGCCCATCAAATTTTCGCCATGAGGCAATTATCAGAATGAGGCGGCCCACATTAGAATAAGGTTGTAATGCAGTGTTTATAAATATATGAAATGATGTACTGTAATTCATGTTGCAAATTTATAATGATCATGGTTAAGTCAAACTGAAATCAAAACTACAATAATCTTCTGTAACCAGGCCTAGGCAACACCACAGTAGATTATAAGCATCATTTCAATGAGTTCCCAAGCAGTGTGTGTTGTAGAAGTTGATCGGATAGTTATTCATCAAAGAGCAGACAATCCCAATCTCATTCCCAGGGGACATTTTAGTACACCTCTGTCAAAGGAACAGGTGCATGGGTTAGCTATTGAAATGATACCTGTGCCAATTTTGGCATCACATACATCACGAATTGATCATATACTTTAAACTAGAACTATAGCTGGTAGCATGCCAATGATATTTTGGTCAAATTCGCTGACGTGTTACCTGAGCAGTACTATCTGACCAGTAACATCTGACCAGTACTGTATTGGCACCAGATGTCTTTCAATTGAACTGGCCAGATACGCTGTGAAACTGGTCAAACTTGCACAGACATGTACTATCAGCAGTACCATTAGCACCATGCAGCTGTCATTCTCCTGTACATTAATGGAACTGTGTTTGTGTGTGATCAAATTAGCCGGTATGAATTATCAACGATTCTGTTTGTACCAGCTGTCATTATTATAACTTACCCACTCAATGTAATGTATATTAGATGCACTAATTATACTCTGAACATAAACACAATATATTGTTTACCCTCGGCCCACCCACACTGTTCTGGCTACTGAGTAATTCCTTGAACTTGGAATACTGCTGCTGCTGGTGGTAGTACTTTGGTCAAACTGGTTACAATGTTGCATCTATTGGAACCATAATAACACACCCACTCAGTTATTTTACTAAGTGATTCCTTGAAATTAGTCTACAGGTTGCTAGTATCATCAGAACAATTGACAACAGGTGTCATATAGTCCAACCATATCCTTCCACTACTGAGTAATTCCACAAACTTGCACTAGCTGCAATAGTTAACTGTTGCTTTTTTATAGTAGGTGCAAGGTAGAGGCCGCACACCAAACAAAAAAAAAGACTCACGTCTCACAGGCCTCAAGGCCCTGACCCAAAAACTGAAACCAAGTGTACTTGCAACCAACCAACTGTACTTGCAGCCACTGTGACATTGACCTTTGCCACACCCACTCATTAATGTATTTGCATTCTCAGCATCTAAAAATTGAAACTACCTTCCCTGCCAAAAATGAAGAAAGGTAAGAATGGCAATTTCTAAGCCCATTTGTTAAGACCCACTGCCACCCATAACCTTTCTAATGTAGCATCTATTGGCACCAGAATAACACACCAACTCAGTTTGTTCTTTTACTAAGTGATTCCTTGAATTTAGACAAGCTGCTATTGTTCAATTTAGTCAACATGTAGTATCATCAGAACTATTGACAACAGGTGTCATAGTTCAACCATATCCTTCCGCTACTGAGTAATTCCACACAAACTTGCGCTAGCCGCTATATATAATGACATATAACTGGTTACAATCTAGCATCTATTGGCACCGGCTGTCTTTTCCATAACCTACCCACATGGTTCTTTTACAAGTCAAGCTGCTATTGTTAGTAGTCAACATGCATTATCAGCAGTACAATTGACATTTTACTAACAATAGCCCACCCACATCCTTCCGTTACTGAGTAGTTCCATGAACTTGGACAAGCTGCTATTATCCCATTCTGTTCAAACTGTTTACAATGTAATATCACCACTACTGTTTGCACAATCTGTAATTCCAATAACCCATGGTTCTTCATACTTGGCGATTCCTTGAAATGAACGCTTCTAATGATTCTGCTACTAGACAGCTTGACACGAAGCATGAAAGAATGTTACAATAGCTAATGGTGCATAATTTATGGTGAAAAGATGCTATTCATCATGTGTACTTTATAGTTTATTAACAGCCATGAACTGCTGAATGATTACTTTGGCCATGAGTCCTGGTAATGCCACAGTATAATCAAACATCCAGGGGGGATGCATATGGTGTGCCATAACTGAAGTGTATAGAAAGTGTTAGCTATGTATGTGACAGGCTGCTACACTGGATACCAAGCTAGATCACATAGAGTAATAATAGTTCACTGTAATTAGAACGAAATGCGTATGTTTGTGCATAGTATTTTTGAAGGCAACCCTTCAAAAGAGGGGTTACCCCCTCTAGATCTGCCACTGATACCGCGAGGCCCCACACACATTCGGTATTGCCCATAGGCAAAGCCTAGAGTAGACACAAGATAACTTCCAATCATTCGGTTGAGAGCTCATTTTTAATAGTTACACATTATCCGACCGTGCGCTCCGTACCGTGCGAGGTTGGGGATGAGCCGGCTCAAGCAATGCCCTATAGCTCTAGCTAGTAGCTAGTAGCGCAAGCGAGTTGGCGATCCAGTTCGCTCGTATTTCATTCCTAGAAAAGACGAAGGGGAAGTTTGTATGAACCAAGCGAACCTCCCTGAATCCGCCACTGTGTAGAGTACCATGGCTGCTCTGTTAGACAAAGGTAGTTTGCTCCACCTCCTCTTTGAGTATAGTGACTTCCAGCTGCCCTTCCAGCATACAATAGCTGTGTTCCAGTAGTGTTGGGACATGTGGTCCTCCCCCACTTGGTGTACACCACACCACCAGTAGTGGGACCTGGAGGTCCTCTCAGTCCATTCACTCCCCTCTCTCTTTTCTGACCCTTGATACCAGCAAATCCCTCTGGACCTTGACCACCAGTTTGATCCTGAATGTCCTGCTGTCCTCTAGTATGGTATTGCCGACATACTTCCACATCCTACCAGTCATTAGCTGTACCTGTGTACGTTTACTGTTCCATTTAATAATCCATTCAACCTTTACATTCCATATTCTAGTCCATGTGATTAGAGACACCTCCCTGTCTACACTGAGTTATGTTGGTACTGTAACAGTGGTATTTGAATCACACAGTGTATAGTTTACACTACTGCACATGCTAGTTGCAGTTGACATTTTGTTCCTCAGTCAACACTGCATGTACAACGTCATCCTTCTTCAAGGCAGCTGTGCTTTCAATGGTGGGCTTGAAAATATAGCTGATCAAGTTATCAACAAGGAAAATGAGGTTTCATTTTTTTCCAAGTGACAAGTATCAACCAAGAGTTCGCTGTCGCATTTGCATGCACATCATAAAATCAGAAAAACGAGCATTTTCATTTTGTGTTAAGGCATATGGTAAGGTAAGTACTCATCCAAGAATAATACCTGTTTTATAACTTATCAAGTGGCTACTTCACTAGAATTTTGTCACATGTGAAGATTTTCCTAGACACAGCACAACACTGCCTGTTTCTGTTTCAAAAACCAGCAAATACAAGAATGCAATATCAAACAACTACGCCTACATTGTCCATTAGCAGCAAGTATTGAATGCTTAGCACATAATACCTGGTACTACCTAGCTACACAGCTTAGCTTATTACTAACAAGTTCAAGTCATTTTACTTTGTGCACACAGCACACACGACTTCCTTCTCTGCGTCGTATGGAGGACAGGGGATTCCATAACCACACCTTACTTCTGTGTGGTAGAATCGAGCTCCATCTGTGTTTGCTGTACTGTCAGGAACTGACTCTGGAGATATGTCCACACATTCAAACATTGTACGAGGATGACCATGATAGTTTGCCATGAGATATCCATAGTATTCTCGGGTCCAGGATGATGGGCAGGTAAGTCGTGCAGGAATCATCACAACAGTTTCTCGTGTTGAAGTATAGCAGACTGCACATGGGACATTATGGTCATGGAAAGAGCGAAGTGGACCATTATCATTCCCTGTTGTCTGATATTCAGCCCCGTACAGCAATGCTCTTCCACCCTGTGACCCAGCCGTGTAAGTAGAGTTCTCTGGTTGCTCTGGTAGACAGAGGTAGTTTGCTCCACCTCCACTCTCGGTATACCAACTTCCAGCTGCCCTTCCAACATACAGTAGCTCTGCTCCAGAAGTGTTAGAACACGTGGTCTTGCCCCACCTGGTGTACACCACACCACCACCAGAGGAACCTGAGGGTCCTAGTGTGTGTGTGTGTGTGTGTGTGTGTGTGTGTGAGAGAGAGAGAGAGAGAGAGGTGTATAATATGTGTGCATGGGGGAAGGAGTCAATAATTAAGAGCTTGGCATTCCTAGGTACAATATATAGCCATGTAGACAAATTATTGTGTATAAAAAACTGCTGTTGTGAGGTAAATAGACAACAGCTTATTTCATGCATGCAGACCACCAGTTTGTTTCCTGGATAATGGTACCTGGACAATGTTTATCATAATAGGCACTACTATACACCAAGCTCCTTTTCCCATCGATATCATAGTAAAGTGGCATGAAATATGTCTTCTCTGGATACCTCAGGTTTCAATGCTGTATATGAATCACCTACTAGGCAGTTCTCTGGGCTGAACTTTAACAGTACGTACCTTGTGGTCCAGGTGGTCCCTGTGAGCCAGGGATACCCCTCTCCCCTGGTAATCCTGGGGCCCCATCCCGACCATCTCGTCCTGAAACTCCATCCCGACCATCTCTCCCTTGAGGTCCTTGAACAGTGTATATGCTGGATAGGGAACAACCTTCATTGGTAGAATTTTGATTTGAGGACTGCACACTTCTCTCCTCCCTTGGTAGAGTGCCAGCTGGGTGAAGGGAAGGTATATATACTCAACCATACTACTTCATTCAAATGCTGTAGCTATTTGAGAATAAGTGTATTCTGCACAAGAACTAATGCTATCTGGAGAAATTTTGTACACTAGCACAATGGAAGCTGTGAAACACACAGTTATTCACCCAAAAGTAGAGCATACCAGAAGCTGTATTGAGATACAAGGCAGCAAGAAATGCCACAGTTAGCATGAGGTAGCGATCCATCTTGGTAGACATCTCCTTCAAAGTTTCCAGATCCTGATCGGTGGTACTGTAAATCAGCTTATGTTTCTAGTGCGATTGGTTCACTTATATAGTAGCTGGTATTGGTTCACTTATCACAGGAAGTGACTTTGTCAAATTCCAGGTGCAATCAGCAATGGCTTTGAGAACAGCTATTACCATTAACTTGGTCAAATTTCCGATATACCAGCTGTCATTTCAATAACCCACCTCCATAAGGTTTCTTTTACTGGGTGATTCCTAGAACTGGGACCAGCTGTTATTATAGTAGTTTGATCACATTGGTATGGCTGCGGCCAACGTGAGCGATAAGGCCAGTATGATTCTTCTTACTATAAGTGAAGCCTTGTCATAACCCACCCACATAGTGTTATTATGGTAGTTCAATCAAATGTGCATGATTACTGCAAGCATGAGCCATAAGGCCAGTATGATTCTTCTTACAAGTGATAACTGGTCATTTCAAGGAAACACCCACATGGTTCTAGAACTTGAAGTAGCTGCTGCTATAGTTGGTCAAATTGGTATTATTAAGGTCAGCACAAGCGATTCGGCCGGTACAGTTTTGGCTTTGGCTGTACTGCCTGTTTGCAGGCAGATCTTAAATGCTCTTTCTCTCAAGAAAAAACCTTTTGTGTACCCCATTAGTGGGAGGGGGTGGCATGATAATGTTGCGTCTACATGCACACTTTGTGTGAGAAGATTCCCTTACTGTTGCATTCAAATAGCTAGGTTCAAATGGCTAGTCCTGGAGTGGCAGATACTCAAATTTTATTACCATTTCAATACGAGGGCATCATACATTGATCAGATTAAGGTTGCCAATATATAACAATAAGATAGCACATGCAGTTGAGAATGAAGTGAAAGAAATATTTGTTTCCACATCTGGTTTTGCACACTTTTGCATGCACATGTGTACTTAGCTTTTCTCCCTGAATTGAACCACACAACTCAAATGCTGGTGCCAGGCCTGCAGGTTCAGAATAGAGTGGTAGGTGGTGCAATTTTACCGCCCATCAAATTTTCGCCATGAGGCAATTATCAGAATGAGGAGGCCCACATTAGAATAAGGTTGTAATGCAGTTGTTATAAATATATGAAATGATGTACTGTAATTCATGTTGCAAATTTATAATGATCGTGGTTAAGTCAAACTGAAATCAAAACTACAATCATCTTCTGTAACCAGGCCTAGGCAACACCACAGTATAGATTATAAGCATCATTTCAATGTGTTCCCAGGCAGTGTGTGTTGTAGTAGTTGATCGGATAGTTATTCATCAAAGAGCAGACAATCCCAATCTCATTCCCAGGGGACATTTTTTTACACCTCTGTCAAAGGAACAGGTGCATGGGTTAGCTATTGAAATGATACCTGTGCCAATTTTGGCATCACATACATCACGAATTGATCATATACTTTAAACTAGAACTATAGCTGGTAGCATGCCAATGATATTTTGGTCAAATTCGCTGATGTGTTACCTGAGCAGTACTATCTGACCAGTAACATCTGACCAGTACTGTATTGGCACCAGATGTCTTTCAATTGAACTGGCCAGATACGCTGTGAAACTGGTCAAACTTGCACAGACATGTACTATCAGCAGTACCATTAGCACCATGCAGCTGTCATTCTCCTGTACATTAATGGAACTGTGTTTGTGTGTGATCAAATTAGCCGGTATGAATTATCAACGATTCTGTTTGTACCAGCTGTCATTATTATAACCTATCCACTCAATGTTAGATGCACTAATTATACTCTGAACATAAACACAATATATTGTTTACCCTCAGCCCACCCACACTGTTCTGGCTACTGAGTAATTCCTTGAACTTGGAATACTGCTGCTGCTGGTGGTAGTACTTTGGTCAAACTGGTTACAATGTAACATCTATTGGCACCGGAATAACACACCCACTCAGTTATTTTACTAAGTGATTCCTTGAATTTAGACAAGCTGCTATTGTTGAAATTAGACTACATGTTGCTAGTATCATCAGACTATTGACAACAGTTGTCATATAGTCCAACCATATCCTTCCACTATACGGAGTAATTCCACAAACTTGCACTAGCTGCTATAGTTAACTGTTGCTTTTTTATAGTAGGTGCAAGGTAGAGGCCGCACACCAAACAAAAAAAGACTCACCTTTCACAGGCCTCAAGGCCCTGACCCCAAAACTGAAACCAAGTGTACTTGCAACCAACCAACTGTACTTGCAGCCACTGTGACATTGACCTTTGCCACACCCACTCATTAATGTATTTGCATTCTCAGCATCTAAAAATTGAAACTACCTTCCCTGCCAAAAATGAAGAAAGGTAAGAATGGCAATTTCTAAGCCCATTTGTTAAGACCCACTGCCACCCATAACCTTTCTAATGTAGCATCTATTGGCACCGGAATAACACACCAACTCAGTTTGTTCTTTTACTAAGAGATTCCTTGAATTTAGACAAGCTGCTATTGTTCAATTTAGTCAACATGTAGTATCATCAGAACTATTGACAACAGGTGTCATAGTTCAACCATATCCTTCCGGCACTTGAGTAATTCCACACAAACTTGCGCTAGCCGCTATATATAATGACATATAACTGGTTACAATCTAGCATCTATTGGTACCGGCTGTCTTTTCCATAACCTACCCACATGGTTCTTTTACAAGTCAAGCTGCTATTGTTAGTAGTCAACATGCATTATCAGCAGTACAATTGACATTTTACTAACAATAGCCCACCCACATCCTTCCGTTACTGAGTAGTTCCATGAACTTGGACAAGCTGCTATTATCCCATTCTGTTCAAACTGTTTACAATGTAATATCACCACTACTGTTTGCACAATCTGTAATTCCAATAACCCATGGTTCTTCATACTTGGCGATTCCTTGAAATGAACGCTTCTAATGATTCTGCTACTAGACAGCTTGACAAGAAGCATGAAAGAATGTTACAATAGCTAATGGTGCATAATTTATGGTGAAAAGATGCTATTCATCATGTGTACTTTATAGTTTATTAACAGCCATGAACTGCTGAATGATTACTTTGGCCATGAGTCCTGGTAATGCCACAGTATAATCAAACATCCAGGGGGGATGCATATGGTGTGCCATAACTGAAGTGTATAGAAAGTGTTAGCTATGTATGTGACAGGCTGCTACACTGGATACCAAGCTAGATCACATAGAGTAATAATAGTTCACTGTAATTAGAACGAAATGCGTATGTTTGTGCATAGTATTTTTGAAGGCAACCCTTCAAAAGAGGGGTTACCCCCTCTAGATCTGCCACTGATACCGCGAGGCCCCACACACATTCGGTATTGCCCATAGGCAAAGCCTAGAGTAGACACAAGATAACTTCCAATCATTCGGTTGAGAGCTCATTTTTAATAGTTACACATTATCCGACCGTGCGCTCCGTACCGTGCGAGGTTGGGGATGAGCCGGCTCAAGCAATGCCCTATAGCTCTAGCTAGTAGCTAGTAGCGCAAGCGAGTTGGCGATCCAGTTCGCTCGTATTTCATTCCTAGAAAAGACGAAGGGGAAGTTTGTATGAACCAAGCGAACCTCCCTGAATCCGCCACTGTGTAGAGTACCATGGCTGCTCTGTTAGACAAAGGTAGTTTGCTCCACCTCCTCTTTGAGTATAGTGACTTCCAGCTGCCCTTCCAGCATACAATAGCTGTGTTCCAGTAGTGTTGGGACATGTGGTCCTCCCCCACTTGGTGTACACCACACCACCAGTAGTGGGACCTGGAGGTCCTCTCAGTCCATTCACTCCCCTCTCTCTTTTCTGACCCTTGATACCAGCAAATCCCTCTGGACCTTGACCACCAGTTTGATCCTGAATGTCCTGCTGTCCTCTAGTATGGTATTGCCGACATACTTCCACATCCTACCAGTCATTAGCTGTACCTGTGTACGTTTACTGTTCCATTTAATAATCCATTCAACCTTTACATTCCATATTCTAGTCCATGTGATTAGAGACACCTCCCTGTCTACACTGAGTTATGTTGGTACTGTAACAGTGGTATTTGAATCACACAGTGTATAGTTTACACTACTGCACATGCTAGTTGCAGTTGACATTTTGTTCCTCAGTCAACACTGCATGTACAACGTCATCCTTCTTCAAGGCAGCTGTGCTTTCAATGGTGGGCTTGAAAATAAAGCTGATCAAGTTATCAACAAGGAAAATGAGGTTTCATTTTTTTTCCAAGTGACAAGTATCAACCAAGAGTTTGCTGTCGCATTTGCATGCACATCATAAAATCAGAAAAACGAGCATTTTCATTTTGCGTTAAAGCATATAGCCAGGTAAGTACCCATCCAAGAATAATACCTGTTTTATAACTTATCAAGTGGCTACTTCACTATAATTTTGTCACATGTGAAGATTTTCCTAGACACAGCACAACACTGCCGGTTTCTGTTTCAAAAACCAGCAAATACAAGAATGCAATATCAAACAACTACGCCTACATTGTCCATTAGCAGCAAGTATTGAATGCTTAGCACATAATACCTGGTACTACCTAGCTACACAGCTTAGCTTATTACTAACAAGTTCAAGTCATTTTACTTTGTGCACACAGCACACACGACTTCCTTCTCTGCGTCGTATGGAGGACAGGGGATTCCATAACCACACCTTACTTCTGTGTGGTAGAATCGAGCTCCATCTGTGTTTGCTGTACTGTCAGGAACTGACTCTGGAGATATGTCCACACATTCAAACATTGTACGAGGATGACCATGATAGTTTGCCATGAGATATCCATAGTATTCTCGGGTCCAGGATGATGGGCAGGTAAGTCGTGCAGGAATCATCACAACAGTTTCTCGTGTTGAAGTATAGCAGACTGCACATGGGACATTATGGTCATGGAAAGAGCGAAGTGGACCATTATCATTCCCTGTTGTCTGATATTCAGCCCCGTACAGCAATGCTCTTCCACCCTGTGACCCAGCCGTGTAAGTAGAGTTCTCTGGTTGCTCTGGTAGACAGAGGTAGTTTGCTCCACCTCCACTCTCGGTATACCAACTTCCAGCTGCCCTTCCAACATACAGTAGCTCTGCTCCAGAAGTGTTAGAACACGTGGTCTTGCCCCACCTGGTGTACACCACACCACCACCAGAGGAACCTGAGGGTCCTAGCGTGTGTGTGTGTGTGTGTGTGTGTGTGTGTGTGTGTGAGAGAGAGAGAGGTGTATAATATGTGTGCATGGGGGAAGGAGTCAATAATTAAGAGCTTGGCATTCCTAGGTACAATATATAGCCATGTAGACAAATTATTGTGTATAAAAAAGCTGCTGTTGTGAGGTAAATAGACAACAGCTTATTTCATGCATGCAGACCACCAGTTTGTTTCCTGGATAATGGTACCTGGACAATGTTTATCATAATAGGCACTACTATACACCAAGCTCCTTTTCCCATCGATATCATAGTAAAGTGGCATGAAATATGTCTTCTCTGGATACCTCAGGTTTCAATGCTGTATATGAATCACCTACTAGGCAGTTCTCTGGGCTGAACTTTAGCAGTACGTACCTTGTGGTCCAGGTGGTCCCTGTGAGCCAGGGATACCCCTCTCCCCTGGTAATCCTGGGGCCCCATCCCGACCATCTCGTCCTGAAACTCCATCCCGACCATCTCTCCCTTGAGGTCCTTGAACAGTGTATATGCTGGATAGGGAACAACCTTCATTGGTAGAATTTTGATTTGAGGACTGCACACTTCTCTCCTCCCTTGGTAGAGTGCCAGCTGGGTGAAGCAAAGGTATATATACTCAACCATACTACTTCATTCAAATACTGTAGCTATTTGAGAATAAGTGTATTCTGCACAAGAACTAATGCTATCTGGAGAAATTTTGTACACTAGCACAATGGAAGCTGTGAAACACACAGTTGTTCACCCAAAAGTAGAGCATACCAGAAGCTGTATTGAGATACAAGGCAGCAAGAAATGCCACAGTTAGCATGAGGTAGCGATCCATCTTGGTAGACATCTCCTTCAAAGTTTCCAGATCCTGATCGGTGGTACTGTAAATCAGCTTATGTTTCTAGTGCGATTGGTTCTCTTATATAGTAGCTGGTATTGGTTCACTTATCACAGGAAGTGACTTTGTCAAATTCCAGGTGCAATCAGCAATGGCATTGAGAACAGCTGTTACCATTAACTTGGTCAAATTTCCGATATGCCAGCTGTCATTTCAATAACCCACCTCCATGGGGTTCCTTTTACTGAGTGATTCCTAGAACTGGGACTAGCTGTTATTATAGTAGTTTGATCACATTGGTATGGTTGCGGCCAACATGAGCGATAAGGCTGCAGGTATGATTCCTCCTACTACAAGTGAAGCCTTGTCATAACCCACCAACATAGTGTTATTATGGTAGTTTGATCACATTGGTATGGTTGCGGCCAACATGAGCAATAAGGCTGCAGGTATGATTCCTCCTACTATAAGTGAAGCCTTGTCATAACCCACCAACATAGTGTTATTATGGTAGTTCAATCAAATGTGCATGATTACTGCAAGCACGAGCAATAAGGCCAGTATGATTCCTCTTACAAGTGCGGACTGGTCATTTCAAGGATACACCCACATGGTTCTAGAACTTGAAGTAGCTGCTACTATAGTTGGTCAAATTGGTATTATTAAGGTCAGCACAAGCGATTCGGCCGGTACAGTTTTGGCTTTGGCTGTACTGCCTGTTTGCAGGCAGATCTTAAATGCTCTTTCTCTCAAGAAAAAACCTTTTGTGTACCCCATTAGTGGGAGGGGGTGGCATGATAATGTTGCGTCTACATGCACACTTTGTGTGAGTAGATTCCCTTACTGTTGCACTCACTCAAATAGCTAGGTTCAAATGGCTAGTCCTGGAGTGGCAGATACTCAAATTTTATTACCATTTCAATACGAGGGCATCATACATTGATCAGATTAAGGTTGCCAATATATAACAATAAGATAGCACATGCAGTTGAGAATGAAGTGAAAGAAATATTTGTTTCCACATCTGGTTTTGCACACTTTTGCATGCACATGTGTACTTAGCTTTTCTCCCTGAATTGAACCACACCACTCAAATGCTGGTGCCAGGCCTGCAGGTTCAGAATAGAGTGGTAGGTACTGCAATTTTACTGCCCATCAAATTTTCGCCACGAGGCAATTATCAGAATGAGGCGGCCCACATTAGAATAAGGTTGTAATGCAGTTGTTATAAATGATGTACTGTAATTCATGTTGCAAATTTATAATGATCGTGGTTAAGTCAAACTGAAATCAAAACTACAATCATCTTCTGTAACCAGGCCTAGGCAACACCACAGTAGATTATAAGCATCATTTCAATGTGTTCCCAGGCAGTGTGTGTTGTAGTAGTTGATCGGATAGTTATTCATCAAAGAGCAGACAATCCCAATCTCATTCCCAGGGGACATTTTAGTACACCTCTGTCAAAGGAACAGGTGCATGGGTTAGCTATTGAAATGATACCTGTGCCAATTTTGGCATCACATACATCACGAATTGATCATATACTTTAAACTAGAACTATAGCTGGTAGCATGCCAATGATATTTTGGTCAAATTCGCTGACGTGTTACCTGAGCAGTACTATCTGACCAGTAACATCTGACCAGTACTGTATTGGCACCAGATATCTTTCAATTGAACTGGCCAGATACGCTGTGAAACTGGTCAAACTTGCACAGACATGTACTATCAGCAGTACCATTAGCACCATGCAGCTGTCATTCTCCTGTACATTAATGGAACTGTGTTTGTGTGTGATCAAACTAGCCGGTATGAATTATCAACGATTCTGTTTGTACCAGCTGTCATTATTATAACCTACCCACTGAATGTTAGATGCACTAATTATACTCTGAACATAAACACAATATATTGTTTACCCTCAGCCCACCCACACTGTTCTGGCTACTGAGTAATTCCTTGAACTTGGAATACTGCTGCTGCTGCTGGTAGTACTTTGGTCAAACTGGTTACAATGTTGCATCTATTGGAACCATAATAACACACCCACTCAGTTATTTTACTAAGTGATTCCTTGAATTTAGACAAGCTGCTATTGTTAAAATTAGTCTACATGTTGCTAGTATCATCAGAACAATTGACAACAGGTGTCATAGTCCAACCATATCCTTCCACTATACGGAGTAATTCCACAAACTTGCACTAGCTGCTATAGTTAACTGTTGCTTTTTTATAGTAGGTGCAAGGTAGAGGCCGCACACCAAACAAAAAAAGACTCACCTCTCACAGGCCTCAAGGCCCTGACCCCAAAACTGAAACCAAGTATACTTGCAACCAACCAACTGTACTTGCAGCCACTGTGACATTGACCTTCGCCACACCCACTCATTAATGTATTTGCATTCTCATCATCTAAAAATTGAAACTACCTTCCCTGCCAAAAATGAAGAAAGGTAAGAATGGCAATTTCTAAGCCCATTTGTTAAGACCCACTGCCACCCATAACCTTTCTAATGTAGCATCTATTGGTACCGGAATAACACACCAACTCAGTTCGTTCTTTTACTAAGTGATTCCTTGAATTTAGACAAGCTGCTATTGTTCAATTTAGTCAACATGTAGTATCATCAGAACTATTGACATCAGGTGTCATAGTCCAACCATATCCTTCCGGCACTTGAGTAATTCCACACAAACTTGCGCTAGCCGCTATATATAATGACATATAACTGGTTACAATCTAGCATCTATTGGCACCGGCTGTCTTTTCCATAACCTACCCACATGGTTCTTTTACAAGTCAAGCTGCTATTGTTAGTAGTCAACATGCATTATCAGCAGTACAATTGACATTTTACTAACAATAGCCCACCCACATCCTTCCGTTACTGAGTAGTTCCATGAACTTGGACAAGCTGCTATTATCCCATTCCGTTCAAACTGTTTACAATGTAATATCACCACTACTGTTTGCACAATCTGTAATTCCAATAACCCATGGTTCTTCATACTTGGCGATTCCTTGAAATGAACACTTCTAATGATTCTGCTACTAGACAGCTTGACATGAAGCATGAAAGAATGTTACAATAGCTAATGGTGCATAATTTATGGTGAAAAGATGCTATTCATCATGTGTACTTTATAGTTTATTAACAGCCATGAACTGCTGAATGATTACTTTGCCACATGAGTCCTGGTAATGCCACAGTATAATCAAACATCCAGGGGGGATGCATATGGTGTGCCATAACTGAAGTGTATAGAAAGTGTTAGCTATGTATGTGACAGGCTGCTACACTGGATACCAAGCTAGATCACATAGAGTAATAATAGTTCACTGTAATTAGAACGAAATGCGTATGTTTGTGCATAGTATTTTCGAAGGCAACCCTTCAAAAGAGGGGTTACCCCCTCTAGATCTGCCACTGATACCGCGAGGCCCCACACACATTCGGTATTGCCCATAGGCAAAGCCTAGAGTAGACACAAGATAACTTCCAATCATTCGGTTGAGAGCTCATTTTTAATAGTTACACATTATCCGACCGTGCGCTCCGTACCGTGCGAGGTTGGGGATGAACCGGCTCAAGCAATGCCCTATAGCTCTAGCTAGTAGCTAGTAGCGCAAGCGAGTTTGCGATCCAGTTCGCTCGTATTTCATTCATAGAAAAGACGAAGGGGAAGTTTGTATGAACCAAGCGAACCTCCCTGAATCCGCCACTGTGTAGAGTACCATGGCTGCTCTGTTAGACAAAGGTAGTTTGCTCCACCTCCTTTTTCAGTATAAAAACTTCCAGCTGCCCTTCCAGCATACAGTCTCTGTGTTCCAGAAGTGTTAGGACATGTGGTCCTCCCCCACCTGGTGTACACCACACCACCAGTAGTGGAACCTGGAGGTCCTCTCAGTCCATTCACTCCCCTCTCTCTTTTCTGACCCTTGATACCAGCAAATCCCTCCGTGGACCTTGACCACCAGTTTGATCCTGAATGTCCTGCTGTCCTCTAGTATGGTATTGCCGACATACTTCCACATCCTACCAGTCATTAGCTGTACCTGTGTACGTTTACTGTTCCATTTCATAATCCATTCAACCTTTACATTCCATGTTCTAGTCCATGTGATTAGAGACACCTCCCTGTCTACACTGAGTTATGTTGGTACTGTAACAGTGGTATTTGAATCACACAGTGTATAGTTTACACTACTGCACATGCTAGTTGCAGTTGACATTTTGTTCCTCAGTCAACACTGCATGTACAATGTCATCCTTCTTCAAGGCAGCTGTGCTTTCAATGGTGGGCTTGAAAATAAAGCTGATCAAGTTATCAACAAGGAAAATGAGGTTTCATTTTTTTTCAAGTGACAAGTATCAACCAAGAGTTCGCTGTCGCATTTGCATGCACATCATAAAATCAGAAAAATGAGCATTTTCATTTTGTGTTAAGGCATATGGTAAGGTAAGTACTCATCCAAGAATAATACCTGTTTTATAACTTATCAAGTGGCTACTTCACTAGAATTTAATCGCATGCATAACATTAGAAGATTTTCCTAGACACAGCACAACACTGTCTGTTTCTGTTTCAAAAACCAGCAAATACAAGAATGCAATATCAAACAACTACGCCTACATTGTCCGTTAGCAGCAAGTATTGAATGCTTAGCACATAATACCTGGTACTACCTAGCTACACAGCTTAGCTTATTACTAACAAGTTCAAGTCATTTTACTTTGTGCACACAGCACACACGACTTCCTTCTCTGCGTCGTATGGAGGACAGGGGATTCCATAACCACACCTTACTTCTGTGTGGTAGAATAGAGCTCCATCTGTGTTTGCTGTACTGTCAGGAACTGACTCTGGAGATATGTCCACACATTCAAACATTGTACGACGATGACCATGATAGCTTGCCATGAGATATCCATAGTATTCTCGGGTCCAGGATGATGGGCAGGTAAGTCGTGCAGGAATCATCACAACAGTTTCTCGTGTTGAAGTATAGCAGACTGCACATGGGACATTATGGTCATGGAAAGAGCGAAGTGGACCATTATCATTCCCTGTTGTCTGATATTCAGCCCCGTACAGCAATGCTCTTCCATCTTGTGACCCAGCCGTGTAAGTAGAGTTCTCTGGTTGCTCTGGTAGACAGAGGTAGTTTGCTCCACCTCCACTCTGACTATACCAACTTCCAGCTGCCCTTCCAACATACAGTAGCTCTGCTCCAGAAGTGTTAGAACACGTGGTCTTGCCCCACCTGGTGTACACCACACCACCACCAGAGGAACCTGAGGGTCCTAGTGTGTGTGTGTGTGTGTGTGTGTGTGTGTGTGAGAGAGAGAGAGAGAGGTGTATAATATGTGTGCATGGGGGAAGGAGTCAATAATTAAGAGCTTGGCATTCCTAGGTACAATATATAGCCATGTAGACAAATTATTGTGTATAAAAAACTGCTGTTGTGAGGTAAATAGACAACAGCTTATTTCATGCATGCAGACCACCAGTTTGTTTCCTGGATGATGGTACCTGGACAATGTTTATCATAATAGGCACTACTATACACCAAGCTCCTTTTCCCATCGATATCATAGTAAAGTGGCATGAAATATGTCTTCTCTGGATACCTCAGGTTTCAATGCTGTATATGAATTACCTGCTAGGCAATACTCTGGGCTGAACTTTAACAGTACGTACCTTGTGGTCCAGGTGGTCCCTGTGAGCCAGGGATACCCCTCTCCCCTGGTAATCCTGGGGCCCCATCCCGACCATCTCGTCCTGAAACTCCATCCCGACCATCTCTCCCTTGAGGTCCTTGAACAGTGTATATGCTGGATAGGGAACAACCTTCATTGGTAGAATTTTGATTTGAGGACTGCACACTTCTCTCCTCCCTTGGTAGAGTGCCAGCTGGGTGAAGGGAAGGTATATATACTCAACCATACTACTTCATTCAAATGCTGTAGCTATTTGAGAATAAGTGTATTCTGCACAAGAACTAATGCTATCTGGAGAAATTTTGTACAATAGCACAATGGAAGCTGTGAAACACACAGTTATTCACCCAAAAGTAGAGCATACCAGAAGCTGTATTGAGATACAGGGCAGCAAGAAATGCCACAGTTAGCATGAGGTAGCGATCCATCTTGGTAGACATCTCCTTCAAAGTTTCCAGATCCTGATCGGTGGTACTGTAAATCAGCTTATGTTTCTAGTGCGATTGGTTCACTTATATAGTAGCTGGTATTGGTTCACTTATCACAGGAAGTGACTTTGTCAAATTCCAGGTGCAATCAGCAGTGGCAATTGAGAACAGCTATTACCATTAACTTGGTCAAATTTCCGATATACCAGCTGTCATTTCAATAACCCACCTCCATGGGGTTCCTTTAACTGGGTGATTCCTAGAACTGGGACCAGCTGTTATTATAGTAGTTTGATCACATTGGTATGGCTGCGGCCAACATGAGCGATAAGGCCAGTATGATTTTTCTTACTATAAGTGAAGCCTTGTCATAACCAACCCACATTGGTAGTTCAATCAAATGTGCATGATTACTGCGCCAACATGAGCCATAAGGCCAGTATGATTCCTCTTACGAAGTGACAACTTGTCATTCAAGGAAACACCCACATGGTTCTAGAACTTGAAGTAGCTGCTACTATAGTTGGTCAAATTGGTATTATTAAGGTCAGCACAAGCGATTCGGCCGGTACAGTTTTGGCTTTGGCTATACTGCCTGTTTGCAGGCAGATCTTAAATGCTCTTTCTCTCAAGAAAAAACCTTTTGTGTACCCCATTAGTGGGAGGAGGTGGCATGATAATGTTGCGTTTACATGTGCACTTTGTGTGAGCAGATTCCCTTACTGTTGCACTCAAATAGCTAGTTTCAAATGGCTAGTGGAGAGTGGCAGATGTTCAAATTTTATTACCATTTCAATACGAGGGCATCATACATTGATCAGAAATAAGGTTGCCAATATATAACAATAAGATAGCACATGCAGTTGAGAATGAAGTGAAAGAAATATTTGTTTCCACATCTGGTTTTGCACACTTTTGCATGCACATGTGTACTTAGCTTTTCTCCCTGAATTGAACCACACCACTCAAATGCTGGTGCCAGGCCTGCAGGTTCAGAATAGAGTGGTAGGTGCTGCAATTTTACTGCCCATCAAATTTTCGCCATGAGGCAATTATCAGAATGAGGAGGCCCACATTAGAATAAGGTTGTAATGCAGTTGTTATAAATATACTGAAATGATGTACTGTAATTCATGTTGCAAATTTATAATGATCGTGGTTAAGTCAAACTGAAATCAAAACTACAATCATCTTCTGTAACCAGGCCTAGGCAACACCACAGTATAGATTATAAGCATCATTTCAATGTGTTCCCAGGCAGTGTGTGTTGTAGTAGTTGATCGGATAGTTATTCATCAAAGAGCAGACAATCCCAATCTCATTCACAGGGGACAATTTTTTACACCTCTGTCAAAGGAACAGGTGCATGGGTTAGCTATTGAAATGATATACCTGTGCCAATTTTGGCATCACATACATCACGAATTGATCATATACTTTAAACTAGAACTATAGCTGGTAGCATGCCAATGATATTTTGGTCAAATTCGCTGATGTGTTTCCTGAGCAGTACTATCTGACCAGTAACATCTGACCAGTACTGTATTGGCACCAGATGTCTTTCAATTGAACTGGCCAGATACGCTGTGAAACTGGTCAAACTTGCACAGACATGTACTATCAGCAGTACCATTAGCACCATGCAGCTGTCATTCTCCTGTACATTAATGGAACTGTGTTTGTGTGTGATCAAACTAGCCGGTATGAATTATCAACGATTCTGTTTGTACCAGCTGTCATTATTATAACCTACCCACTGAATGTTAGATGCACTAATTATACTCTGAACATAAACACAATACTGTTTACCCTCAGCCCACCCACACTGTTCTGGCTACTGAGTAATTCCTTGAACTTGGAATACTGCTGCTGCTGGTGGTAGTACTTTGGTCAAACTGGTTACAATGTAACATCTATTGGCACCGGAATGACACACCCACTCAGTTATCTTACTAAGTGATTCCTTGAATTTAGACAAGCTGCTATTGTTCAATTTAGTCAACATGTAGTATCATCAGAACAATTGACAACAGGTGTCATAGTTCAACCATATTCTTCCGGCACTTGAGTAATTCCACACAAACTTGCGCTAGCCGCTATCCGATTACAAGCTAAGTTCATTGGAATGCAATTAACCTCAAACGCGGGTAATTTTGGTGTCACGTGAGGTCAACATTATAAAAACTTATATCTAAAATTTTAAGCATCTGAGATCTGAAACAAAACTCTACAGACGGAGGAATACAGATGGAGAAAGGTTCTACGCGGTTAATTTGTACATAGGTAAGTTGTTACGAAGCATACAGTACCGGTTTGCGGAGAAGGCTTACTTGTTGATAGTTGTGAGTAGCGTCTTTGGCTTTTCTCGTTGACAGCAAGGCGCAATCACAGAGCTGCTTTGATATGTATGAAGCCTAAGGCCCGCTGCACCTTCGTAGGTAGCGTTGTATCTCTGCTTACAGGCGTTGAGAAGAAAACGTGGCTAATAACCAACTTTTGCGACCGAGCCGATCTTGGCAAGATGAACAGGAAATAGAACATGGCGCACGTTATCACCGTCTGCGTTGTCTTGATGCTCTGTGCTGCTCAAGTATCTCTAGTTACATCTTCGAGCCCCGTACTATCGAAGGTTACAGTTGAGAACGTTGAGAGATCCTACGAACCAAATCTCATGTCGTTGGTGCCTCTCTCACTACGCCGTTCAAGATGGCCGCCAACTAGGACCACCAAAGTTTCACAATCGTCTCTTCTCGTGTCGTTACTTCTGTTATGTGGTGATGTGCATAGTAACCCTGGTCCACCTAAATGGAGGAATCCTTGCTCCAGTTGTGGCAAAGCAGTCAGAGCGAATCAGGATGGCCTGTTTTGTGAGGTGTGCCTCTATTGGAATCATCGCAAATGTGTTGATATGTGCTCCGAAGAGTACTACCATTGGAGCTCTATAGATGATGGCTGGATTTGCCCACGCTGTGAAAGAGAAGCCTTACCTTTCTTTGATACCAGTCACCTCACTTCAACCTGTTCGTCGTCCTTATCAGAGTCTTCTGAATTTTCAAATTCGTCCAGCATTTCTTTTCCAAGACCTAGGTCCAGTTATGTTTCAAAAGAGTTTTCTATCCTAAACTTTAATGCTAGGAGTCTCCTGCCTAAATTGGACGAGCTGCGTACAACATGTCTGTCACACTCATACGACATAATAATGGTGACGGAGACTTGGTTGTCTGCTGTCATCCTTGACCATGAGCTAAACATCCCAGGGTATTGTTTGCTAAGACGTGACAGAAATCGTAATGGTGGAGGAGTTCTCATGTACGTATCATCAAATCTCACGTTTCGGTCTTTACAGCATAGGGAGGATCTAGAGCTGCTACTGATGGAGTGTGTTGTGGGACGGAACAAATGTACCTTCGGGTGTTTCTATCGCCCACCAAACTTGGACCTGAGTCAGTGTTTAAACAAACTGCATAATGTAATAGCAGCTCTCCGACCAGCTAATCTCGCAAATCTAACTATCTGTGGAGATTTTAATGTTGATGCAGTTTCAAGCCTATCATCGCTAAGTTCTATACTGAATGACTTCCATCTATCTCAGGTCGTTACAGACCCCACACGAGTAACAAACTCCTCAGCCACTCTCATAGACCTGGTGCTAATGTCTAATCCTAACATACTGAATTCCTGTGTGGTACAAGCTCCCGTATCAAATAGTGACCACAACACCATCTGTGTCAAGCTTAACCTTCCATTGCACAAAGAAAAGCAGTCTAAGCAAACAAAGAAAATCTGGATCTACAATAAAGCTGACATACAACTAGGAAAATCCCTTTTAAAAAACCTTCCTGTGGCTTCCGACTCAGACGATTTAAACCGTTTCTGGAAAGTTTGGTCACATGGTTTCATGACCATTATGGAAAGATGTATCCCAAGTAAGGTAGTACCCATTCATAATAAGACCCCATGGATAAAGAGAAACTTGTTAAGGCTGATAAAGAGGCGTGAATATTTGTACCGTCGTTTCAGGTCCTCAAAATGCAATGACTGGTGGTTCAAGTACAAAACCCTAAGAAACGATATAGTCTCCAAACTTCGTACAGCAAAGGCTTCCTTCTTCTCAAACTTAGCTACTGTCCGATCTGATCCTAAAAAGTTCTGGGCTATTATCAGATCACTTAAACCACACATCACGTCTACGGAAGTGTTCACTGATGGCCTTTCTATCGCGTCCACACCTATGCAGAAGGCAAATATGCTCAATACTTTCTTCTCGGGCTGCTTCAATCCAGTTACTGTACCCGCAAACTACTGCACACTGCCAAATCCTTCGAGTCTCCCTGAGCATCTTGATTGCACAGTTGATGAAGTCGTTAACTTACTGAAGAAAACCAAAGTCCATTCTGCTTCGGGACCAGATGGAGTATCTGCATGGATGCTTCACACTTTTGCTGATGAGCTTGCACCATCTATTGCCTCCCTTTTCAACTTATCCTTGAAGGCTGGAAAACTCCCTGATGAATGGAAAATGGCAAATGTTGTTCCGATACCAAAGAACTCGCATATTCAGGATGTACGGTCTTACCGTCCAATTTCCTTACTCTCCATCATCAGTAAGACTCTCGAACGTTTTGTACACCGGATTCTAATGGAGCATCTATCTGTAAACTCAGTCATCACTAACCACCAGTATGGTTTTCAGTCGGGTCGTTCCACTGTAACACCTCTTCTACTTGCCACTCATTCATGGCACAACCACTTGGAAAGACGTGTTCAAGTTGGCTGCATTTTTCTTGACCTCTGTAAAGCGTTTGACAGTGTGCCGCACCAGGCGCTGTTAAACAAGCTTTGTGGTTTGAACTTACCAACAACCATCTTTAACTGGCTGCGGGACTATCTCTCAAACAGACACCAGCAGGTTGTGTATGATGGTGTTACTTCGCAAGCCCTCCCTGTTAAATCTGGAGTCCCACAGGGTTCGATTTTGGGCCCTTTACTGTTTCTGCTGTATATAAACGATTTGCCATCCTGTCTATCCCCTGAGGACTCTAGTATTGTTCTCTATGCCGATGATATACTTTTGTACAGGCCTATAAAAACAGAGTCAGACTGCAGAGCCTTTCAACAGGACATCAACAAAATAGTGAACTGGATCTCTGAAAACCATCTTACCATTAACGTAGAGAAGACCAAATGCATGACCATCTCTAGACTAAGATCGACCATCCCCCTCCAAGTGGAAGTAAATGGACATCAAATTGAAGAAGTTATAACTTTCAAGTACCTGGGTGTCTGGATTTCATCTGACCTAAGCTGGACTAAGCATATTGAAATTATTTGCTCCAAAGCCAGACGAGTTCTGGGATACATGTACAGAACGTTTGCACCGTATTGCGAACCAGATACCATCATTTCATTATACAAATCCCAAGTCCTCCCCATCCTAGATTACGCTTCAGTCGTCTGGGAGCCACACATGAAGAAAGACAAACTTTTATTAGAAGCTGTCCAGCTTCAGGCCACCAGGATGGCCAGCAGACAATGGAAAGAAAACGGTGTGTCATTAAATCAAAGATTTGAGCTTCCAACATTAGAAAACAGACGTAAATATTTTAAACTATTACTTACAAGTTTTTAAGTGGTTATACTTATTGTCCCACAGGCTATTTTGTACAGCACCCTAACCCAAACCCTATATTGTTTCATTCTAAATATATTGTTCAACCTTTTGCTAAGACTGAAGCTTATTATCATTCCTTTTTCATTGACTCTGTAAGACTATGGAACTCCTTACCAAATAGCATTGTTAATAGTCCATCAGTTCTGTCGTTTAAAACTGGTATTAGGTTGTATTTGTCCATTAATTAATATGCTTCTATTTTTTCTTTTATTTCCGTATCCCTTTGTATTAGCAACTTGCTATTGGGATGCTTGTACCTGGTATTTTCTAAATTCCATGGTGTTTCAGTATAAAAAAAAAACAAAAAAAAAACAAAAAAAAAAAAAGAAAGTCATGGCTTCTAGCGTTTACTACGCTCCGCCCCTTGAGGACTTCTAGACCAACCCCCACCTATTACTAGGGGAGGCCCCAACCTAACCACAGACCGGATATCAAAGCTGTTGCTAATAGCCTACGGCTGTGATAAAACTCAACTGCAGCTGTGACGCTTATACGCGTCTACCGCGTATAATGCATTGTTCCATGGTGACGCGTATACGCGCGCGTCTATCGCGTATAATCGGCTATATATAATGACATATAACTGGTTACAATCTAGCATCTATTGGCACCGGCTGTCTTTTCCATAACCTACCCACATGGTTCTTTTACAAGTCAAGTTGCTATTGTTAGTAGTCAACATGCATTATCAGCAGTACAATTGACATTTTACTAACAATAGCCCGCCCACATCCTTCCATTACTGGGCAGTTCCATGAACTTGGACAAGCTGCTATTATCCCATTCCGTTCAAACTGTTTACAATGTAATATCACCAGTACTGTTTGCACAATCTGTAATTCCAATAACCTATGGTTCTTCATACTTGGCGATTCCTTGAAATGGACACTTCTAATGATTCTGCTACTAGACAGCTTGACACGAAGCATGAAAGAATGTTACAATAGCTAATGGTGCATAATTTATGGTGAAAAGATGCTATTCATCATGTGTACTTTATAGTTTATTAACAGCCATGAACTGCTGAATGATTACTTTGGCCATGAGTCCTGGTAATGCCACAGTATAATCAAAACATCCAGGGGGGATGCATATGGTGTGCCATAACTGAAGTGTATAGAAAGATCACATAGAGTAATAATAGTTACAACGAAATGCGTATGTTTGTGCATAGTATTTTCGAAGGCAACCCTTCAAAAGAGGGGTTACCCCCTCTAGATCTGCCACTGATACCGCGAGGCCCCACACACATTCGGTATTGCCCATAGGCAAAGCCTAGAGTACACACAAGATAACTTCCAATCATTATAGTTGGTCAAATTGGTATTATTAAGCGATTTAGCTGGTGCAGTTTTGGCTTTGGCTGTACTACAAGTCTGATTTGCAGATCTTAAGGTGGCAGGGAACCCTGTGTTTTCAAGGTCAACAAACCTGGAATCCAAGCCCATAGAACTCTTTGTCCTGGTAAAATTTTAGCGCACAGTCCGTTTTAGGAGTCTCAAACCGTTCACTGTCCGTAAAATTGGGGATTTTCCCCATTTCCTGTCGGCATTGGCATCCAATAATCAGTTTATAATTAAGTTAGTTAAGATGTGGCCTGGCGGTACCCTTCATGTGGTGGTCGGAACTTTGAAGATAAGCTTAGATCGACTTATAAAAAAAAAAAAAAGAAAAAAAAAAAAAAGGAGTTTAGTAGAGTGCTGTAGTGTCAGTAGCTGTGAGTAGTACGTAGTGCCTGCTTGTGAAAGCAAGCTTGTGTCTAGAAGCAGCAGAAAGGCCACAGTGGCCAAGACTGTACTCATTGGGCAGGCCCAGGTCTTGCGATCGTATGCCTAGCCTAGTTGGTGACCGTGGCCAGGTGCTTCGAGTGCTGGGCTGGGCTTTAACTAGAATACGCAATTTATCGTTGGTGCTACACTCTGGTACCCAAGGGAGCTGAACGGTGGTTGTGTGTGGAACAGAGCCGTGAGTTGTTTAGCGACATAAGGGGGAGAGGTGGGGCTAGTAATGCTTGCTTGCACTCGTGAATGAGCCCCTCCCGTAGACAAGCTGTGAATTTTTTGAAACGTGCATTCATTTTGGTGCAGTCAAAGTTGTCCATTCCAAGAGTAGTGACAAACATGAGTCTAGCCTGACTTTGGGAGTAGCTCTGAACAAAAGCTGGCACAGACTGATTTGAGATACATTGGTGGTTAGGACGCTACCTACAGTGAGCGTGTAGATGCGTCCATCGAGTGGCAATTTTGGTTCATGAATATATTAATGAGCTACTAAAACCCTTTTTTAAAATTAGGGAAAGCAAGATTGCCCTAAACCAAACCCTAACCCTGAAACTAGGAGTAACACTGGTCCTGACTGTAACCCAGGTTTATGTTTTCGTTAACCTCCGCCGAGTGACTTCCCCCGCCACCTTAAATGCTCTGTGTACCCCATTAGTGGGAGGGGGTGGCATGATAATGTTGCGTCTACATGTGCACTTTGTGTGAGCAGATTCCCTTACTGTTGCACTCACTCAAATAGCTAGGTTCAAATGGCTAGTGCTGGAGTGGCAAATGTTCAAATTTATCACCATTTCAACATGAGGGCATCATACATTGATCAGAATGAGGTGGCCCAGATACGTAGCAATACGATAGCAGTTTGGAATGAAGTGATTCTAAAGAAAGTGTTCACATGCACATCCACCTGTTTTGTGCACTTTTGAATGCACATGTGTGCTTCAGTTTTTCTCCACGCATTGAGCCAAATCACTCAAATGATGGTGTCGGGCCTGCAGGTTCAGAATAGAGTGGCAGATGTTTTTCCTATTAAATTTTCAACATGAGGCCATTATCAGAATGAGGCAGCCCACATTAGAATAAGGTTGTAATACACTGTTTATAAATGTAAAGTGAGGTACCGCATTCGTGTTGCAAATTTATACTGATCATGGTTAAGTCAAACTGAACAATCACCATCTGTAACACGTCTATGCAACACCACAGTAGATTATAGGCATCATTTCAATGTATTTCTTAGGCAATGGTGTGTTGGTTATAAGTTGATCTGATGGTTGTTCATCAAAGACCCGGTAATCCCAATCTTGTTCCCAGAGGACATTTTTGTACACCTCAGTAAAAGGAACAGGTGCATGGGTTAGCTATTGAAATGATACCTGTGCCAATTTTGGCATCACATATATCACAAATTGTGATCATATACCTTCAACTAGGACTAGCTGGTAACATGGCAATGACATTTTGGTCAAATTCACTGACATACATGTGTTATCTGAGCAGTACTATTTGAGCAATGCCATCTGACCAGTACTGTAGTGGCACCAGATGTCTTTCAGTTGAACTGGCCAGAAAGGCTGTCAAACTGGTCAAACTTGCACAGACATGTACTATCAGCAACACCATTAGCACCAGCTGTCATTTAAATAACACACCAACACAGTACTAAGTGATTCCTTGAACTTGATAGCTAGCTGCTATTGTGGCAGCTTGATCAAATTAATCAGTTCTGAATTGTCAGCAATACAGTTTGTACCAGCTGTCATTTAGTATAACCTACCCACTCAATGTAGTATACCTTGGATACACTACCTATACTCAGAGTATAAATTGTTTACCCTCAGTCCACCCACACTGTTCTGGCCACTGAGTAATTCCTTGAACTTGGAATAATGTTGCTGGTGGTTGCATTTTGGTCAAACTGGTTACAATGTACCATCTATTGGCACTGGAATAACACACCCACTCAGTTCCAATACTAAAGTGATTCCTTGAATTAGACAAGCTGCTATTGTTAATATAGTCAATATGTAGTATCATCAGAACTATTGACAACAGGTGTCATAGTCCAACCATATCCTTCCGCTACTATAATTGCATTCTATAATTGCAGTCACCTGATGTAGCCCACCGGTCCTATACATCATACCAAGAACCTCATAAACAATCATGAATGAAGTCATGATTTATATGATGATGATGGCATTATTGCACATTGCAACAAGATTCAAAATAGCTTGTTGCATTGAGCAATAACCATGGTATGCCACTGAGATGACCTGAAGGTGGTCCAACCTCACAATGGATTTCATCACTAAGTGCTAAGTGCTCATTTTCCAAGTGCTGATCTTCATTATCATGAAAAACACAAAATAAACCAATAAATGAATATCAAAATAGCATGAATTAAACGGTTATCTTTTCCTCCTTCTGATGTGTCCAACCTCTGAACAGAGTGCCAGAAAAGCACACCATTTCTTTCATTCTGCTGTAAACAAAAGCGGACTATATAAGCTGAAAACTGGACGCAATCTACTATCCCCAATTCAGACAACAAAAGACATACATAAAGCATACACCTTTGTAAACAGTGAGCCACACACAGCTATAAACTATTGTAAGATTATAGCTAAATGTGTGTGTATGGTATGGTGGTGGACAGATAACAACCCTCACTGAATATGGGTAGGGGCCTTGGTACAATACATGCAGAAGGGCAATCCAGGAGTGATAGGAGGTATTACCAGGTGTAGTCAGCTACTTCATGGAAGGAGAGTAAAACACTAAAGTTCGCTGCTAATAAACTATAAAGTACACACCATAAATTGTGTCTTGTCAGCATAAACTGTGTACCATTATTGTGATGTTAATTGTTTCACCTGGTGTCTTGTCAAGCTGTCTAGTAACAGAATCACTAGACTAAGAAGCATTCATTTCAAGGAATCGCCAAGTAAGAAGAACTATAAATATTTAAATTATAGATTGTACAAACACTACTGGTGATACTACATTGTGAACAGTTGGCATAATAGCAGCTTGTCCAAGTTCATGCATGGAACTACCCAGTAATGGAAGGATGTGGGTGGGCTATTATTAAAATGGTGTCAATTGTACTACTGATAATGCATGCTGACTACTTTGAACAATAGCAGCTTGACTTGTAAAAGAACTGTGTGGGTGGATTATGGAAAAGACAGCTGGTGCCAATAGATGCTAGATTGCAACCAGTTAAATGTCATTGTATATAGCAGTTAGTGCAAGTTCGTGGAATTACTCAGTAGCGGAAGGATATGGTTGGACTATGACACCTGTTGTCAATAGTACTGATGATACTACATGTTGACTAAATTGAACAATAGCAGCTTGTCTGAATTCAAGGAATCACTACTGAGTGGGTGGGTTATTATGGTCCAATAGATGCTACATTGTAATCAGTTTGACCGAAGTGCTACCACCAGCAGCATTATTCCAAGTTCAAGGAATTACACAGTGGCCAGAACAGTGTGGGTGGGCCGAGGGTAAACAATATATTGTGTTTATACTCTGAGTATAGGTGGTGTATCCAAGGTATACTACATTGAGTGGGTAGGTTATACTAAATAACAGCTGGTACAAACAGTATTGCTGACAATTCTAATTTGATAAAACTGCCACAATAGCAGCTAGCTACCAAGTTCAAGGAATTGCTTAGTACTGTGTTGGTGTAAAATATTCCGTTTCAATCCAGTTAACTCCTTTTGTCTATTCACGCACTAGGTAGCCACTAGTACTTCAGATGCACACTCTCTGTCTCTGATCAATCATCAACAACTGAAAGCATGGCATACATGTCATCACGTGAGTATCATGTGTTGTCCACAAATCAATAACCATTACAACACGATGTTATTGTAAATGCATTAGAAACCACAACAACATGCTAATAAGGATGACAGAGTTCAGTTCACCACATCCTCCTCCCGTTGACCAGACATGGTCAACCATAGGTAAATTACTGCAATTGTTCAAATTCAAACATACAGGCCTTTCTTCGCTCGTCAGCCTGTTTAGCAGCAATATGCTGTGAGTGTCGTCTCGTTTCTTGATTGGCAGGGGGGGGGGGGGGGGGGGGTTGGCGGTGTTTTGGTATGAATATTTTCCTCCTGCATGTGGTTGAGTTTCTAATTCAAGATTCTCAGACTCGTCAGACACTGCATCAACTGGAGCCTCTTGCTGGCTGTGTACGTCTAAAGGGTATAGCAGCTGTATCGGTTGGTGTAACAGGGGCTGCTGACATTTCCTTGAAGCTACTTTCACTGTGGCTCCCCGAATCTTCCCGTCTCGGCCACCAATAACTCCTTGAGTCCTTCCGAGTTTCCAGAGCCCTCGGGATAGGCTCTCATCATGCACAACACCACATCCCCGGGGGTTTTGTCGAGCAGTCATGGTTCGATCGTCTGTGAGACTCTCTAAATTCTGTGAGGTACTCAGTCCTCCACCTCTTCCAGAAATGATTCAACGTGTTTGCGAGGTGTTTGCTCCTCCTGTCCAGTTGACTGGAGTTGATTGTGAAGTCTTCATCATCTGAATTGACTGAGTACCCTAGGTTTTCGGGAAGATTGAGCACTCGTCTGCCAATGAGGAGATGTGATGGTGTCAGAGGCTCTTCTAAGATGTCACGTATGACAGAGGCCTTGAATTGATGATCGATTCAATTTCCACGATTGCAGTGTGCAGTTCATCAAGTGAGAGTTTGGCCTGTCCCACCATCTTCCTCAGGCAGCACTTGGTTCATTTCACCATCCTCTCAAATATACCGCCCCACCAGGGGGCCCTTTTGGTTGAACTTCGGGCCTGTGTGTTAACAATCATTCAGGGAGGGTCCGTCTGACTTCGCCGAAGCATCACAGACAACAGTGCAGATGACAGCATGGTGTGGCAAGTAATGGAGTCGGCTCAAGGACAAGGCAGTCTCCGCAACAGGCTCAATGATACCTTTCTTCAGTTGATCTTGTATGATGTCATCATACTCCCGCAAGATGGAAGGAGTCTGCCTCAGTCAGTGCAACAATCCCTGAAGCCTGTTGTAGCTAAGCTGGTAGTTGTCTGGGAGGGGCTCATGGAAATCCTTCCATGGCAACGACACTTTGTATCTGCCATCCTGAAAGATGATAGCATTGACATATATAGTTGATGGATACCAAGAGACTCAAGGTCCCAGAACGACCACAGTCTGTCATCTAGAGATTTGGAATCATTCTGCTGGGTATCAACTCTGAGGATGTGTTGTCACTAGATTCACATGCAGAGCAATGGTCTAACTTCTTGGAGCGTGTTGGGCCCAATAACACCCATCCCTATTTAGTGTGGGGCCATTACTCCCACGGCAAACTCCCCCAGTGACCAAATCCCAGTAATAATCGAGCCTACAAGGACATCAACCTCTAAACTGTGCTCACTCTCAAAATAATCAGCCAGATCTAGTGAGGCAAGGTGTTGATTTTCTCTCTAACACAGCAGAGATGGGTTGGCTGACTGAAGGCTCACATATCATTGGCACAACATATAGGGATAGCTGCATGGGAGGGTATCGCTTCCCCGCTATTCCTATCTTAACAATCAGACGTACCTTGGGTTCTTCTCAGGTGGAGCCAAAAGTCGCAATACACAAATGTTGCTCTCCATTGGGCTGCAACGCTAACTGCCCCCTGGCTCGCTCAGTGATGTATGATTTCTGGCTGCCACAATCAAGAAGTACTCGCACCGTCGTTTCACCTTTGGTGTACCTTAGTGGGAGGAGGTGGCATGAGGGCATCATACATTGATCACAGTGAGGTGGCCCAGATACGTGACTGTACGATAGAAGTTTGGAATGAAGTGATTCTAAAGAAAGAAATATTTGTTCCCACATCTATCTGTTTTTCTGCACTTTTGAATGCACATGTGCACTTCAGCTTTTCTCCTCGAATTGAGCCAAACCTGGTGCCAGGACTGCAGGTTCCAAATAGAGTGGCAGGTATTGCAATTTTTTGCTTATAAATTTTCAACATGACGCCATATTATCAGAACGAGGCGGCCCACATTAGAATAAGGCTGTAATGCAGTGTTTATAGATAATGAGGTACCATATTCGTGTTGCAAATTTATACTGATCAAGTCAAACTGAAATCAAAACTAAAAACATCATCTGTAACCAGGCCTACGCAACACCACACCAGAGTTATAAGCATGTATTTCCTAGGCAATGGCATGTTGGGTATAAGTTGATCTGTTAGTTGTTCATCAAAGACCAGGCAATCCCAATCTCGTTCCCAGAGGACATTTTTGTACACCTCGGTAAAAGGAACAGGTGCATGGGTTAGCTATTGAAATGATACCTGTGCTAATTTTGGCATCACATATACCACAAATTGGTCATATACTTTAACACTAGGGCTAGCTGGTAACATGGCAATGACATTTTGGTCAAATTCACTGACATGTGTTATCTGAGCAGTACTATCTGACCAGTACTGTATCGGCACTTTCAATTGAACTGGCCAGATAGGCTGTCAAAGTGGTCAAACTCGCACAGACATGTGCTATCAGCAGTACCATTAGCACCATGCAGCTGTCATTTTAATAACACACCAACACAGTAGCTACTAAGTGATTCCTTGAACTTGGTAGCTTGCTGCTATTGTGGCAGTTTGATCAAATTAGTCAGTTATGAATTACCTGCAATACTGTTTGTACCAGCTGTCATTTAGTATAACCTACCCACTCAATGTAGTATACCTTGGATACACCACCCATACTCAGAGTATAAGCATATATTGTTTACCCTCGGTCCACCCACACTGTTCTGGCTACTGAGCAATTCCTTGAATTTGGAATAATGCTGCTGGTGGTAGCACTTTGGTTACAATGTAGCATCTATTGGCACTGGAATAACGCACCCACTCAGTTCTTTTACTAAGTGATTCCTTGAATTTAGACAAGTTGCTATTGGTGAAATTAGTCAACATGTAGTAGCTATCATCAGAACTATTGACAGCAGGTGTCATAGTTTGCTACTGAGTAATTCCACGAACTTGCACTAGCTGCTATATATATGCATCTATTGGCACCAGTTGTCTTTTCCATAACCCACCCACACGGTTCTTTTACAAGTCAAGCTGCTATTGTTCAAAGTAGTCAGCATGCATTATCAGCAGTACAAGTGACACCATTTGTCGTTTTAATAATAGCCCACCCACATCCTTCCAGTTTCATTTTACAGTGTGTAGTAACTCAGTTTCCCGCCATCCTAAGAGAGGTGGGGAGTAGACTTTCCATTACATGATACACATCTTAACCATTAATCACCTCATTAACTTTCACACTCCACTATTATCATATGTGTCTATGCTACAGTTCTGAGTGTAGTTCATTAACGGGAAAGTCCATCATATTAGTGTTTGTCATCTAGTAAAATTCCTTGGTATTTAAATCATTAGCTATTTTGTGCACACGACGCACATGACTTCCTTCTGTGTGTCATATGGTGGACAAGGAATTCCATAATTGCACTTCACTTCAATGTGGTACAATAGGGCTCCATCAGTGTTTCGTATACTGCCAGGTACTGATTGTGGAGAGTGGTCCACACATTCAAATGTTGAACGATGATGATTATACCGCTCTGTCATGAGATAACCATAGTATTCTCGGGTCCAGGATGATGGGCAGGTAGTTTGTGCAGGAATCATCACAACAGTTCCTCGTGTTGAAGTATAGCACACTGCACATGGTACATTGTGGTCATGGAAAGAGCGAAGTTCATAACCTGCTCCAGTCTGATACTCAGCACCATACAGGTATGCTCGTCCACTCTGTATCCCAGCAGTGTAGGTAGAGTACTGTGGCCGCTCTGGTAGACAGAGGTAGTTTGCTCCACCTCCATTTTCATTATAATAACTTCCAGCTGCCCTTCCAGCATACAGTCGCTGTGTTCCAGAAGTGCTGGGACATGTAGTCTTCCCCCACCTGGTGTACACCACACCACCAGCAGTGGGACCTGGGGGTCCTCTCATTCCATTCACTCCTCTCTCTCCCTTCTGACCCTTGTTGCCAGTACGTCCCATATAGGGCCTTGTACGCCAGTTTGGCCACGAATGCCTTGCTGTCCTCTATCTCCCTTCTGACCTCTGCTGCCAGCAAATCCCCTAGGACCTTGTAGGCCAGTCAGGCCATGGAGCCCTTGCTGTCCTTTCAATCCTAGAATGTGCATGTGTGTACAGCATTACATCACAATTAAGAGGCCAACTTACTGACCTCACCAAAATTTTATACCTTAGATGGACACTGTGACTGTGTAGTAGCTACTTAAATATTATCAGAAAGCAGCACGACAAAGAATTTTAATAGGAGTCTGGGAATCTCAAATTGCATCACTAAAGGACTATATCTGCATGGGTTCATGAGTAACCTCAGGATTCAATTAAGGGTTAATCAAGACTTGTTTACTGAACTGAACAGACCTTCTTTGGCACCCACTTTGTCACATGGAGTTTATGGTAAACAAGACCATCCACCTTTAATGGCAATCATTCTTTCCCCATACCATTGCTCTGTGGAATGTACTACATCAATCAGCCAGTTCTTGCCCTCATTTAGCTAACTGGATTGTTTTGGTCACGCTTGAGTTTTGTTAAATTAATTGGTTTTCTAGTTTGGTACATTGTAATTCATGTACCCATGCACAATTTGCAATTTGATGCAGAAAAAAGCCACTAGCAGATTTGGGCTCAGATAATCATTATTATCTTATTTTTCTTGGGGTGTAGAAAAAATTTGAGTGAGAACTTGACTTTTTACCTTGTAGTCCAGGTGGTCCCCGCTCTCCCTTCTCTCCCACCACTCCAGGAGACCCAGGAAGGCCATCCCTGCCTGGTATGCCATCCCTGCCTGGCAATCCATCTCGTCCATCTCGCTGCACAATTACATAAGGAGTTTGTACCTCCTACATCACCTGAAGTGTCAACCTTCCTTGGGATTCTGTGCACTTGAGCACCTGTTGTGAAAGATTTAAGTGCATTGTGGGCAAGAAGAAGATATAATGAAATTACTTTAGGACTGCTAGTTTCTCTGCAATTTTAAATAGTGTCTACAAGCCGAGTTATAATGCTTGAAGTTGATTAGCCATGGCTTCCTCAGCTACAGAAGTTGCCGGTTTGTATGGTTAGGAAGGTCGTATTGAGAAGCCATCCGATGGAATGTCAGCATACATCACGTACACCAGTTGCATACTGTTCAGCAAGCTTAAGACCATCGCTAAGACCTCCGCCTTGAATTACCGAGGGTGCTCAGGGATGCTTGGTAGAACACGCCCCCTCCTATGTAGAAGCAGGGGGTGTAGTCTGGGTGTGGTCAAGGAACAAGTAGATGGGTGGGGCTGATTTATAAACTAAACTCTCTGTGGTATTACTTGTATCTTCATGTCCAACAACAGCCATGAATCAGGTCGAAAAACATAATAAGAACACTGGAGCCAGGCCTTAAATCCCCTGAGTGGAATGGAATGGTGAAATAGAATGGAATATGGAATGGAATGACAGTCACAGCTAACCCATCTAACTGGCACTGCTCAATCTAGGCTGAGCTATCTACTATAATTATCTCTAGGACTCTTATCTCATTGCAGAGCCTTTTTGAGCTAGTATGGTATTTCTGACATACTTCCACATCCTACTGGTAGTTAGCAGTATCTGTGTACATTCACTCTTTCATCCCATAATCCATTGTACCTTTACATTTCATATTCTAGTCCAGTGATTAGAGACACCTCTCTGTAGTACTTTTACAGTTATATTGGTACTGTAACAGTACATGGTACTTTCATCACACAGTGTATAGTTCACACTACTGCACATGCTAGTTGCAGTTGACATTTTGTCCCTCAGTCAATACCACATGTACAATGTCATCCTTCTTGAGACAACTGTGCTTTCAGTGATGGGCTTGAAAATAAAGCTGATCACATACAGTGTGGTATATCATGAACAAGGAAAATGAGGATCTATTTTTTTCAAGTGACAAGTACCTATCAAGCAAGAGTTTGCTGTGGCTTTTGAATACACATCATAAAAACAGATAAAGGAGCATTTTCATTTTGCATTAAGGTGGCACGGTCGTCCCTCGGCGGAGGTTAACGAAAACATAAACTTGGGTTACAGTCAGGACCAGGGTTACTCCTAGTTTCAGGGTTAGGGTTTGGTTTAGGGCAATCTTGCTTTGCCTAACTTTAAAAAGGGTTTTAGTAGCTCATTAATATATTCATGAACCCCAAATTGCCACTCGATGGACGCATCTACACGCTCACTGTAGGTAGCGTCCCAACCACCAATGTATCTCAAATCAATCTATGCCAGCTTTTGTTCAAAGCTACTCTCAAAGTCAGGCTAGACTCATGTTTGTCACTACTCTTGGAATGGACAACTTTGACTGCACCAAAATGAATGCACATTTCGAAAAATTCACAGCTTGTCTACGGGAGGGGCTCATTCACGAGTGGAAGCAAGCATTACTAGCCCCACCTCTCCCCCTTATGTCGCTAAACAACTCACGGCTCTGTTCCACACACAGCCACCGTTCAGCTCCCTTGTCTGTCAGACTGTAGCACAAACGATAAATTGCGTATTCTAGTTAAAGCCCAGCCCAGCACTCGAAGCACCTGGCCACGGTCACCAACTAGACTAGGCATACGGCCGCGAGACCTGGGCCTACTCAACAAATACAGTCTTGGCCACTGTGGCCTTTCTGCTGCTTCTAGACACAAGCTTGCTTTCACAAGCAGGCATCACGCACTACTCACAGCTACTGACACTACAGCACTCTACTAAACTCCTTCTCTTTTTTTTTTTTTATTTTTAAGTCGATGTAAGCTTATCTTCAAAGTTCCGAGCACCACATGAAGGGTGCCGCCAGGCCACATCTTAACTAACTTAATTATAAACTGATTATTGGATGGCAATGCCGACAGGAAATGGGGAAAATCCCCAATTTTACGGACCGTGAACAGTTTGAGACTCCTAAAACGGAATGTGCGCTAAAATTTTAACAAGACAAAGAAGACTATCAACTTGGATTCCAGGTTTGTTGACCTTGAAAATACAGGGTACCGTGCCACCTTAAAGCAATATTATATAAGTACCCTTTCAAGAATAATACCTGTTTTATAACTTATCAAGTGGCTACTTCAGTATAATTTTATCACATGCATATCACTTGAAGATTTTCCTAGACACAGCACAACACTGTCTGTTTCTTTTTCAAAAACCAGCAAATACAAGAATGCAATATCAAACCACTACGCCTACATTGTCCGTTAGCAGCAAGTATTGAATGCTTAGCACATAATACCTGATACTAGCTAGCTACACACCTCACTAATTAGTAGTTCAAGTCAATTTACTTTGTGCACACAACACACACGACTTCCTTCTCTGCGTCGTATGGGGGACAGGGAATTCCATAACCACACCTTACTTCTGTGTGGAAGAAGAGAGCTCCATCTGTGTTTGGTATACTGTCAGGAACTGACTCTGGAGATATGTCCACACATTCAAACATTGTACGTTGAGCATTATTGTGGTTTGCCATGAGATATCCATAATACTCCCTGGTCCAGGATGATGGGCAGGTAGTTTTTGCAGGAATCATTACAACAGTTTCTTGTGTAGAAGTGTAGCAAACTGCACATGGGACATTGTGGTCATTTACTGCATTAAGTGGTCCATTCTCATCAGCCTGAGTTAATCCAGTCTCATACTCAGCCCCATACAGGAGTGCTCTTCCACCCTGTGACCCAGCCGTGTAGGTGGAGTTCTCTGGCTGCTCTGGTAGACAGAGGTAGTTTGCTCCACCTCCACTCTGACTATACCAACTTCCGGCTGCCCTTCCAGCATACAGTAGCTCTGCTCCAGAAGTGTTAGAACACATGGTCTTGCCCCACCTGGTGTACACCACACCACCACCAGAGGAACCTTGGGCTCCTAGTGTGTGTGTGTGTGTGTGTGTGTGTGTGTGTGTATGTGTGTGTGTGTGTGTGTGTGTGTGTGTGTGTGTGTGTGTGTGTGTGTGTGTGTGTGTGTGTGTGTGTGACAGAGAGAGGTGCATAATATGTGTGGCAGAAACACTCAATAATCAAGAGCTTGGCAGGCCCAGGTACAATGTATAGCCATACAAAAGTGTGCTGTTGCGAGTTAAAATACACAACGGATTTTATTTCATGCATGCAGACCACCAGTTTGTTTCCTGGATAATGGTACCTGGACAATGTTTATCATAATAGGCACTACTATACACCAAGCTCCTTTTCCCATCGATATCATAGTAAAGTGGCATGAAATATGTCTTCGCTGGATACCTCAGGTTTCAATGCTGTATATGAATCACCTACTAGGCAGTTCTCTGGGCTGAACTTTAACAGTACGTACCTTGTGGTCCAGGTGGTCCCTGCGAGCCAGGGATACCCCTCTCCCCTGGTAATCCTGGGGCCCCATCCCGACCATCTCGTCCTGAAACTCCATCCCGACCATCTCTCCCTTGAGGTCCTTGAACAGTGTATATGCTGGATAGGGAACAACCTTCATTGGTAGAATTTTGATTTGAGGACTGTACACTTCTCTCCTCCCTCGGTAGAGTGCCAGCTGGGTGAAGGGAAGGTATATATATACTCAACCATACTACTTCATTCAAATGCTGTAGCTATTTGAGAATAAGTGTATTCTGCACAAGATCTAATGTTATCTGCAGAAATTTTGTACAATAGCACAATGGAAGCTGTGAAACACGTAGTTGTTCAGAGCATACCAGAAGCTGTATTGAGGTACAAGGCAGCAAGAAATGCCACAGTTAGCATGAGGTAGCGATCCATCTTGGTAGACATCTCCTTCAAAGCTTCCAGATCCTGATCGGTGGTACTGTAAATCAGCTTATGTTTCTAGTGCGATTGGTTCACTTATATAGTAGCTGGTATTGGTTCACTTATCACAGGAAGTAACTTTGTCAAATTCCAGGTGCAATCAGCAGTGGCATTGAGAACAGCTATTACCATTAACTTGGTCAAATTTCCGATATACCAGCTGTCATTTCAATAACCCACCTCCATGGGGTTCCTTTTACTGGGTGATTCCTAGAACTGGGACCAGCTGTTAATATAGTAGTTTGATCATATTGGTAGGGTTGTGGCCAACATGAGTGATAAGGCTGCTGGTATGATTCTTCTTACTATAACTGAAGCCTTGTCATAACCCACCCACATAGTGTTATTATGGTAGTTCAATCAAATGTGTATGATTACTCCAAGCATGAGTCATAAGGCCAGTATGATTCCTCTTACAAGTGCTAACTGGTCATTTCAAGGAAACACCCACATGGTTCTAGAACTTGAAGTAGCTGCTACTATAGTTGGTCAAATTGGTATTATTAAGGTCAGCACAAGCGATTCGGCCGGTACAGTTTTGGCTTTGGCTGTACTGCCTGTTTGCAGGCAGATCTTAAATGCTCTTTCTCTCAAGAAAAAACCTTTTGTGTACCCCATTAGTGGGAGGGGGTGGCATGATAATGTTACGTCTACATGCACACTTTGTGTGAGAAGATTCCCTTACTGTTGCACTCACTCAAATAGCTAGGTTCAAATGGCGAGTGCTGGAGTGGCAGATACTCAAATTTTATTACCATTTCAATACGAGGGCATCATACATTGATCAGATTAAGGTTGCCAATATATAACAATAAGATAGCACATGCAGTTGAGAATGAAGTGAAAGAAATATTTGTTTCCACATCTGGTTTTGCACACTTTTGCATGCACATGTGTACTTAGCTTTTCTCCCTGAATTGAACCACACCACTCAAATGCTGGTGCCAGGCCTGCAGGTTCAGAATAGATTGGTAGGCACTGCAATTTTACTGCCCATCAAATTTTCGCCATGAGGCGGCCCACATTAGAATAAGGTTGTAATGTGTAATTCATGTTGCAAATTTATAATGATCGTGGTTAAGTCAAATTGAAATCAAAACTACAATCATCTTCTGTAACCAGGCCTAGGCAACACCACACTAGAGTTATAAGCATCATTTCAATGTGTTCCCTAGGCAATGGTGTGTTGTAGTAGTTGATCGGATAGTTATTCATCAAAGAGCAGACAATCCCAATCTCATTCCCAGGGGACATTTTAGTACACCTCTGTCAAAGGAACAGGTGCATGGGTTAGCTATTGAAATGATACCTGTGCCAATTTTGGCATCACATACATCACGAATTGATCATATACTTTAAACTAGAATTATAGCTGGTAGCATGCCAATGATATTTTGGTCAAATTCGCTGACGTGTTACCTGAGCAGTACTATCTGACCAGTAACATCTGACCAGTACTGTATTGGCACCAGATGTCTTTCAATTGAACTGGCCAGATACGCTGTCAAACTGGTCAAACTTGAACAGACATGTACTATCAGCAGTACCATTAGCACCATGCAGCTGTCATTCTCCTGTACATTAATGGAACTGTGTTTGTGTGTGATCAAATGAGCTGGTATGAATTATCAACGATTCTGTTTGTACCAGCTGTCATTATTATACCCTACCCACTCAATGTAATGTATATTAGATGCACTAATTATACTCTGAACATAAACACAATATATTGTTTACCCTCGGCCCACCCACACTGTTCTGGCTACTGAGTAATTCCTTGAACTTGGAATACTGCTGCTGGTGGTAGTACTTTGGTCAAACTGGTTAGAATGTAGCATCTATTGGAACCATAATAACACACCCACTCAGTTGATTCCTTGAATTTAGACAAGCTGCTATTGTTGAAATTAGTCTACATGTTGCTAGTATCATCAGAACAATTGACAACAGGTGTCATAGTCCAACCATATACTTCCACTATACTGAGTAATTCCACAAACTTGCACTAGCTGCTATAGTTAACTGTTGCTTTTTTATAGTAGGTGCAAGGTAGAGGCTGCACACCAAAAAAAAAAAAAGACTCACCTCTCACAGGCCTCAAGGCCCTGACCCCAAAACTGAAACCAAGTGTACTTGCAACCAACCAACTGTACTTGCAGCCACTGTGACATTGACCTTCGCCACACCCACTCATTAATGTATTTGCATTCTCAGCATCTAAAAATTGAAGCTACCTTCCCTGCCAAAAATGAAGAAAGGTAAGAATGGCAATTTCTAAGCCCATTTGTTAAGACCCACTGCCACCCATAACATTTCTAATGTAGCATCTATTGGCACCGGAATAACACACCAACTCAGTTCGTTCTTTTACTAAGTGATTCCTTGAATTTAGACAAGCTGCTATTGTTCAATTTAGTCAACATGTAGTATCATCAGAACTATTGACAACAGGTGTCATAGTCCAACCATATCCTTCCGGCACTTGAGTAATTCCACACAAACTTGCGCTAGCCGCTATATATAATGGCATATAACTGGTTACAATCTAGCATCTATTGGCACCGGCTGTCTTTTCCATAACCTACCCACATGGTTCTTTTACAAGTCAAGCTGCTATTGTTAGTAGTCAACATGCATTATCAGCAGTACAATTGACATTTTACTAACAATAGCCCACCCACATCCTTCCGTTACTGAGTAGTTCCATGAACTTGGACAAGCTGCTATTATCCCATTCTGTTCAAACTGTTTACAATGTAATATCACCAGTACTGTCTGCACAATCTGTAATTCCAATAACCCATGGTTCTTCATACTTGGCGATTCCTTGAAATGAACGCTTCTAATGATTCTGCTACTAGACAGCTTGACACGAAGCATGAAAGAATGTTACAATAGCTAATGGTGCATAATTTATGGTGAAAAGATGCTATTCATCATGTGTACTTTATAGTTTATTAACAGCCATGAACTGCTGAATGATTACTTTGGCCATGAGTCCTGGTAATGCCACAGTATAATCAAACATCCAGGGGGGATGCATATGGTGTGCCATAACTGAAGTGTATAGAAAGTGTTAGCTATGTATGTGACAGGCTGCTACACTGGATACCAAGCTAGATCACATAGAGTAATAATAGTTCACTGTAATTAGAACGAAATGCGTATGTTTGTGCAATTTTTTTTTGAAGGCAACCCTTCAAAAGAGGGGTTACCCCCTCTAGATCTGCCACTGATACCGCGAGGCCCCACACACATTCGGTATTGCCCATAGGCAAAGCCTAGAGTAGACACAAGATAACTTCCAATCATTCGGTTGAGAGCTCATTTTTAATAGTTACACATTATCCGACCGTGCGCTCCGTACCGTGCGAGGTTGGGGATGAGCCGGCTCAAGCAATGCCCTATAGCTCTAGCTAGTAGCTAGTAGCGCAAGCGAGTTGGCGATCCAGTTCGCTCGTATTTCATTCATAGAAAAGACGAAGGGGAAGTTTGTATGAACCAAGCGAACCTCCCTGAATCCGCCACTGTGTAGAGTACCATGGCTGCTCTGTTAGACAAAGGTAGTTTGCTCCACCTCCTCTTTGAGTATAGTGACTTCCAGCTGCCCTTCCAGCATACAATAGCTGTGTTCCAGTAGTGTTGGGACATGTGGTCCTCCCCCACTTGGTGTACACCACACCACCAGTAGTGGGACCTGGAGGTCCTCTCAGTCCATTCACTCCCCTCTCTCTTTTCTGACCCTTGATACCAGCAAATCCCTCTGGACCTTGACCACCAGTTTGATCCTGAATGTCCTGCTGTCCTCTAGTATGGTATTGCCGACATACTTCCACATCCTACCAGTCATTAGCTGTACCTGTGTACGTTTACTGTTCCATTTAATAATCCATTCAACCTTTACATTCCATATTCTAGTCCATGTGATTAGAGACACCTCCCTGTCTACACTGAGTTATGTTGGTACTGTAACAGTGGTATTTGAATCACACAGTGTATAGTTTACACTACTGCACATGCTAGTTGCAATTGACATTTTGTTCCTCAGTCAACACTGCATGTACAACGTCATCCTTCTTCAAGGCAGCTGTGCTTTCAATGGTGGGCTTGAAAATAAAGCTGATCACGTTATCAACAAGGAAAATGAGGTTTCATTTTTTTCCAAGTGACAAGTATCAACCAAGAGTTTGCTGTCGCATTTGCATGCACATCATAAAATCAGAAAAATGAGCATTTTCATTTTGCGTTAAAGCATATAGCCAGGTAAGTACCCATCCAAGAATAATACCTGTTTTATAACTTATCAAGTGGCTACTTCACTATAATTTTGTCACATGTGAAGATTTTCCTAGACACAGGACAACACTGCCTGTTTCTGTTTCAAAAACCAGCAAATACAAGAATGCAATATCAAACAACTACGCCTACATTGTCCATTAGCAGCAAGTATTGAATGCTTAGCACATAATACCTGGTACTACCTAGCTACACAGCTTAGCTTATTACTAACAAGTTCAAGTCATTTTACTTTGTGCACACAGCACACACGACTTCCTTCTCTGCGTCGTATGGAGGACAGGGGATTCCATAACCACACCTTACTTCTGTGTGGTAGAATCGAGCTCCATCTGTGTTTGCTGTACTGTCAGGAACTGACTCTGGAGATATGTCCACACATTCAAACATTGTACGAGGATGACCATGATAGTTTGCCATGAGATATCCATAGTATTCTCGGGTCCAGGATGATGGGCAGGTAAGTCGTGCAGGAATCATCACAACAGTTTCTCGTGTTGAAGTATAGCAGACTGCACATGGGACATTATGGTCATGGAAAGAGCGAAGTGGACCATTATCATTCCCTGTTGTCTGATATTCAGCCCCGTACAGCAATGCTCTTCCACCCTGTGACCCAGCCGTGTAAGTAGAGTTCTCTGGTTGCTCTGGTAGACAGAGGTAGTTTGCTCCACCTCCACTCTCGGTATACCAACTTCCAGCTGCCCTTCCAACATACAGTAGCTCTGCTCCAGAAGTGTTAGAACACGTGGTCTTGCCCCACCTGGTGTACACCACACCACCACCAGAGGAACCTGAGGGTCCTAGTGTGTGTGTGTGTGTGTGTGTGTGTGTGTGTGTGAGAGAGAGAGAGGTGTATAATATGTGTGCATGGGGGAAGGAGTCAATAATTAAGAGCTTGGCATTCCTAGGTACAATATATAGCCATGTAGACAAATTATTGTGTATAAAAAACTGCTGTTGTGAGGTAAATAGACAACAGCTTATTTCATGCATGCAGACCACCAGTTTGTTTCCTGGATAATGGTACCTGGACAATGTTTATCATAATAGGCACTACTATACACCAAGCTCCTTTTCCCATCGATATCATAGTAAAGTGGCATGAAATATGTCTTCTCTGGATACCTCAGGTTTCAATGCTGTATATGAATCACCTACTAGGCAGTTCTCTGGGCTGAACTTTAACAGTACGTACCTTGTGGTCCAGGTGGTCCCTGTGAGCCAGGGATACCCCTCTCCCCTGGTAATCCTGGGGCCCCATCCCGACCATCTCGTCCTGAAACTCCATCCCGACCATCTCTCCCTTGAGGTCCTTGAACAGTGTATATGCTGGATAGGGAACAACCTTCATTGGTAGAATTTTGATTTGAGGACTGCACACTTCTCTCCTCCCTTGGTAGAGTGCCAGCTGGGTGAAGGGAAGGTATATATACTCAACCATACTACTTCATTCAAATGCTGTAGCTATTTGAGAATAAGTGTATTCTGCACAAGAACTAATGCTATCTGGAGAAATTTTGTACACTAGCACAATGGAAGCTGTGAAACACACAGTTGTTCACCCAAAAGTAGAGCATACCAGAAGCTGTATTGAGATACAAGGCAGCAAGAAATGCCACAGTTAGCATGAGGTAGCGATCCATCTTGGTAGACATCTCCTTCAAAGTTTCCAGATCCTGATCGGTGGTACTGTAAATCAGCTTATGTTTCTAGTGTGATTGGTTCACTTATATAGTAGCTGGTATTGGTTCACTTATCACAGGAAGTAACTTTGTCAAATTCCAGGTGCAATCAGCAGTGGCATTGAGAACAGCTATTACCATTAACTTGGTCAAATTTCCGATATGCCAGCTGTCATTTCAATAACCCACCTCCATGGGGTTCCTTTTACTGGGTGATTCCTAGAACTGGGACCAGCTGTTATTATAGTAGTTTGATCACATTGGTATGGTTGCGGCCAACATGAGCGATAAGGCTGCAGGTATGATTCCTCCTACTACAAGTGAAGCCTTGTCATAACCCACCAACATAGTGTTATTATGGTAGTTTGATCACATTGGTATGGTTGCGGCCAACATGAGCAATAAGGCTGCAGGTAAGATTCCTCCTACTATAAGTGAAGCCTTGTCATAACCCACCAACATAGTGTTATTATGGTAGTTCAATCAAATGTGCATGATTACTGCAACCACGAGCAATAAGGCCAGTATGATTCCTCTTACAAGTGCGGACTGGTCATTTCAAGGATACACCCACATGGTTCTAGAACTTGAAGTAGCTGCTACTATAGTTGGTCAAATTGGTATTATTAAGGTCAGCACAAGCGATTCGGCCGGTACAGTTTTGGCTTTGGCTGTACTGCCTGTTTGCAGGCAGATCTTAAATGCTCTTTCTCTCAAGAAAAAACCTTTTGTGTACCCCATTAGTGGGAGGGGGTGGCATGATAATGTTGCGTCTACATGCACACTTTGTGTGAGAAGATTCCCTTACTGTTGCACTCACTCAAATAGCTAGGTTCAAATGGCTAGTCCTGGAGTGGCAGATACTCAAATTTTATTACAATTTCAATACGAGGGCATCATACATTGATCAGATTAAGGTTGCCAATATATAACAATAAGATAGCACATGCAGTTGAGAATGAAGTGAAAGAAATATTTGTTTCCACATCTGGTTTTGCACACTTTTGCATGCACATGTGTACTTAGCTTTTCTCCCTGAATTGAACCACACCACTCAAATGCTGGTGCCAGGCCTGCAGGTTCAGAATAGAGTGGTAGGTACTGCAATTTTACTGCCAATCAAATTTTCGCCATGAGGCAATTATCAGAATGAGGCGGCCCACATTAGAATAAGGTTGTAATGCAGTGTTTATAAATATATGAAATGATGTACTGTAATTCATGTTGCAAATTTATAATGATCATGGTTAAGTCAAACTGAAATCAAAACTACAATCATCTTCTGTAACCAGGCCTAGGCAACACCACAGTAGATTATGAGCATCATTTCAATGTGTTCCCAGGCAGTGTGTGTTGTAGTAGTTGATCGGATAGTTATTCATCAAAGAGCAGACAATCCCAATCTCATTCCCAGGGGACATTTTAGTACACCTCTGTCAAAGGAACAGGTGCATGGGTTAGCTATTGAAATGATACCTGTGCCAATTTTGGCATCACATACATCACGAATTGATCATATACTTTAAACTAGAACTATAGCTGGTAGCATGCCAATGATATTTTGGTCAAATTCGCTGACGTGTTACCTGAGCAGTACTATCTGACCAGTAACATCTGACCAGTACTGTATTGGCACCAGATGTCTTTCAATTGAACTGGCCAGATACGCTGTGAAACTGGTCAAACTTGCACAGACATGTACTATCAGCAGTACCATTAGCACCATGCAGCTGTCATTCTCCTGTACATTAATGGAACTGTGTTTGTGTGTGATCAAATTAGCCGGTATGAATTATCAACGATTCTGTTTGTACCAGCTGTCATTATTATAACTTACCCACTCAATGTAATGTATATTAGATGCACTAATTATACTCTGAACATAAACACAATATATTGTTTACCCTCGGCCCACCCACACTGTTCTGGCTACTGAGTAATTCCTTGAACTTGGAATACTGCTGCTGCTGGTGGTAGTACTTTGGTCAAACTGGTTACAATGTTGCATCTATTGGAACCATAATAACACACCCACTCAGTTCTTTTACTAAGTGATTCCTTGAAATTAGTCTACAGGTTGCTAGTATCATCAGAACAATTGACAACAGGTGTCATATAGTCCAACCATATCCTTCCACTACTGAGTAATTCCACAAACTTGCACTAGCTGCTATAGTTAACTGTTGCTTTTTTATAGTAGGTGCAAGGTAGAGGCCGCACACCAAACAAAAAAAAAGACTCACCTCTCACAGGCCTCAAGGCCCTGACCCCAAAACTGAAACCAAGTGTACTTGCAACCAACCAACTGTACTTGCAGCCACTGTGACATTGACCTTCGCCACACCCACTCATTAATGTATTTGCATTCTCATCATCTAAAAATTGAAACTACCTTCCCTGCCAAAAATGAAGAAAGGTAAGAATGGCAATTTCTAAGCCCATTTGTTAAGACCCACTGCCACCCATAACCTTTCTAATGTAGCATCTATTGGCACCGGAATAACACCAACTCAGTTTGTTCTTTTACTAAGTGATTCCTCGAATTTAGACAAGCTGCTATTGTTCAATTTAGTCAACATGTAGTATCATCAGAACTATTGACAACAGGTGTCATAGTTCAACCATATCCTTCCGGCACTTGAGTAATTCCACACAAACTTGCGCTAGCCGCTATATATAATGACATATAACTGGTTACAATCTATTAGCATCTATTGGCACCGGCTGTCTTTTCCATAACCTACCCACATGGTTCTTTTACAAGTCAAGCTGCTATTGTTAGTAGTCAACATGCATTATCAGCAGTACAATTGACATTTTACTAACAATAGCCCACCCACATCCTTCCGTTACTGAGTAGTTCCATGAACTTGGACAAGCTGCTATTATCCCATTCCGTTCAAACTGTTTACAATGTAATATCACCACTACTGTTTGCACAATCTGTAATTCCAATAACCCATGGTTCTTCATACTTGGCGATTCCTTGAAATGAACACTTCTAATGATTCTGCTACTAGACAGCTTGACACGAAGCATGAAAGAATGTTACAATAGCTAATGGTCCATAATTTATGGTGAAAAGATCCTATTCATCATGTGTACTTTATAGTTTATTAACAGCCATGAACTGCTGAATGATTACTTTGGCCATGAGTCCTGGTAATGCCACAGTATAATCAAACATCCAGGGGGGATGCATATGGTGTGCCATAACTGAAGTGTATAGAAAGTGTTAGCTATGTATGTGACAGGCTGCTACACTGGATACCAAGCTAGATCACATAGAGTAATAATAGTTCACTGTAATTAGAACGAAATGCGTATGTTTGTGCAATTTTTTTTTGAAGGCAACCCTTCAAAAGAGGGGTTACCCCCTCTAGATCTGCCACTGATACCGCGAGGCCCCACACACATTCGATATTGCCCATAGGCAAAGCCTAGAGTAGACACAAGATAACTTCCAATCATTCGGTTGAGAGCTCATTTTTAATAGTTACACATTATCCGACCGTGCGCTCCGTACCGTGCGAGGTTGGGGATGAGCCGGCTCAAGCAATGCCCTATAGCTCTAGCTAGTAGCTAGTAGCGCAAGCGAGTTGGCGATCCAGTTCGCTCGTATTTCATTCCTAGAAAAGACGAAGGGGAAGTTTGTATGAACCAAGCGAACCTCCCTGAATCCGCCACTGTGTAGAGTACCATGGCTGCTCTGTTAGACAAAGGTAGTTTGCTCCACCTCCTCTTTGAGTATAGTGACTTCCAGCTGCCCTTCCAGCATACAATAGCTGTGTTCCAGTAGTGTTGGGACATGTGGTCCTCCCCCACTTGGTGTACACCACACCACCAGTAGTGGGACCTGGAGGTCCTCTCAGTCCATTCACTCCCCTCTCTCTTTTCTGACCCTTGATACCAGCAAATCCCTCTGGACCTTGACCACCAGTTTGATCCTGAATGTCCTGCTGTCCTCTAGTATGGTATTGCCGACATACTTCCACATCCTACCAGTCATTAGCTGTACCTGTGTACGTTTACTGTTCCATTTAATAATCCATTCAACCTTTACATTCCATATTCTAGTCCATGTGATTAGAGACACCTCCCTGTCTACACTGAGTTATTTGGTACTGTAACAGTGGTATTTGAATCACACAGTGTATAGTTTACACTACTGCACATGCTAGTTGCAATTGACATTTTGTTCCTCAGTCAACACTGCATGTACAACGTCATCCTTCTTCAAGGCAGCTGTGCTTTGAATGGTGGGCTTGAAAATAAAGCTGATAAAGTTATCAACAAGGAAAATGAGGTTTCATTTTTTTCCAAGTGACAAGTATCAACCAAGAGTTTGCTGTCGCATTTGCATGCACATCCTAAAATCAGAAAAATGAGCATTTTCATTTTGCGTTAAAGCATATAGCCAGGTAAGTACCCATCCAAGAATAATACCTGTTTTATAACTTATCAAGTGGCTACTTCACTATAATTTTGTCACATGTGAAGATTTTCCTAGACACAGCACAACACTGCCGGTTTCTGTTTCAAAAACCAGCAAATACAAGAATGCAATATCAAACAACTACGCCTACATTGTCCATTAGCAGCAAGTATTGAATGCTTAGCACATAATACCTGGTACTACCTAGCTACACAGCTTAGCTTATTACTAACAAGTTCAAGTCATTTTACTTTGTGCACACAGCACACACGACTTCCTTCTCTGCGTCGTATGGAGGACAGGGGATTCCATAACCACACCTTACTTCTGTGTGGTAGAATCGAGCTCCATCTGTGTTTGCTGTACTGTCAGGAACTGACTCTGGAGATATGTCCACACATTCAAACATTGTACGAGGATGACCATGATAGTTTGCCATGAGATATCCATAGTATTCTCGGGTCCAGGATGATGGGCAGGTAAGTCGTGCAGGAATCATCACAACAGTTTCTCGTGTTGAAGTATAGCAGACTGCACATGGGACATTATGGTCATGGAAAGAGCGAAGTGGACCATTATCATTCCCTGTTGTCTGATATTCAGCCCCGTACAGCAATGCTCTTCCACCCTGTGACCCAGCCGTGTAAGTAGAGTTCTCTGGTTGCTCTGGTAGACAGAGGTAGTTTGCTCCACCTCCACTCTCGGTATACCAACTTCCAGCTGCCCTTCCAACATACAGTAGCTCTGCTCCAGAAGTGTTAGAACACGTGGTCTTGCCCCACCTGGTGTACACCACACCACCACCAGAGGAACCTGAGGGTCCTAGTGTGTGTGTGTGTGTGTGTGTGTGTGTGTGTGAGAGAGAGAGAGAGGTGTATAATATGTGTGCATGGGGGAAGGAGTCAATAATTAAGAGCTTGGCATTCCTAGGTACAATATATAGCCATGTAGACAAACTATTGTGTATAAAAAGCTGCTGTTGTGAGGTAAATAGACAACAGCTTATTTCATGCATGTAGACCACCAGTTTGTTTCCTGGATGATGGTACCTGGACAATGTTTATCATAATAGGCACTACTATACACCAAGCTCCTTTTCCCATCGATATCATAGTAAAGCGGCCTGAAATATGTCTTCTCTGGATACCTCAGGTTTCAAGGCTGTATATGAATTACCTACTAGGCAGTTCTCTGGGCTGAACTTTAACAGTACGTACCTTGTGGTCCAGGTGGTCCCTGTGAGCCAGGGATACCCCTCTCCCCTGGTAATCCTGGGGCCCCATCCCGACCATCTCGTCCTGAAACTCCATCCCGACCATCTCTCCCTTGAGGTCCTTGAACAGTGTATATGCTGGATAGGGAACAACCTTCATTGGTAGAATTTTGATTTGAGGACTGCACACTTCTCTCCTCCCTTGGTAGAGTGACAGCTGGGTGAAGGGAAGGTATATATACTCAACCATACTACTTCATTCAAATGCTGTAGCCATTTGAGAATAAGTGTATTCTGCACAAGAACTAATGCTATCTGGAGAAATTTTGTACACTAGCACAATGGAAGCTGTGAAACACACAGTTGTTCACCCAAAAGTAGAGCATACCAGAAGCTGTATTGAGATACAAGGCAGCAAGAAATGTCACAGTTAGCATGAGGTAGCGATCCATCTTGGTAGACATCTCCTTCAAAGTTTCCAGATCCTGATCGGTGGTACTGTAAATCAGCTTATGTTTCTAGTGCGATTGGTTTGCTTATATAGTAGCTGGTATTGGTTCACTTATCACAGGAAATGACTTTGTCAAATTCCAGGTGCAATCAGCAATGGCATTGAGAACAGCTATTACCATTAACTTGGTCAAATTTCCGATATGCCAGCTGTCATTTCAATAACCCACCTCCATGGGGTTCCTTTTACTGGGTGATTCCTAGAACTGGGACCAGCTGTTATTATAGTAGTTTGATCACATTGGTATGGTTGCGGCCAACATGAGCGATAAGGCTGCAGGTATGATTCCTCCTACTACAAGTGAAGCCTTGTCATAACCCACCAACATAGTGTTATTATGGTAGTTTGATCACATTGGTATGGTTGCGGCCAACATGAGCGATAAGGCTGCAGGTATGATTCCTCCTACTATAAGTGAAGCCTTGTCATAACCCACCAACATAGTGTTATTATGGTAGTTCAATCAAATGTGCATGATTACTGCAAGCACGAGCAATAAGGCCAGTATGATTCCTCTTACAAGTGCGGACTGGTCATTTCAAGGATACACCCACATGGTTCTAGAACTTGAAGTAGCTGCTACTATAGTTGGTCAAATTGGTATTATTAAGGTCAGCACAAGCGATTCGGCCGGTACAGTTTTGGCTTTGGCTGTACTGCCTGTTTGCAGGCAGATCTTAAATGCTCTTTCTCTCAAGAAAAAACCTTTTGTGTACCCCATTAGTGGGAGGGGGTGGCATGATAATGTTGCGTCTACATGCACACTTTGTGTGAGAAGATTCCCTTACTGTTGCACTCACTCAAATAGCTAGGTTCAAATGGCTAGTCCTGGAGTGGCAGATACTCAAATTTTATTACCATTTCAATACGAGGGCATCATACATTGATCAGATTAAGGTTGCCAATATATAACAATAAGATAGCACATGCAGTTGAGAATGAAGTGAAAGAAATATTTGTTTCCTCATCTGGTTTTGCACACTTTTGCATGCACATGTGTACTTAGCTTTCCTCCCTGAATTGAACCACACCACTCAAATGCTGGTGCCAGGCCTGCAGGTTCAGAATAGAGTGGTAGGTACTGCAATTTTACTGCCCATCAAATTTTCGCCATGAGGCAATTATCAGAATGAGGCGGCCCACATTAGAATAAGGTTGTAATGCAGTGTTTATAAATATATGAAATGATGTACTGTAATTCATGTTGCAAATTTATAATGATCATGGTTAAGTCAAACTGAAATCAAAACTACAATGATCTTCTGTAACCAGGCCTAGGCAACACCACAGTAGATTATAAGCATCATTTCAATGTGTTCCCAGGCAGTGTGTGTTGTAGTAGTTGATCGGATAGTTATTCATCAAAGAGCAGACAATCCCAATCTCATTCCCAGGGGACATTTTAGTACACCTCTGTCAAAGGAACAGGTGCATGGGTTAGCTATTGAAATGATACCTGTGCCAATTTTGGCATCACATACATCACGAATTGATCATATACTTTAAACTAGAACTATAGCTGGTAGCATGCCAATGATATTTTGGTCAAATTCGCTGACGTGTTACCTGAGCAGTACTATCTTACCAGTAACATCTGACCAGTACTGTATTGGCACCAGATGTCTTTCAATTGAACTGGCCAGATACGCTGTGAAACTGGTCAAACTTGCACAGACATGTACTATCAGCAGTACCATTAGCACCATGCAGCTGTCATTCTCCTGTACATTAATGGAACTGTGTTTGTGTGTGATCAAATTAGCCGGTATGAATTATCAACGATTCTGTTTGTACCAGCTGTCATTATTATAACTTACCCACTCAATGTAATGTATATTAGATGCACTAATTATACTCTGAACATAAACACAATATATTGTTTACCCTCGGCCCACCCACACTGTTCTGGCTACTGAGTAATTCCTTGAACTTGGAATACTGCTGCTGCTGGTGGTGGTACTTTGGTCAAACTGGTTACAATGTTGCATCTATTGGAACCATAATAACACACCCACTCAGTTCTTTTACTAAGTGATTCCTTGAAATTAGTCTACAGGTTGCTAGTATCATCAGAACAATTGACAACAGGTGTCATATAGTCCAACCATATCCTTCCACTACTGAGTAATTCCACAAACTTGCACTAGCTGCTATAGTTAACTGTTGCTTTTTTATAGTAGGTGCAAGGTAGAGGCCGCACACCAAACAAAAAAAAAAACTCACCTCTCACAGGCCTCAAGGCCCTGACCCCAAAACTGAAACCAAGTGTACTTGCAACCAACCAACTGTACTTGCAGCCACTGTGACATTGACCTTCGCTACACCCACTCATTAATGTATTTGCATTCTCAGCATCTAAAAATTGAAACTACCTTCCCTGCCAAAAATGAAGAAAGGTAAGAATGGCAATTTCTAAGCCCATTTGTTAAGACCCACTGCCACCCATAACCTTTCTAATGTAGCATCTATTGGCACCGGAATAACACACCAACTCAGTTTGTTCTTTTACTAAGTGATTCCTTGAATTTAGACAAGCTGCTATTGTTCAATTTAGTCAACATGTAGTATCATCAGAACTATTGACAACAGGTGTCATAGTTCAACCATATCCTTCCGGCACTTGAGTAATTCCACACAAACTTGCGCTAGCCGCTATATATAATGACATATAACTGGTTACAATCTAAGATTCAGGGCCGTAGCCACCGGTCCGGTTAGTCCGGTTTCAACCGGACCACTTTTTCCCTCACCCATGGCTTGCTTGGCGTCGCCAAATAGGGCCAATGCTCGGCAAACGCCCATGGCACGCACACAGCGTGGTGACATGTTGCAACATAATACGAGATGGCTGCGAACAGTGCGAAAGACCGAGTCTTCCAACAATTTTCCGTTCTTTCAACCGAACGATCTGCGAAGGGTGTGGCTTTTGAGATTAGCGAACGATCGGAAAGCCGAAACATTGCAGTGCTATATGGCGCAACGTGCAGAAAGGGTAGATGTTCATGCATGTAAAACTCTGTCATCTGGCCTCCGAGAAGCATCGTTTTGGCCCATAAATTGTCTCAGAAGCAACCTCATAGCCTCTAAATTCCAAAAATTTTCTGGGGGGGCATGCCCCCAGACCCTCCTAGCTGTTGCGTGCTTACGCACGCACCACTAACCTGACCACTCCAAATTTCGCGGCTACGGCCCTGATCTAGCACCTATTGGCACCGGCTGTCTTTTCCATAACCTACCCACATGGTTCTTTTACAAGTCAAGCTGCTATTGTTAGTAGTCAACATGCATTATCAGCAGTACAATTGACATTTTACTAACAATAGCCCACCCACATCCTTCCGTTACTGAGTAGTTCCATGAACTTGGACAAGCTGCTATATCCCATTCCGTTCAAACTGTTTACAATGTAATATCACCAGTACTGTTTGCACAATCTGTAATTCCAATAACCCATGGTTCTTCATACTTGGCGATTCCTTGAAATGAACACTTCTAATGATTCTGCTACTAGACAGCTTGACACGAAGCATGAAAGAATGTTACAATAGCTAATGGTGCATAATTTATGGTGAAAAGATGCTATTCATCATGTGTACTTTATAGTTTATTAACAGCCATGAACTGCTGAATGATTACTTTGGCCATGAGTCCTGGTAATGCCACAGTATAATCAAACATCCAGGGGGGATGCATATGGTGTGCCATAACTGAAGTGTATAGAAAGTGTTAGCTATGTATGTGACAGGCTGCTACACTGGATACCAAGCTAGATCACATAGAGTAATAATAGTTCACTGTAATTAGAACGAAATGCGTATGTTTGTGCAATTTTTTTTTGAAGGCAACCCTTCAAAAGAGGGGTTACCCCCTCTAGATCTGCCACTGATACCGCGAGGCCCCACACACATTCGGTATTGCCCATAGGCAAAGCCTAGAGTAGACACAAGATAACTTCCAATCATTCGGTTGAGAGCTCATTTTTAATAGTTACACATTATCCGACCGTGCGCTCCGTACCGTGCGAGGTTGGGGATGAGCCGGCTCAAGCAATGCCCTATAGCTCTAGCTAGTAGCTAGTAGCGCAAGCGAGTTGGCGATCCAGTTCGCTCGTATTTCATTCCTAGAAAAGACGAAGGGGAAGTTTGTATGAACCAAGCGAACCTCCCTGAATCCGCCACTGTGTAGAGTACCATGGCTGCTCTGTTAGACAAAGGTAGTTTGCTCCACCTCCTCTTTGAGTATAGTGACTTCCAGCTGCCCTTCCAGCATACAATAGCTGTGTTCCAGTAGTGTTGGGACATGTGGTCCTCCCCCACTTGGTGTACACCACACCACCAGTAGTGGGACCTGGAGGTCCTCTCAGTCCATTCACTCCCCTCTCTCTTTTCTGACCCTTGATACCAGCAAATCCCTCTGGACCTTGACCACCAGTTTGATCCTGAATGTCCTGCTGTCCTCTAGTATGGTATTGCCGACATACTTCCACATCCTACCAGTCATTAGCTGTACCTGTGTACGTTTACTGTTCCATTTAATAATCCATTCAACCTTTACATTCCATATTCTAGTCCATGTGATTAGAGACACCTCCCTGTCTACACTGAGTTATGTTGGTACTGTAACAGTGGTATTTGAATCACACAGTGTATAGTTTACACTACTGCACATGCTAGTTGCAATTGACATTTTGTTCCTCAGTCAACACTGCATGTACAACGTCATCCTTCTTCAAGGCAGCTGTGCTTTCAATGGTGGGCTTGAAAATAAAGCTGATCAAGTTATCAACAAGGAAAATGAGGTCTCATTTTTTTCCAAGTGACAAGTATCAACCAAGAGTTTGCTGTCGCATTTGCATGCACATCCTAAAATCAGAAAAATGAGCATTTTCATTTTGCGTTAAAGCATATAGCCAGGTAAGTACCCATCCAAGAATAATACCTGTTTTATAACTTATCAAGCGGCTACTTCACTATAATTTTGTCACATGTGAAGATTTTCCTAGACACAGCACAACACTGCCGGTTTCTGTTTCAAAAACCAGCAAATACAAGAATGCAATATCAAACAACTACGCCTACATTGTCCATTAGCAGCAAGTATTGAATGCTTAGCACATAATACCTGGTACTACCTAGCTACACAGCTTAGCTTATTACTAACAAGTTCAAGTCATTTTACTTTGTGCACACAGCACACACGACTTCCTTCTCTGCGTCGTATGGAGGACAGGGGATTCCATAACCACACCTTACTTCTGTGTGGTAGAATCGAGCTCCATCTGTGTTTGCTGTACTGTCAGGAACTGACTCTGGAGATATGTCCACACATTCAAACATTGTACGAGGATGACCATGATAGTTTGCCATGAGATATCCATAGTATTCTCGGGTCCAGGATGATGGGCAGGTAAGTCGTGCAGGAATCATCACAACAGTTTCTCGTGTTGAAGTATAGCAGACTGCACATGGGACATTATGGTCATGGAAAGAGCGAAGTGGACCATTATCATTCCCTGTTGTCTGATATTCAGCCCCGTACAGCAATGCTCTTCCACCCTGTGACCCAGCCATGTAAGTAGAGTTCTCTGGTTGCTCTGGTAGACAGAGGTAGTTTGCTCCACCTCCACTCTCGGTATACCAACTTCCAGCTGCCCTTCCAACATACAGTAGCTCTGCTCCAGAAGTGTTAGAACACGTGGTCTTGCCCCACCTGGTGTACACCACACCACCACCAGAGGAACCTGAGGGTCCTAGTGTGTGTGTGTGTGTGTGTGTGTGTGTGTGAGAGAGAGAGAGAGAGAGGTGTATAATATGTGTGCATGGGGGAAGGAGTCAATAATTAAGAGCTTGGCATTCCTAGGTACAATATATAGCCATGTAGACAAATTATTGTGTATAAAAAACTGCTGTTGTGAGGTAAATAGACAACAGCTTATTTCATGCATGCAGACCACCAGTTTGTTTCCTGGATAATGGTACCTGGACAATGTTTATCATAATAGGCACTACTATACACCAAGCTCCTTTTCCCATCGATATCATAGTAAAGTGGCATGAAATATGTCTTCTCTGGATACCTCAGGTTTCAATGCTGTATATGAATCACCTACTAGGCAGTTCTCTGGGCTGAACTTTAACAGTACGTACCTTGTGGTCCAGGTGGTCCCTGTGAGCCAGGGATACCCCTCTCCCCTGGTAATCCTGGGGCCCCATCTCGACCATCTCGTCCTGAAACTCCATCCCGACCATCTCTCCCTTGAGGTCCTTGAACAGTGTATATGCTGGATAGGGAACAACCTTCATTGGTAGAATTTTGATTTGAGGACTGCACACTTCTCTCCTCCCTTGGTAGAGTGCCAGCTGGGTGAAGCAAAGGTATATATACTCAACCATACTACTTCATTCAAATGCTGTAGCTGTTTGAGAATAAGTGTATTCTGCACAAGAACTAATGCTATCTGGAGACATTTTGTACACTAGCACAATGGAAGCTGTGAAACACACAGTTATTCACCCAAAAGTAGAGCATACCAGAAGCTGTATTGAGATACAAGGCAGCAAGAAATGCCACAGTTAGCATGAGGTAGCGATCCATCTTGGTAGACATCTCCTTCAAAGTTTCCAGATCCTGATCAGTGGTACTGTAAATCAGCTTATGTTTCTAGTGCGATTGGTTTGCTTATATAGTAGCTGGTATTGGTTCACTTATCACAGGAAGTGACTTTGTCAAATTCCAGGTGCAATCAGCAATGGCATTGAGAACAGCTATTACCATTAACTTGGTCAAATTTCCGATATACCAGCTGTCATTTCAATAACCCACCTCCATGGGGTTCCTTTTACTGGGTGATTCCTAGAACTGGGACTAGCTGTTATTATAGTAGTTTGATCACATTGGTATGGCTGCGGCCAACATGAGCGATAAGGCCAGTATGATTCTTCTTACTATAAGTGAAGCCTTGTCATAACCAACCCACATTGGTAGTTCAATCAAATGTGCATGATTACTGCAAGCATGAGCCATAAGGCCAGTATGATTCTTCTTACAACTGCGGACTGGTCATTTCAAGGAAACACCCACATGGTTCTAGAACTTGAAGTAGCTGCTGCTATAGTTGGTCAAATTGGTATTATTAAGGTTAGCACAAGCGATTCGGCCGGTACAGTTTTGGCTTTGGCTATACTGCCTGTTTGCAGGCAGATCTTAAATGCTCTTTCTCTCAAGAAAAAACCTTTTGTGTACCCCATTAGTGGGAGGAGGTGGCATGATAATGTTACGTCTACAATGCACACTTTGTGTGAGCAGATTCCCTTACTGTTGCATTCAAATAGCTAGGTTCAAATGGCTAGTCCTGGAGTGGCAGATACTCAAATTTTATTACTATTTCAATACGAGGGCATCATACATTGATCAGATTAAGGTTGCCAATATATAACAATAAGATAGCACATGCAGTTGAGAATGAAGTGAAAGAAATATTTGTTTCCACATTGTTTTGCACACTTTTGCATGCACATGTGTACTTAGCTTTTCTCCCTGAATTGAACCACACCACTCAAATGCTGGTGCCAGGCCTGCAGGTTCAGAATAGAGTGGTAGGTACTGCAATTTTACTGCCCATCAAATTTTCGCCATGAGGCAACTATGAGAATGAGGCGGCCCACATTAGAATAAGGTTGTAATGCAGTGTTTATAAACATATGAAATGATGTACTGTAATTCATGTTGCAAATTTATAATGATCGTGGTTAAGTCAAACTGAAATCAAAACTACAATCATCTTCTGTAACCAGGCCTAGGCAACACCACAGTAGATTATAAGCATCATTTCAATGTGTTCCCAGGCAGTGTGTGTTGTAGTAGTTGATCGGATAGTTATTCATCAAAGAGCAGACAATCCCAATCTCATTCCCAGGGGACATTTTGTTACACCTCTGTCAAAGGAACAGGTGCATTGGTTAGCTATTGAAATGATACCTGTGCCAATTTTGGCATCACATACATCACGAATTGATCATATACTTTAAACTAGAACTATAGCTGGTAGCATGCCAATGATATTTTGGTCAAATTCGCTGACGTGTTACCTGAGCAGTACTATCTGACCAGTAACATCTGACCAGTACTGTATTGGCACCAGATGTCTTTCAATTGAACTGGCCAGATACGCTGTGAAACTGGTCAAACTTGCACAGACATGTACTATCAGCAGTACCATTAGCACCATGCAGCTGTCATTCTCCTGTACATTAATGGAACTGTGTTTGTGTGTGATCAAACTAGACGGTATGAATTATCAACGATTCTGTTTGTACCAGCTGTCATTATTATAACTTACCCACTCAATGTTAGATGCACTAATTATACTCTGAACATAAACACAATATATTGTTTACCCTCAGCCCACCCACACTGTTCTGGCTACTGAGTAATTCCTTGAACTTGGAATACTGCTGCTGCTGGTGGTAGTACTTTGGTCAAACTGGTTACAATGTTGCATCTATTGGAACCATAATAACACACCCACTCAGTTATTTTACTAAGTGATTCCTTGAATTTAGACAAGCTGCAATTGTTGAAATTAGTCTACAGGTTGCTAGTATCATCAGAACAATTGACAACAGGTGTCATATAGTCCAACCATATCCTTCCACTATACTGAGTAATTCCACAAACTTGCACTAGCTGCTATAGTTAACTGTTGCTTTTTTATAGTAGGTGCAAGGTAGAGGCCGCACACCAAACAAAAAAAGAGACTCACCTCTCACAGGCCTCAGGGCCCTGACCCCAAAACTGAAACCAAGTGTACTTGCAACCAACCAACTGTACTTGCAGCCACTGTGACATTGACATTCGCCACACCCACTCATTAATGTATTTGCATTCTCATCATCTAAAAATTGAAACTACCTTCCCTGCCAAAAATGAAGAAAGGTAAGAATGGCAATTTCTAAGCCCATTTGTTAAGACCCACTGCCACCCATAACCTTTCTAATGTAGCATCTATTGGCACCGGAATAACACACCAACTCAGTTTGTTCTTTTACTAAGTGATTCCTTGAATTTAGACAAGCTGCTATTGTTCAATTTAGTCAACATGTAGTATCATCAGAACTATTGACAACAGGTGTCATAGTTCAACCATATGCTTCCGGCACTTGAGTAATTCCACACAAACTTGCGCTAGCCGCTATATATAATGACATATAACTGGTTACAATCTAGCATCTATTGGCACCGGCTGTCTTTTCCATAACCTACCCACATGGTTCTTTTACAAGTCAAGCTGCTATTGTTAGTAGTCAACATGCATTATCAGCAGTACAATTGACATTTTACTAACAATAGCCCACCCACATCCTTCCGTTACTGAGTAGTTCCATGAACTTGGACAAGCTGCTATTATCCCATTCCGTTCAAACTGTTTACAATGTAATATCACCACTACTGTTTGCACAATCTGTAATTCCAATAACCCATGGTTCTTCATACTTGGCGATTCCTTGAAATGAACACTTCTAATGATTCTGCTACTAGACAGCTTGACACGAAGCATGAAAGAATGTTACAATAGCTAATGGTGCATAATTTATGGTGAAAAGATGCTATTCATCATGTGTACTTTATAGTTTATTAACAGCCATGAACTGCTGAATGATTACTTTGGCCATGAGTCCTGGTAATGCCACAGTATAATCAAACATCCAGGGGGGATGCATATGGTGTGCCATAACTGAAGTGTATAGAAAGTGTTAGCTATGTATGTGACAGGCTGCTACACTGGATACCAAGCTAGATCACATAGAGTAATAATAGTTCACTGTAATTAGAACGAAATGCGTATGTTTGTGCATGGTATTTTTGAAGGCAACCCTTCAAAAGAGGGGTTACCCCCTCTAGATCTGCCACTGATACCGCGAGGTCCCACACACATTCGGTATTGCCCATAGGCAAAGCCTAGAGTAGACACAAGATAACTTCCAATCATTCGGTTGAGAGCTCATTTTTAATAGTTACACATTATCCGACCGTGCGCTCCGTACCGTGTGAGGTTGGGGATGAACCGGCTCAAGCAATGCCCTATAGCTCTAGCTAGTAGCTAGTAGCGCAAGCGAGTTGGCGATCCAGTTCG